>JAPTHN010000001.1:49250969-49838891 GCA_026936325.1 Platynereis dumerilii
AATAAGATGAATGCCTCCAAAACTAAGGATTCCAATCTAGGTAATTATTCCCTGCCCAACAAAATAATTAAAATATGATAAAGGCTATTTCTATGTTTAGTTACTGATGTTATCGAAGCTGGAATTCTGTCATATGTTTTTGTGATTTTTAATCATAAGACTTTTTGTCTTCGTTCTTTTAACAACCCGGTTAAAATTCTGTTGCCTTGCTTACCAGACCTGAGAACATAAAAATAAATGGATAATACTTCCGCATATCCTTTCACAACCCATAGTGAAAAGGAACTTTAAAAAAAAACAACTTTTGTGGCCCATACTTTGAATGGTTCGAGCAAGTAATAACCTTCAAGCTTTCAGGAAGTAGGCCCTTGGTCCTTTCATTGACAATGACCATTTCTTTTTTCATTCAACAGGCAAATATGTAGGTAAGTGGCAGAAATATGACAAAGTCAGGCTTATTACAGATCTCGTATAAGTGTGCCATGTTCCATGTGAATATATGCACAGATGATGTCAGTATTGCAATACTGACATCACTATTGGCACTCCAAACTTGAGTGTTGATTCCAACTGCTACCAACAAGTCAGGCTTATGGGCTGTCACGGTCTAAGTGTGAATAACAATTGATTAATCTGCATTCATTGGTGGTCATACGTCTTGAACTGGTCTGCTAAAATGGTGGATTTGTGGCAAGAAATTTCAAAACAAAATATTCAATAGAACTTTTCTACCACTTCTGCCTAAGTTATTTCAACATATTTGACATCAGAAGAAGAGAAATATTCTCTAGTTTACAGAACTGTTATCCTTTTGAAAATCACTTAAGCCATTAAAACGCTGTTGCCCAGAACATTGAAGCATGTCAGTCAGAATCACGGGTTCCGGAGTCGGTGTAGTGGAGTCAGTGTAGCAATATTGTGAAAAGAATAAATCAGCCCCTCTGCACTGTCCCAATCATGGTTTATTTTTTCAGTTATTTTAGTTCATGTGCTATGCTTCAGATGTCTTACTTGGGGTTTTTGAGTGCTTCTCATGAAAATCCAGACAGATGTCTTTCTCAACCTTAGCAGTAATCTACAGAAAGCATACTGCAAAATGATGTAGTTTGTGATAGCAAATATTTTCAATTTACCCTTAAAAAGCAAAAACCAAGCTTGATGTCATTCCGATTAGTTGCTAAATTGGGGTATCCTTGTATTAGAGCCTGTGCTGGGCAAGGAAAAGATCCCTCACATGGGGTAAACATGAAGCATGTTGAGGACTTCTGCCCTCTCTCTCATTTCACCAATGTAGACTTGTGAGTAGCCACAACAGGCCATACAGGACTGTGCTTACCATATCTATCGATATATCCATCTATCTATTCATCATTCTTATGCTAATTCCCAATCACTTTGATCCATGAACCAGAATTCTTCCTGTGTTGTAATTTTTGTTACATTTAAGATGAGCTGGCTCATAAAAGGACAACAGAAGTCCAGACATTCCTAGTTAAAGGGAATATAATTTTTGTTAATTCTTTTGGTGAATTTCCCTTGGAAACACAAGCAGAAGGTGGGATTTTACAGGAATTTTAAAAGAAAAAATGTCAGTTTTTGCTGCCAGGATTTCTTATCGATCAATAGGATTTATGTAAAAAGTGCCAACATATATCATTAGAGGAACTAGTCAGAATCATTTTGCAGCAAACCCCACTATAATTGGTTAAGTAGTAGAAAAGTTACAGACTTTTTACTAAAAAACGTCAATTTTGAGAAAAGCCTTAAAAACCTTCCCTTTAGTCTACACATTTCAATGAGTGGGGGTCTGGGCCTCTGGGGGAGGCACGAAAGTGCCCATATCTCGATAAGTATACAAGATAATTAAGTTCTGTTTGAAACACTGTATAGTGCTATGCTTCTGTGATGATATATCAGAAAATAGAAAAAATAGACATTTTTGACCTGCGACGCAAAATGGACCAGTTCATGACGCATGGCCTGGTATGGTTGTTTGATTCAGTTGGAGCAGGTGAAACTGATATGTTTGAAACACTTGCTTGAGCCATCATGGACACTCATGGTGTCCTGTTGTGAAATTTCTCCTTGTGGCTTTTCAGCCTTTTAGGTGAGATCTGTGCCAAAGAAACTGTTCAGGATTGATGACTGGAATGGGGAAGATGGGGAGATATTCTGGAAGTGAATGTGGCGGTGTTGCATGGGCATACCAGAGGATGAGAAATGGGGGGGGGGGTAGTTGCTCCCCAAAAATTTGGGAAAAGGCCAGACTAAGAATTCGATCATCAAATAAACATTATTGGAAATCACCCCCTTATGTCTTAAATTCTGAATGGTTCCTGAGTATATTATTTTTGCCAAGTCAGAGCAGCACATGATAACCTCTCAGACCAACAAATGAACATGAGAGTGAATGAATTTGTCTTGTTGTAAAAGTGCTAAAACTGATAGCAGTTATACACAAAATCCATGAATTATAATTAGCTGGATATTGTAACTTTTGGATTTATTCAAAACATCAAACTGAATAATCAATGTTGAGCGACAATCTAACAGCTTATTGAGGATTTGCAATGGTGTGATCAGTATGGGTTCCAAGTGACACAGCTGAAACTGCGAATATACCAACTGTGAAATCATTATGCTGATACTGACATCACAAGAGCACTGTGGCTGTTGAAAAGAACATGGCACACTAATATGAGATCTGTAATAACTGCTTGCTATGATAGAGCACTTTTTCAAATAGTGTATTCATTCGACCCCCTTCTGTCCTTCTGAGCCACTCATAGTATTAATTATTGTTTGAAGCTGTCTTTGTTTTCACAAGAGGAGGAAATCGTAACCAATATCTGAAAAGAATGAATGGTAGTATTTCCATATAAATACGAGATTAGTCAAATTCAACTGCTAATAATAAGGCAAAATGGAAATCACAAAAGGATTCCAGCTAAATCACTCCCAGCAAAATTTAGCTAATATGATGGACGTTTCAGAAAGTCTGATCATTTTTTTGCCATCCTTTAGAACTACTTGATAAATTGCTGAATGAACTAATTTCAGGTTTTCTACTATAGGTTTGGAAAACGTCATACATATTGGAAGTACTTGAATTACTCTTATAAATGTTTGCCATCAAATGCAGTGATATATAAATTGTTTTGTTCGAGTATTTTAATGTGCATAAATTTATGAAATTCTTTCCTGGCAGTTTTAAATGAATCATTTATTGCGCATGGCAGTATTTCTTAAACGGGTGTTGTTTGATTTAGAAATGAATATCTGAAGATGTTGCGCTCTCGAAACAAATAATTATTGTCAATGTCATTGCTAAATGAATAATTTCCAAGCCAATGATGTTATCTTCCTAGAACATATGTTGACTTTGGATGTGGCTTATTCGGGGGGGGGGCATTGGGCCATGCCAAAATTAACAGGGAAGAACTTGGAGACCCTGCAGAGCGCCCCGCATCCACCCCATATAATGGCCTCCCAGTTAGGCCATTTCTTGATATGGCAGATGAGCCCCTGGCTTTGGGCATGCTTGTAGTCAATTTGAGTTTTATAAATAACGAAGTTAGGAATAGGCAAGGAATGATGGGATGTTGGGTACAATCTTTAAATATATGGGACTTACCACATTGACAACTACCTGTCTTGGAGGTGCCGTGCCAGTGGCAGATCCAGACAGGGTAGTCTGCATGCACTTCCCTTTTCATGAGATATCACCATTTTAAATGAGCTTTACTATACCCTCTTTTGGCTCTGAACCTTGATGACCCCTGTCAGTTCGGCTTCACACTGGGAGCCAGTAGCACGGACTGTGTTTTCATTTTGGATACAGTCTTAAGCTATCAACAAGCAAAGAAAAAGCCTGTGTACATGTGTTTTATAGATTTTACCAAAGCATTTTCTATATTTCAAACTGAGGCAGCAGAACATTGGAGAGAAAATGCTCAAAATTATTATAAGTATGTTTGACAAGGCAAAAGCTAGGGTTCACCGGAGTGGAAATACTAGTAATGCAATTGACAGTCAATGTGGGGTCTTGCAAGGGGGAATTCTTAGTCCAAAGTTATTTAATGAATTTATGTCTGACCTTCCCCAGTATCTTGACAAATCAGACGGGATAAAATTGAACAACTTCACTTTAACACACATATTGCATGCTGACGATACTGTACTTATTGCTGATTCTCCTAAGTGTCTACAGAATAGCATAAATTCAGTGCACAATTTCTGTAAAAAATGGCATCTTATAGTAAATGTCAGTAAAACCAAAGTGATGCAAATTGGTACCAAAACAGCTGACTCCTTCTTTTGCAATGGCGAGGAACTAGAAAAAGTGGACAGTTTCAAATATCTGGGTCATATGCTAACTAACAAACGTAAAGTGCACAGCAAGATGACATAATACCTATCAATGCAAGCTCATAAGGCACTTTTTGCCCTACAAAGTGATTCAAAGCAAGTCCTAGGACACATGGACCCAATTATATCTTTGCGAATGTTTGATACTTGATGTTCTACCAATCCTTGAGTACAACAGTGAAATATGGAGTAGTGAAAAACCTGTATCTGAATTAGAAGTTCTGCAACTTGGCTATCTAAAACGTATGTTAGGCGTAAGAAAACAAACACCATCTCTGGCTGTTTATGGTGAAACTGGTAGATTTCCATTGCATGTTAGACAAAAAGTTAGAATGGTCAATTATTGGATGAGATTAGAAAATGCACCAGATGGAAGCCTGTTAAAGAGATGTCTACAAATTCAGAAAGATACTCATACAAAAGGGCTAATGAAACTAATTGGTTCAGTAAAATAATAAACATTTTAAGCACTTGTAACATTGGATATGAAACAAGTAACAATACTAACTTAGACATTGACAGCATATGTAGAACTGTAAAATCAAAACTTTATGAAATAGAACAGGAACAATTATTCATATCTATAAATGATAGTACACAGCAACCAAAACTTAGAACATATAAGCTTTTTAAAACTGACTGTAGATTAGAGCCATATCTCAGGCTACGACAAAACCGCAAGGTGTTAACTAAGATTGCCAGATTCAGGACAAGTTCTCACAGTCTACAAATTGAAATAGGCAGACATCAAAAGCCAGTGATTCCTGCGGCAAATAGAATATGTGAAAAGTGTTCATTAAATATGGTGGAGGATGAAACCATTGCCTTGTTGTATGCCCTGCTAATGAATCGTTCGTGAAAACCTGTTTTCAACAGCTGCTAAATTCATCAACAATTTTCTATGTTTGAATGACAGTGACAAGTTCACATCAATAATGAAAAGTAAGGAACCTGACCTACTAAATACTCTAGGGAAATTTTTACTTCAGGCTGATGTTTAAATTTAAAGCGACTATCTCCTGCATCCACACGGTCACTTATAATACACAATCATGATAATTATGATAATTAGCATACAATGTACACTTTAAGAAATAAGTTATTTCTAACATAAAATGAACTATTCAGTATATCAATACGATCAACATTAGAGCAACAATGTATGTAATTTGATGCATGTTTTGTAAATAATGTTCAAATATGAAATATCAAGCATTATTAATTAATCTATAAATTTGTTAACTTGTATGTCTTTTGCTTTGGTCTTATATAATTAATCATAATTTTCATAATAAGCCGAAATGACTTTTTGTAAGTGATCAGTATCAGTGGTGTGTGTATTTTATTGACTGTTATCTATATTAATTGGTGTTTGATACCTACTTTATTTTATAACTATTTGGGTGGCTGGAACCTAGTTTTGTATGTCTTTTAATCTTGTGCTGAGTGCTCTTTTTATCCAAAACTACTATTACTCGTATATGTTTGTATCAATATGCTCACTTGATTTTAGCTATTTATAACATGTGTATAATAATTTTATGTATATATAGTTAATCTTGTATATAATTGATATTATTTTTATATATTTTATTTAACTTTTCCCCATTACAAATGACATATGTATCAATTGTGATATTTATAGATGTCAATAAAAGAATATATATATCTACTACATGTAAATATGTCACCATAATTATGCCCGGGGAGAGATCAGCATGCAAGCTCATCCAAAGCCAACTTTTGTTCTAGAATTTCATCCATCGCTATACATCTTCATTTCATTTCAATTTAGTTTGTAATTACCTGCATGAAGTTCTGAATACTTCAATCAATCAAAAAAACGAAGTGACATAAACAATTTCAAAAAACAAATTGCCAAACTAAACACAACATTGAACTCCTCCAAAACAACAAACTGCTGCATTCATTCATGTGTATCCAACCATCAGTCAACTTTCTGCTCTCATACTGTGAAAACAAAATCACAGTACACCCCTCAACTCAAGACCTGTGTGAAATAGGCACTGTCAGCCAATGGTGCCGCTGCTTCACTTGCAAAATTTTGGATCTTTCTTCTCGGCTGATGGCATATGACATTAGTTAGCAATTTGAGAACTTGAGCTGCTTTGGATGTCTGGTTTTGTGGAATACTCTATGACGCTAAATATATGGTTTACCAGTCCCACTTAGGAAAGAGTATAGGCAGTGCATGCAGCCCCCCATAACTTCGAGGTGCGATTTGACCTACTTTGTATGGTCCATTATTTGGATGCTTATGCTGTCAGGAAGGGATCACTTGACTCTATTTATATCTAGTGAAACAAATGTCTACCAATTTTGATAAAGGAGTTACAGCCTTTTTTTTTTTAAATGAAAAATGGCCTTCTTACCCCACCCATCCGGCAAGAAGCCCCCCTATTATAATCCCATGGCAATTTTTTTGCCAGCGCATTCAGCTTGAAAGTTATTTCTTGGGGTTCTTCTATCATTTATAAGGCATTCTATTCACTTTCTCTGAATTTCAGAATTTTTCTGTTCATACATTTATTTTTTAACATTTTTTGCCCGGTTTCAATTCCGGCCAATTTTTTTCTATTTTGATTAGCTATTCTATCAGGATTTAAGGTAAAGTACAAATTGTTAAATGGTTCCTGAAGCAGCTTCAAGGCCCCAGTGAAGGGGGCCTCATGCCCCATACCATGTGGGGCCTCTCGCCCCAAACCCACATACTTTAATTTGACCTCTATATTTTGAACTAAAATGCAAAAAACATGATCCAAATCATATTTATTTGTGACAGCCCCTTTCAAAGAATTAATCAAAGTTACAAAAAAACCATGCACATGTTTTTTTTTCCTTTAATTTCTAATATGATGTGGTGCTGTTTGCCCTGAAAAATTGTGACGTCACCTAAAAAGCCTCTAGCTTCAATCCTATGAATAAGGAAATGCACAAAAAATGTAAGTTTATGTATAACCCTGGGGGGGCCTCCCAACTTACCCGGGCTTCTTGCCCCGCCCTACTCTAAGGCAATCACATGTAACTGTTCGACCATACACTGGCATACAGTGCCACCTGTAAGTCAGTGAAACAGGTGATGTTTTGCCATTGGGTCAATGCTAAACATCTTCAACTAATACATATTTGAGGCATGTGAGATACAAATGGCATGTCAGTTTTTTTAAATCTACAAACAGTTACATAAATATTATAGGTTAAAATCTTTGGTGAGTAAGTGAACCCACCTTCCCATTGAAGTAGCACTGGCCTAGTGTTTCATTTACAATGTACTTAATTGACATTGACCAATACCTAATTCTGAGTACAGCAAAGAATATATTGGTAGCCACAATCGTCCCACTTGCCACACGGGTGTCGTCTCGACATTCACGAGCTTGCGTTGCTCCATATTTTCTTCAAAACCTTATTTAAATCTCAGTGGTCAAGGGATCCACCACTGACAGCAATGTTGGCAGTGTCACTTGGGTGACTGGATCCAGAAGAAGAGGACAGAATTTTGGACAATTGGACAACTTAGTCTCTAAATGGTTTTCATTCCTCTTTCTCTTTAGAAAAACTTTAATTAATTACAAAGGGTCTTCACCAATGTCGATTTTATGGTTGTGAAATATCTTGGTCAGCATGCCCACCAAATAACCTATATTGTATAGACACGTTTTTTGTGCGACTTTTGACCTATGAAACTTTTTCAAAGGTTGTATGAGCATCAATGTCTGGTCGAGTCGTCAGAGCAGGTGAACATGCATCAGTAATAGAAATGTCTCACAACTGGGCCTCCTTACGATATGGCCTCAGTGCACCAACGCAGCACCATATGCACTGAAGCCTGCTAAGAGTATAGAGCATGTGTCCTTGCAGCATTTGACATCAAGAGAAAAGTGATAAGAAGTGAAATTATGCTTTCAACAACTCTCATCTTGCTTCTGGTTTTTCCACCCCAACCTTTCTGCACCAGTTGCACAAAATCTGCGAAATTTAACAGGGATACCTCCCTCTAAAAGATATAAAATTCCTCTGAATGGACTGCTAGCTGGATATATTGTTCTCATTACTTGGAAAGGATAAAAAATATTACTCAAACGTAAATTCTTCTCCTTCGAACGAACAATTTTCTGTTCAACAAATAAACAAAAGTCGAGTAATTATTACAGGTGATGTCATTAGTAGGGATTCTTAGGTTCTAGACCCGCCAAATACATGCCATTTTCACTTAATCTGATTAGTTTAGAAACAACAGAACGTCACACATTTGATTTATCAGACGTAGCAAGTCCTGATTTAGCATTGATTCCTCACAGCTAAGTGTCAATAACAAGAATCACATGGTAATGAAATCACCTGTAACATCATTATTATGGATACACTGAGCATCACTAAAAGCGAAACAACATCAAACAACCATTTTCTAAGTTCTAAATTTCAATAGTCATCGAACCTCGCGTGTGGTCTTAAAGAACATATTGATAACTTCCATGAAAAATTTAACTTACATGTACATGTATGGCCAAACAGAGGTTATTTTAGAGACTTTTCAAAAAGCTCCTGTAGTGGGCGAAATAAACTTTTCCCCATCCCATCAAGCAAGTAGAATGGTAAACTTTCTGAATTATAAGAAATTATTGTGGAAAAGACATCGAAGCTACTGAAATTAGGGACCGTTCAGAATTTATGACTGGGGGGGGTGGGAGTTTTGCTGGAACTTCCCGTCAAAAATTGATACCCCCCTTGAGTTTCATGTGGATTTTTAGTACCCCACCCTTAGGTTTCATGCGTATTTTTAGTACCCCCCTCGACATACAAAGCAATACACACATATATACTGTTATACATGGCCACGTGTGCAGATTTGCGTAATTTCGCGGACTTTTACGCGAAAGAAAGCCCAAATAAAGTGAGTTTATGCGTGTTCCTTAAAAATTTTTCTTTGTTAAAATTTCTTACCCCCCCTTGGAAGTGTTGTCAAAAATTAATACTCCCCTTGAAAAAACGAGTGAAAAGTTAGTACCCCCTCGGCCAAAACTCCCACCCCCCCAGTCATAAATTCTGAATGGTCCCTTAGACCTACTGATCACAGGATCTTGACATTTTGTCACTTGCATTTTCGACAGAAGCCACCACAATTTCATTTGACAAAAATTTATTGACCTTAGAGATGTGTAAATTTTCATGAATATACCTGATGGCAACTACTAGGTGTGTGCAATTTTTTAGTGTGATACTTTTAACAGAGGAAGTGCCATTTCAAGCCATTTTTTTATAATGCTCAGTGTAGGGGAGAAAGGGGCACAGTGAGACACCTTTGTTAATTTTCAAGTGTTCCAAAATGTTGGCAGTTGACGGTAAAATAAGTTCAGGCCCACATTATAAATAATGAGGTTGGGTATATATTGTCCAGTAGTTTCAGGTTCCTAACTTTTACAGGTTTGGAGAAACTTCCGAGTTTCATTCATGCTGGTCAAGTGTCTCACTGTGCTCCGCCCAAGGGCCACAGGTGGGCAGAGTTATGCTACAATCTCACGGCACGTTACGGAGCACTTTAGACGTCGGCGGGATGGTATTTCCTGGTAATTTGGATGAATTTGGGTGATCCGCCGTCGACTTTTCACATCCCCCCAGGGGTAGTTTTTGTTCCCCTCAGGGGTTCCTAGAAATGGAAAAACTGCGCCTTGGATGTCAAAAAAGATTCAACAGGTTCAAACTTTTTTTTCATAACGGCGGAACAGAGCCCAAAATTTTCTTGATTTTTGGATGTCCGGCGGGGATTTTTTCAGTGAGAACGTCTCAAAAACATCTCCGGCGGGATATTAGGACATCCCCTGCCCCTGAGGGGACCTCTCCTGCCCCTGCGGGGACCTCTCCTGCCCCTGGGGGACATTTGAAGCCTCGCCGGCAGTTTTTGACATCCCGCCGCGGTGAAATAGGTTCACTGAGGGGCAGTTATAGGTTCCCTGAGGGGTACTTTTTATATCTCGGGGCGATATAAAAGTATCCCTCAGGAGGAGGAAATTCCTTTCCCCCGGCGAACTTTTGGGGACGGCGTACAACTTTTCTTCCCTGCAGGGAACAAAAAGAACGCCGCCATGATATGCTTTTAATTAATTATGTAATGGTTTTATAAACATTGTATGTCGCCGGGATGGTCATTTTTTTCCTAGAATTCAACTCAAGCTACCCCTCAGTGGTAAAAAAGTTCTCCGTAACGTGCCGTGAGAACTAGGCATGAGACATGGCATCTGCTATACCATAGCTGCCGACAATCTGGACCTGCCGAATTGTTCTATCAATTGTTACTACAAAAACTTCCATACTATATTAAAAGCAGGCTGGCTTGGTGATTTTCCAGAGTCTTTTTTCAGCATGTTTGGAAAATTCATCGCACAGGACACATGAATGACTTATTCAACCGGCCGCACCTGTTGTATGTATGTAGGCCTATACTAATCACAACTTGTGATGCTTCCCTGTGGATATAGCTCCCTAAAATCAGAGGTTTATGCAGTACATTTAAATTTCTTCCTGCAATTCTGCAATTCTGCAATAAATTCTGCAGTTTGGAAGGAAATTGCAGAATTCTGCAATTCTGCAATAAATTCTGCAGTTTGGGAGTGAAACTGCAGAATTCTGCAATTCTGCAATAAATTCTGCAGTTTTGTAAGAAACTGCAGAATTCTGCAATTCTGCAATAAATTCTGCAGTTTGGGAGTGAAACTGCAGAATTCTGCAATTCTGCAATAAATTCTGCAGTTTTGGAAGAAACTGCAGAATTCTGCAATTCTGCAATAAATTCTGCAGTTCTGCAGCTCCATGCAGTATTTGTGAACCTCTGGTATTTAACCCAGCTTATCAATTGCAATGCATCTGTTAAGTTCAGACCTCTTCAACTAGGGTCTTGCAGCTACCCAGGAAACGTTGGTTGGGGGGGGGGAGAGGAGTAGCCATTCGGGGGTCGGTTGGGAGGTCTGGGGTTTTGATGCTCACCTGTCCAAGCAGCTTTTTGAAAAGTTTCTGCAGCAGAATCTGTAGTTCTGTAGGAATTCTGCAGCCTGGGAGGTTTAATGCACTTCTGCAGGTAGGTAGCTGCATATTCTGCAGTTTCAAATAAACCTGCAGCATTCTGCAATTCTGCAATGAATTCTGCAGTTTGGGAGTGAAACTGCAGAATTCTGCAATTCTGCAATAAATTCTGCAGTTTGTGTGGGAATTGCAGAATTCTGCAATTCTGCAATAAATTCTGCAGTTTGGGAGTGAAACTGCAGAATTCTGCAATTCTGCAATAAATTCTGCAGTTTTCAAGGAAATTGCAGAATTCTGCAATTCTGCAATAAATTCTGCAGTTTGGGAGTGAAATTGCAGAATTCTGCAATTCTGCAATAAAATTTCAACACAACAACAGCTGGAGTTCAAAGTGAACTGCTATGGACTTCTTCTTCTTCTTCTTCTTCTTCTTCTGTTGGTGTCCATTCCCCCAGGTCGCCACTCTTGTGGGGAGCAGCACTTGCATGTTTTGTTTTCTTGTGGATTAGTCATCGTTCTACCACTCTGCTCGGCCAATTCTCAATCAAATTTCATTCTGAAAAAAGTTGCGGGTACCCTGCAACCAGGTCTATTGACTGAAGTTGACAGTGTTTGTCTGTTGTTGTTTCTTTTTTCCGTACGACACGTTCGGCGATCGGTCAGCTCGCAAAAATGCATTTTGCGAGCTGACCGATTGCCGAAAAAAAAAAAACGAAGGACAAAGACTGACAACTGTAGTAATTAGACCTGGTTGCAGGGTATCCACCACTTTTTTCAGAGTGAAATTTGGTTGAGAATTGGCCGAGCAGAGTGGCAAAATGTCATAGATGTTTATTTTGATGCAGCAGTTTGTAAAATGAAATTTTTGCGAGCCTACCGATCGCCGAAAAAAGTGCCGTACGGCAAAAAGAAACAACGACAGACAAAAACTGACGACTGTAGTAAATAGACCTGGGTGCAGGGTATCCACCACTTTTTTCAGAGTGAAATTTGGTTGAGAATTGGCCGAGCAGAGTGGCAAAATGTCATAGAGGTTTATTTTGATGCAGCAGTTTGTAAAATGAAATTTTTGCGAGCCTACCGATCGCCGAAAAAAGTGCCGTACGGCAAAAAGAAACAATGACAGACAAAAACTGACAGAATTCTGCAATTTCCTCCAAACTGCAGAATTTATTGCAGAATTGCAGAATTCTTCAATTTCACTCCCAAACTGCAGAATTTATTGCAGAATTGCAGAATTCTGCAATTTCACTCCCAAACTGCAGAATTTATTGCAGAATATGCAGGTGGAGGAAGAAATTTAAATGTACCACTTTTTTGCAGATCTGCAGAATTCTGCAATTTTTTTTGCAGAACTGCAAAATTCTGCACTTTTTTTGAAAACTGCAGAATTCTGCACTTTTTTTGCAGAACTGCAGAATTCTGAACTTTTTTTTGGCAGAACTGCAGAATTATGCAATTTTTTGGCAGAACTGCAGAATTCTGCAATTTTTTTGCAGAATTCTGCAGTTCCTTTGGAAAATGCAGAATTCTGCAGTTTTTTTGCAGAACTGCAGAATTCTGCAGTTTTTTTGCAGAACTGCAGAATTCTGCACTTTTTTTGAAAACTGCAGAATTCTGCACTCTTTTTGCAGAACTGCAGAATTCTGCAATTTTTTTGCAGAATTCTGCAATTCCTTTGGAAACTGCAGAATTCTGCAGTTTTTTTGCAGAACTGCAGAATTCTGCACTTTTTTTTGGAAACTGCAGAATTCTGTAGTTTTTTTCTGCAGAACTGCAGAACTGCAGAACTGCAGAAAGAAATTATACACTCCTCGGTTTATGGCAGGCATTTTGTTTTTTTATTGCGAATTGTAAGCTGTACATTACATGCAGGTCGTTTCTAGTGTATTTGTGATGCCTCACTGTTCCCTGCCTCAAACTGGCTCACTGTGCCCTACACAGCTTTTTACAATAATATTTTGAACCCTGCCGACCGGATGCCTGCATTTTGGACCGTCATCACCCTAAAACTAAGAAAAATAACCAAGATTTGAATCCCTGATGATTGATTTGCGTTATCCCATTTTTCTTGGCAATCATGACAAAGAGTCTTTTCCCAAAATTACATACTTTTGCAGGCTAAAAACCAAAATTTTGAAATTAAATTCCACTCACCATATGGCCTGTAAAAATTCAGGATATAGGACAGACTTTCACTTACTGACTTTCTACACCTGGTGCTACAAAAGAGGGTTGTCCCTTGTGTTAGACAGAAGGGGCTTTGTCTCACTGCATGTACCTGTCGTCTCACTGTGTCCCACTCTCCCCAACTATACTTCACTCTGCTCAAAAGTGGCATATAGGATTTTTTCCATGGGGGGGGGGCAAACCACCAAGGTATTTCCCCAAAATTGTTTTCGCGACCAACAGCTTTGTCGCGTGTCGTACATCGCACAAAAATATGGTGAAAATGCAAAGTGCTCAAAGGGCCTGGCAATGCTGGCATCCAGTTTGGTATTGGAGGAAACAGCAACATTTGCACTGCCTTACACATGCAATCGCATCGCTATATGAATAGTATTTTTTGTTTTCAGTCCATAAAATTAACATAATAAATATGTATAAAACACCAATAAGCAAACAAATTCATGGCAGCATGACCACATCTGAAGCACTTCACAGATCCAATTCCGTCACGCCCAGGTTTATCTGTCAAACACATTTTGTTTTTCGTTATTTTTTTTTCTTTCCTTCTTTTTAAAAGTTATTTAATTTAGACAACATTAAATGATGGTTCAATGTGTACGTGCAAGGCTTGTGTCTTCAAGGTCTCTATATTCAAGGTGAAATTTTATGCTGACTATGCTTTTTAAATAAGTTTTTGGTTAATGAATCTGGAATTTGAAGATTAAAACCAAATGCAATTCAGCAAACAATAGACTGCAAATCATTGAAATCAAGGGTAAAAAGATTATTAAAGTAAATTGTCAATTGGTCTTTACCTCTCCTTGCTCCAAGAAAAAAAGAAGATATTTAGTAACTATATTTTTGCCGGTAGGTTAACCCTTGGGAAAATAAGTTATTGGAGTTAACCACTTTTAAGATAATCTGTGTTCATACAATCCACCACTGGTGGCAATCTGGTTGTGACATCATAATTTAAAAAAACACTGTTTTTTCCAAAGATAATATTTTCTACTGTGTATCTATCGTTATAACTGTCTATGTCATCTGTCGATATATCTGTCAATCTATCCAAGGCTCATTGGTCTGGATGATGTAAAATCTGCATCAAAGGGGGCGACCATTTTCTTGGGAGCTTGGAGAATCCTCAATGGAAATTATTTATCACATGGTGACGGCGGCCATAATTATTGATTTGAAGCAGTCCCTGAATATTCATTCCAAAATCAAACAACACTTTCTAAAAAATATCCTGACCAGTAATTATTTATTTCTAGACTTCCCAGAAAGAATTTATTTATTTCACCAAATTGAGGAAGAAACGATTTATTTTAAAAAACAATCTAAGCCCCCCCCCCCGGGGCTCCCCCCCCCCCCCCCCGGATTATAAAGGTCTCCCCCTATGTATCGATTCTTTTATAACTTATAATTTCTATTCAAGAAATAGGCCGAAGTTTCACCTACAATTCGTGACCCATGCAATTCTGGGATTGGTGGGTATATAACCTTACATTATTTATAAAAGGCCCTCCAACTGAAGGGTTCAACAATCTGTCTTGCACGAAGGTCCACATAATTCATTCAACTATTGCACATCTTGAGATCAGGCCGATAAATCTTGTGAGCGATTCGTGAAATTTTATCATTATACCCCTAAATATGTGTATATTATGTCACAAAGCATTGCTTCTGGTCGAAAAACTTTTACAGCCAGTCAGTTTGTTATGGGGAAAGAGTGGAGTGTTGCAATGTGAAAATTGCACTTAACAGTGAGTCATCATACTGATGAATTGTCATGAATACTCATGATCTAAACATTTGTTTCACTACCTCCTTAGTTTCAGGAGATATATACTCTGGAACTGGAATCTTTTTGCTTGAGATATTTCTTTACAAGATATCTATACTTTCAATGTTCAAGTGCATTGCCACAGTGAACTTTTCCTCTCTTTTTGCATTTAAATGGATAGGCTGCAATGGCCTGAAAGAAGTGTAGAAATTGGACATCTATTGCCATCCATGTATAGAGTAGGTCGGGGCATGCGGCCCCCCTTAACTTCGAGGTGTGATTTGACCTACTTTTTATGGGCGATTATTTGAATGCTTATGTTGTCAGGAAGGGATCACTTGACTCTACTAATAACTAGAGAAACAAATGTCTACCAATTTTAATAAAAGAGTTACGACCATTTTTGTAAAAAAATTAAAATTGCCTTCTTACCCCACTTATCGGGCAAGAAGCCCCCCTATTATAATCCTATGGCAATTTTTTTTGCGAGCGCATTCAGCCTAAAAGTTATTTCTTAGGGTTCTTCTATCCTTTTTAAGGCATTCTATTCACTTTTTCGGAATTTCAGAATTTTTCTGTTCATACCTTTATTTTTTAATATTTTTTGCCCTGTTTCAATTTTGGGCCCAATTTTTTTTCTATTTTAATTAGCTATTCTATAAAGTTTTAAGGTAAAGTACACATTAATAATGGTTCCTGAAGCAGCTTCGACCCCCCAGTGAAGGGGGCCTCATGCCCCATATCATGTGGGGCCTCTCGCCCCAAACCCACATATTTTAATTTGACCTCTATATTTTGAACTAAAATGCAAAAAACGTGATCCAAATCATTCAGATGTGATAGTCATAAAGTGAAGCAATGCAGATATCCGATATACTTTTAAAAATTACCGACGTTATTTCTGACAACCCCTTTCAAAGAATTAGTCAAAGTTACAAAAACCATGCACATTTTTTTCTTTCTTTAATTTCTACTATGGTTTTGGCGCTGTTTGCCCTGAAAATGTGTGACGTCACCTAAAACGCCTCTAGCTTCAATCCTATCTATAGATAAACGCACCAAAAATGTAAGTTTGGATATAGCCTGGGGGGGCCTCTCACCTAACCCGGGCTTCTTGCCCCGACCTACTCTACCTCACAGAAATGCAGCATCCACATGAGAAGTGACACCACAAGTGATGATTTACGCCCTGATTTAATGAACAAGGAAACATAATTCCATTTTCCCAGGATTTGAATAAAATCTTGCAACTCTTGCAGACAATTTTTATCACACGTTATGTGAGCCATTCTCTCACAGTAACTTTGCGTGATTCCAACACCTTTCCTTATTCCCCGGCATCATAATAAATACTATACCATTTCGTGTTGTAAACAATAAAAACACATGTGTGTGTGCATGTATTTTATGGCATTACTGCCAATTTATACTTTTTGCTAAAAATATCATTTTTGTCCCACTTTTCAACTCTCAATACAATTTTCTTTGATAGTATCTACCAGACCCTAACAAAATGACCATGTTCCTGTTTTTTACCTTCTGGGAAATATGGCTACAGTAAAACTTCTTTACGAAGGATACCTGACACTTTACAGTACCACTCCCAAGTTAATCACCAATTATAGAGTATAGACCTTCAGCCAAATTACTAAGGCAATTGTCAGAATATTACTAAATATTTTAATTTTGTTATTCTAAAAAGAAATTTCTTTTTACTCACAGTGGTCGTACAAACAATATTCCTGTGATACACCACCCCTTCCAACATAATTAGGCTACACCCCCATAAGCAACCCCTCTTTGTCAACATACTCCTCACAGGAAAGGGGTTGCCCATTGCAGGAGCAGGCCTAGTTAGTTACTGAATCCATATATACAATCATTAGCTTTTTTGAAACCAAAGCCTAACACATAAATCACTGATTCAGTATAGTATCAATCGGCGTGTGGCGAATGCAGTGATGCATTATTGTTAGGTTTGTAGGGAGGTGTTTCTGTAGTCGCTGGGTGGGGCTTACTTGAAAATTGCTTTCATATACAAAACCATTGAAGGCAGTATGCACACTCCTTGGTGGGAACTCCCAATCATACAAGCCTATATAGTTATCCCTCAACTAGAGTCTGAAGCTTTTGAAAGGGGGTGTAGCTGAAATGTAGTTCAGGGTCAAATAGTTAGGCCTAATATAATTCAAATACGATGATTTATACATGAAAAGAATTGCATAACCCACAGCCATGCATGTCACACTCCACAGAATCACATGACAGATCCGCCACTGCCTGTCTTTCCATTGTCACGCTTGGGTAAGGGAGCTACTTTATTTTTATTTTACTTATATTCGCCCTAATGCATAGAATATTCTGGCCTTTCCACATCACTTCAATTCTATTTAGCCAAAATGTAGGGAGATGCAACCTTGCGTTCAATCTTAATCTTTCCTTCAAAGGCTACACAGCCATTCTAAGAGACTGGATTGTCTTACACCACTCTTTGGACTTTCGTTTTCACTGTAGAACTCTTTGTTGGAAGGTGAGTTGATTCATGATGCTTCAACAACATTGATTATAACAATTATATGAATATATATGTCTTTGTTTAGCTTTGTTTACATTTATCGCCATTCAAAGACTTAAATTAGTGTTTGCAATGCAGACTCCCGAATGGGAGTATCAATGCAATAGCTCAGCCAGCCAAGGTGTGACATAATATCCCTGCATTAGTCAAATTTGGGATTTACCATCAGGCAATCATGCCTGTTACTGGGATATTTCAATTTTTCGAATTTGATATGGATACTTTGATGTGCAATTGTACATAGTAGCACATGTGTGCCAATTATGAAATTGAGCATGCTTCGCACATGCATGCATGTATAACAACACTGTCTTGTGAATAATATTTGCTTTGAAAGTAACTAGTATATAAGAACACAGATCAATCAAGAATAAAGCTGTGACATGGCGTTTGAAAACATTATGGATGACATCAAGAAACAATGTAGTCTTAATAAATAGGTTCCTCGAAATTTCTAGTTTTAGATAAAGCTCTCTTGTCACAATTCTCATTTCCGATCACTCTGAATATAGGAAATAGGTGTAACGTTTTATTGGCAATAATAGTACTTATTCCTTTTGGTGTGTAACCACATGGCACACAAAATAGCAGACATAGCCAAAGGTGCCGGTATGAACATTACAAGAATCTGTTTGCATGCTGGGTTCTATTATCAAAGCAACACACTTATAGGCCTAGAGTAGGTCGGGGCATGCGGCCCCCCTTAACTTCGAGGTGCGATTTGACCCACTTTTTATGGGCGATTATTTGAATGCTTATGCTGTCAGGAAGGGATAACTTGACTCTACTAATAACTAGTGAAACAAACGTCTACCAATTTTAATAAAGGAGTTACGGCCATTTTTGTAAAAAAAATTAAATTGCCTTTTTACCCCACCCATCGGGCAAGAAGCCCCCCTATTATAAGCCTATGGCAATTTTTTTTGCGAGCGCATTCAGCCTAAAAGTTATTTCTTAGGGTTCTTCTATCCTTTTTAAGGCATTCTATTCACTTTTTCTGAATTTCAGAATTTTTCTGTTCATACTTTTATTTTTTAATATTTTTTGCCCTGTTTCAATTTCAGGCCGAATTTTTTTCTATTATGATTAGCTATTCTATCAAGATTTAAGGTAAAGTACACATTAATAATGGTTCCTGAAGCAGCTTCGACCCTCCAGTGAAGGGGGCCTCATGCCCCATATCATGTGGGGCCTCTCGCCCCAAAGCCACATATTTTAATTTGACCTCTATATTTTGAACTAAAATGCAAAAAACATGATCCAAATCATATTTATGTGATAGTCATAAAGTGAAGCAATGCAGATATAAATTATATTTTTAAAAATTTCCAAAGTTATTTCTGACAACCCCTTTCAAAGAATTAGTCAAAGTTACAAAAACCATGCACATTTTTTTGTTTCTTTAATTTCTACTATGGTTTGGTGCTGTTTGCCCTGAAAATTTGTGACGTCACCTAAAACGCCTCAAACTTCAATCCTATCAATAAGAAAACGCACCAAAAATGTAAGTTTGGATATAAGCCTGGGGGGGCCTCTCACCTAACCCGGGCTTCTTGCCCCGACCTACTCTATATCTTAGCATTCCTGCCTAAACATTATTTACCCCCTATCAGCAAATTAGTAAGGCAATTAGATAGATATGTGTGTGTATATATATTTGGATTTATAGATATATAGCTATACAGCGAGGTATACAGACAAGACAAGTAGACAGACAAGATAGGTAGACAAAAAAACAATAAGTAGACATACATGATACACTACAGAAATTGATTTAAAAATAGTCAAATAGTCAGATTACTCAATATAATGACAGATATGTGCTATAGGCCCACTTGTTTCAGCTGTCATTTAAACATCCAATTTTTCAAAATAAGGTTCTATCTATTTTCAATAAACACTTAACATCAGCAAATGTATTTAACTACATTGCATGTCATTCACCGGTCCTCCATAAGATAATGTCTGATACATGTTTGGGACTTACAGTTCTGCTCAAAAGTTTACGTACCCCAATCCGAAATGACAAATTGCTCTGTTTCCAGGCCAAGAACAATAGGCAAATCATGAATGAAATACAATACACTGCATGGCCAGTGCATGGGGCAAAACACTTCTGAACCATTAAAAATCCAATAGCTATGAGATTCTATTAACTGCATCACAGAATTTCTACAACTCCGCCTTCATTGTTAGTATCCGATGCGGCACGATCTGTGTTAGATCTACCCATAATTTACCAATAATATTCCAATCTGGAGAGTGCTAAACCACTCAAGAAGTTTTTTCTCAGCTGTCCTGAAGAAATATTTGGACAGGATTGGTAGAACGTTTTGGATTGTTGTCCTGTTGCAGTGCCTTGTTTCATCCCTTTCCTAACTTTCACACTGAATCATGTTGGTTCTCTTCCAAATTTCTGGAAATCAGTGATATTAAACAATTCTTCGGTCTTGACAATGTCTCCGGTGCTATTCGAACTGAAACAGCTGCAAAGCATTGAAATTGCACCACCCTGGTTCAATTTGGCAATGGTCTTCTTGTCATTGTAATTCTGAATAAACTCCTTGCAAACACTTTGCAAGGGATTGTAAGGGATTTTTATGATGTAACACCTCAGCTAAGTCTCATCCATTGAAAAACATTTTGGCAGATGGCTTGGGACTTACTAAACTGCTTCTGATGTATTGCATCCAAGTTTGTCTCTTAATCGCCCCTTCTCTGTTTGGAGGCAAATCAATCAGGTAGATGAAAGCTGAATTGTGCCATTCACAGAGTGAATCAAGGCGATGCATTTATGATACATGGTGACTATTTCGGTGCAAATAGCACTGGAAAAATTGTTCAAGACTAACGAAAGTTGTAACGCCACTGATTTCCAGAAATTTTGAAGGAAAACTGACATGATTCCTCGTCTCCATGAGGTGAACTGCCGAGTCTTAAGGCCACCTGAAGCTTCTTCACTTTCTTAATGCTGAGATTTGTCATACAAAAGGCCATTTTCATAGTCCAAGAAAGATGTGACCAGAGCAATTACTAAAGTTTTGACTAGGCCTATATATCTTTGTGGACTTTCAGGGTTTAGAAATGTTTCGCAGATTAAAGTAGGCATTTTGGCTGATTTTGTTAACTTGCTTCTCCATTATCATATTTTGTCCATGAATACACCAAATTCCTAATGTACTTGGCTGTTTTGGCTGAAATATTATCAATACTATTTCATCAAATTCCCATTGAAACATAAAAATTCGGGGCTGGATGATCCGTTGACAGTAAAACGCTACAGGTGATTTCATTAGTACACGATTCTTAGGTTCTAGATCCTCCAAATACATGACATTTTTAGTTAATCTGATTGGTTTAGAAACAACAGGACGTCACACACTGGATTTATTAAACGTAGCAAGTACTGGTTTAGCATTGATTCCTCACAGCCAAGTGTGAATGACAAGAATCGCATGGTAATGAAATCACCTGTAATAAATCAATGTCTCATTAACATGTTTAGAAAGTATTTGCGTTTTACTGATTTATGTGTCTAATTTTAAAAAAAGCCCCCCCCCCCCAAAAAAAAAGCTAAAAAAGAGGACATGTTGTTTGCTTTTAAGAGTGAAAATGGTTTCAGGCGGAATATGAAATTCTGAAAGCTTAGAATGACAAAGACAAAATAGACAGACTTTGACATTATTGACTTTTTCACATTATTTGTTTATGCAGCAGATACTCTTCTGGTGAAATTGTTAACATGCAGTTTATTTTAAGAAAATTGGAAAAAATTGAGTCGGCTTAACTGAACTGGTCATATGAATGAAGATGCCACTGGTTAAAAAAGGTCTGATAGAGATGACACCAATACTAACAACAGGCATCCAGAAATAATTATATTTAAAAATTTCATAGGGATGAGATATTGTAGATCTCAAGAAATGCTAATAGGTTCTACTTTCCTCCGTAAACAGATGTGTTTCACTATCCAAATGTCAAGCATTTCAAAGTTTCTCTTGAAGTTCTTTGCACATAAGCGTCTCAAACAGTTTCAAAATGAACATTAAACTTGGTCTTCTGATGTCACTGGCTTAAACACTGTTTTACATTGTACTATCAGTCATGCACTGCAATGATTTTATGATTTGTTTGTGTCAGTTTTCATTTAATCAGATCATTCAAAGCAAATCATATCTAGCAGACCAGGTGTCAATAAACAAACTCATTAACGAATTTAAGGTGTGCACATAACAGGAAGATTAGGAAACCAACAGGTAAGTGTGAATAAGCGGCAAAGCCAGTTTGCAAATTAAAAGAAAGGATCGTTTTTCCCAATTGGCCACCAATCTGCAAAGAGCTGTAATACAAAATCTGATGCAATCTTCAATTTGGATTTTATAAAGTTCTGTTTGTCAGTGGAAGCGGTAACTCAAGCGATCTAACTAAAAGTTGTCTTTAAAGCGTTGAATTTTTAATTCATTCAGTCTTGCAATGGGTGTGTACTTCCAAAATATAAAATCTTTTGTGAAAATAGTTTGCGAGCTTTCAATGTGAACAAAATAATACTGACGTCATTTTTATCTTTTAACTCATATAAAGTGTAACTTTTTATATAAACTACCACTGCTCACTGAATTGTGAAACTGAAGGCAAGAAAAAGTGGTTGATGTTACAGTAAACAGAACCACACAACATGAACATGTGAAAAAATATTATGAAAATCAAATGCGTATCTCCTTATTTTGATACACCATGTACACACCTTTAGAAGGTCAGTTATTCCACCACTGTGGTCAACGTCTCTTGAACAAGAATGGCAGATCACATTACATTGTATTGTACGAAGGTCGAAGGTGCGGTGACTTTAAATGTTTGATATTATGTCATTATAACAAATTGTTCGCCTTTCTATCCCACATCACAGCACTCAGCAGGGTTTGAGACCTTGAACTTTTGATTCTGTGGAATAAGACAAAATTGTATCCATCATTTGAGAGTAGGCCGATTTTGAAAGGGTTGAGCTGAACTTCAAAAAGGTATATACTATATCCAAAGGCTCAAAAGATGATGCTCCATTGGTGCATATTTTCAAAACTCATGTAGTCAATGATGTAAACTGAAGGACAAAAGTAAGTTATCGCTTCTTCAGGAGAATGTGGTATGAAGTCCTTGAGGAAAAATACCTTGACGACACATGAAAACACTTTGTAATTCAATATTTTTTCACCAAATGAGATCAAACAATGTTTGGAGTGACCCATTTCACTGCAATAATGAATAAACATCAGGAGGACGGAAAACAGAGTTCACATCTGCCAAAATAGGCCCTTTGCATGGATGTCTGGCCGCCATGCCTGCTTAGCGAGCCATCTCATAACTGTTTTGGCACTCATTCTTGGGTTGTGAGTGCCTTGAATTTCAGATGCTGTGGATGTGGAGGTCTTGAAACAGTCTTGAAATGGTCATCCAGATTCTGATGGATGTTGTGCCTGCCTTGATCATGGGTCGTGACTGTAGGTCTGCCTGGCTTTTGAACATCCTTAATTTAGCCTGTTAAACCAAACTTGGTCACAAGCTTGCGGAATGCTGGCTGGTAGCAGCTCCTCTGACGTGCAACCTCTTTCTGGGACATGCCAGCCTGAAGCACCCCAACTGCTGGGTCTCATTGCTCAATGGAGAGCCTACCCAATTGCATTTTTTTTTCCGTATCCCAACTTAGGAAAGATCAAGGAACTTTTCTGAGTGCTTTTTTTGCAGTTAAGTGCAACAGATCTCAAGGATTAGCCTAAATACCACATTTCATGACATGTACCAGTTTAGAGGCAAAGACCCGTGACAAGAAGAATATGTAAACATGAATTATTGAGCGTTGTTAATGTCTAAAATATCAAAACACAACAAATGAGTTTGAAGAAATTGTTTTCTTTCAATTATTTCAAATTGAAAAGCGATAACTTATTTTTGTCCTTCAGTTTATATGATCAAGTATACACTTTCTTATTGAACAGCTATCACTAAAGTTAGTGGGTTAGTTTGGCAAAATCGACCCTTTCAGAAAATGTGAAACAATGCTATTGGCTTTGTCTAAATATGGTTGCAGAGATATTTTGCTCATGTAAATAAATCCATCCAGTGTAGTCTGTATAAATTATGGAGTCACAAGTGACTTACACAAATAATGGGGTGTCTTGGAGTAATAAAATTGTCTCACAAATTGCTGGAAAGTGTTTCTTAGCAATAAAAATTACACCTCATACACTTCTTATGACAGATAACATCTTTTTCACTGCACAATTTGTGTTTGTTTATTGGATGAAGTTAAATGTTTATTATCACCACTTGATAGAATCTCACCTAAGAAATTAATTATTTTTCATTATATGTGGATGTACATAAATCTTGGATTCAACGCAAATGTTGCATTTCTTGAGAACATGACATAGAGTTTCCTTGTACAGTAGTACCGACAATTTTCAATCTATTTACCCGAAAAAAAAATCATTTGTGTGATCCAGATATGTTTGATCATTTGTTACTTTTATTTATTTTAAGATCTTGATACTGGTTAATAGTTTCCAAATTTACATTTTATAATAATTTTAGACTTTTAAACTAATTGCACGGTCTAGGACACTAGGTTTAATTGGGCCTTTAGAAAGGTAACAGAATCACATTGGACTCATAAGCAGAATCACACATTTCCCTTAAAAACCCGATGATAGACATTCTGCAAGTACGAAATTTTAGTTTCTATTCGCATAAGTAAAGATAGAATCTCAAAGTCATGATTTTTTCTATCACATCTATGGCAAAAGTACACTTTTGAATATCAGGCTTGATTCCCTTGCCATGGAATTCATGAAATAAAGTAGCTGAGAAGACACTTAGTTGAAGCAGGCAAAGAAGAGCTTTGGAAATATGCAGGATTGCAGGTTTACTGAAGTAATTAGCCAGTAAATTGTTAAGAAATTCTGTAAATGGTGAATAAGTATAGTATTAATCAAGTACACTAAGCGTAATCATCTTAAACAGCTTTTCTTTAAATGGCATGTTAGCACAATACTCATCAGTGTACAGTTGTCTCCAGTGTGCTATAATGGGGCAATAGGTCTGTCTCCATATCAGTGGCGTCCCTATGGGGGCACTTGCCCCCCATATTGGACCTGTGCCCTCCATATGAGTTTTTCAACCTTGGCTAAAATATACGTAAAATATAGTTACGCCACTGCTCGCTACGGGGATTATGACAGGCATTATCCGTAGGTGGCACTACGATAAGCGGGTAGGGCTATTTTTGTCTTTGGGGAAGCCCACCAAATGGCATATTTATTATTATCTGGTTTGTTTGCAAAGTAAATGAAATCCTGTGACCAACAGTTAATAATAATCTGGTTGTTAACACCTTCTAATCCCCCAATCTGTATGATTCTAACCAACAACACACTTTTCTGTTGAACTGCTGTTTTGAGAACAAAATCAATACAGTGTAGCTGACCCAAACAATCAAACATTCAACAAACACACTCATCAAGTCAGACTCCTTGGCTTGGTCAACAACACCAATCACCTGTCTACAAGTGGACTGCTCTTGCATTGCCACAGATCAGAACATATGCTGTCTTGTGTTGCCACCTAGTGACTAGTGTGCTATTCCGCGAGCTCCTGCGAGCGGTCCACCAACTTTCAACCACAGGAAGACACTCAATTTTGTCTGGAAGACACCGGGGCTGTTTCTGGGTGTGTTGATGGCCTTGTCTACTTCCTTAGAGAATGTGATTGCCGAGTCTGACTCTGGTATACATCGATGTTGAATAGAAATTTTGTGAATGTGCAATGAAATTGGAACTATTTCTTGGGACAGCAATGCTGTAGCATAGGAAATCAACTTTTGTGCCAGGTGGCAGCAGCATGCAGTTCTCAGTTTCACCAGACTGAATCACCTCATTGAAAGGCGAAGGGGATTCCATCAGAGCTCCTATTGCTTGGAGACACCACCTTGTACATAAATTCAGAACTACAAATGGAGACAGAAGACCTTTGACATCTCTGAATGAACAGGGCATGTACCAGACTCACAGCCTATAGCTTATCATGCAATCATCCAATATGCAGCTCCTCTGATCTGTCAGACTCTAGTGAAACACAAAGCAGCAGAAGAAGTATAGCTATAGTATGCCTATTCTATAGAATTTAAAGTTCAAGATCCTGAAACCCTTGCTGCATGCTGTGATACTGTATAGAAGTAAAGGGATGAACGATTTGTTATAATGACATTATGTATCAAAAGTTACCACACCTTCAATACATCGTACTATGTAATATGATCTGTCATTCTTGTTCAGGAGTCATTGACCACAGTCATTGACCACAGTGGTAGAACCATTGACCTTGTGTAGGCTTGTGTCAAAGAAGGAGATTTATACAATTTAAGATGAGGCGACGTCACGCCAATGTTTCATAGAAGGATTTGTGTGTGATGTAAACACTTTTGCATTTTAGACAGTCTAAGGTTCTTGTATTCATATTTAGTGTAATATTGGATAGCTTTGTAGTGATGTCCCAATATATTCTTCGGGGTCAGTCGAGGCACATTGTGACTGTTATGGTCACGTCACATTTTGCTGTCTGGTAAAGCGAATTGAAGTTAACCATGCATGCTGTTATAATTGATGATGACAAATCTCATCTTCATGGCAAAACCACTTAGCTAGTTGTTAAATATTTATCTTCAATGATTCTTAAGTTGTTTCAACAAAATCTCCACATTGCTCTGTTGCACATGAAATTGTGCATGTGCTCCACAACATGCTTGCAAGTTTGAAGCCATTGATATGCACGTGGACATCACTCCGAATACAACCTGCAATGTCCTGCATGGGTGCCACTTTTAGGTGTTTAACAAGAAGGGATTTTAACTCCCAATGGTCAGCCATATAAACTCTGAGCACTAAGTGCAAATAAACTCGTATACCATTGCCAGGTGAGCAAATAGGCAAAAGACCATCAGGAGCATGTAGTGCATGAGAGTATTTGCCTTGGTGTCCTGATATGAAATTCAAACTTCCATATTTATGAAAAGTATATGTGCAAACCAAATGGCAATAAGTTTAAAGTCTTCCCCATATTTACAGACAATTCAGCCTCCAATGTCAAATACACGTTTCGTCTGACAAACCATGTGCTAAGTTGAATAAATTCCAAAAAACTTGATATGTGACTGCTAAGTGTCTGTGTACACTCTAAGAAATGAGCGTGTTTTTGTGGCTAGAAGAACTGTAAATTTATTGTTATTTTACTGGTATTTTTTTTATACGGACTTTGTCTGTGAATTTACAGTTCTTTGTCGGGTACAAAGCTGGCTTCAAGAAATATGTACTACAACATGTCATTTAACATTCAGTGCACGTTGATGAACAATTACATTAACCGTTAATTTACGGATTACTTGTAATATATGCAGACAAAACAATCAATAAACCTGGCAAGATTCTATAAACAAGATATTATATGGACTTCAACCACGGAACATGTGGTGCCATCTATAACATATGCTTTACACAACTGTTAATCAAACTTAATTTATAACTTGTCTGAAGATAAGTGAACATCCTCATTCATATGATCTTAAAGATGTTGTCATTATGCAAATGTTTTAATATCTATTTTTGACATTGATGTTTTTGTGAGTCTTATGATGTGTTCTAAAGAATGACACGATTAAAACCAGAATAACCCAAGCACAGTCTGGATAAATAGAAAAAACTTGTGTAAACTTGACACCTGCTTCTCTTGGAAGATATCCATCAATTTCATGGCAGCAATTTGTGGGCAAACTTGTGCGAATTAATTGCTGGGTATTGATGGACTTACTTCCCTGCTGTCAAGCAAGAGATGAGCAAGGCCGAGCCTGGAGTCAGTGGCTCCCTCAGTTGATTCCAGCTTTGGTACATCCCTACAGCTATGCCACAGTTAAATCACTTGTTTAGTCTGTTGTTTCACACTTATGCGAAAGTAAAAATAACGGATTCTATCCGTATTTTTACAGTAGATTCTACAGCTCCTTGCATGCTTTACTTTCTATGTTTTACAGTTGATATTACTGTAAAATATACTTTGAATAAACTGTTTTATACATATACATTATACCGTAATATCACTTTGTTGAATCCGCAAAATTACAGTTCAATGTACCGATCTGCATTTTACGGTTCATTGTACTGTTCAGGTTTGTGAGTACTTTCACAGTTATTAGACCTGGAACAAAGTTGCCAGTTAATTTAACTGTAAAATTTAACGGGAATTTTTTGCAGTGTAAAATTACAATCGCTCCCAATTCCTTTTTGCAGCTCCAGATCAGCACACCTCAAGTGACTGCTAGATAAAAAGACAACTGAGGCTTTAATTTCACACACAGCAAATTATCCACGAATAAAGATGAAAGAAGACACAATTAATGCAACATTAGCCAACGATTTTAGTACTATTATCACAGTTTATATATGTATTGGATAGCAACAACATGCAGTGAAGGACTCACCTCAACAATTCTGATACATCAAGGATTTCCCTCATTGCTTGCATGGACACCTGTGATCATCGGTCATTCAGTTGTTTTGGATGTTCTGCAAAATTAAAATGAAATACATTATAATAACAGGAAAACGGTTGCAAAAGATGCTAAATATTGTGATTCTCGTTGATGATGATTTCTTCGAAGATGAAAATGCCCATGCTGGCTAGTCAGGCCTTACAGATGATTTATAATTGTAGATTTATAGACACTGAGATTGAATGGGATTTTTGTTTTCTAGGACATGTTGAGTAGGTCGGGGCAAGAAGCCCGGGTTAGGTGAGAGGCCCCCCAGGCTTATATCCAAACTTACATTTTTGGTGCGTTTATCTATTGATAGGATTGAAGCTAGAGGCTTTTTAGGTGACGTCACAAATTTTCAGGGCAAACAGCACCAAACTGTAGTAGAAATTAAAGAAAGAAAAAAATGTGCATGGTTTTTGTAACTTTGACTAATTCTTTGAAAGGGGTTGTCAGAAATAACTTTGGAAATTTTTTAAGTATAATGGATATCTGCATTGCTTCACTTTATGACTATCACATCGATATGATTTGGATCATGTTTTTTGCATTTTAGTTCAAAATATAGACGTCAAATTAAAATATTTGGGTTTGGGGCGACAGGCCCCACATGATAAGGGGCATGAGGCCCCCTTCACTGGGGGTCAGAGCTGCTTCAGGAACCATTAATAATGTGTACTTTACATTCAAACTTGATAGAATAGCTAATTAAAATTTTAAAAATTTGGGTGCAAAATTGAAGCTGGGCAAAAAATATTAAAAAATAAAAGTATGAACAGAAAAATTCTGAAATTTAGAAAAAGTGAATTGAATGCCTTAAAAATGATAGAACAACCCTAAGAAATAACTTTTAGGCTGAATGCACTAGCAAAAAAAATTGCCATAGTATTATAATAGGGGGGCTTCTTGCCCGATGGGTGGGGTAAGAAGGCAATTTAAATTTTTTTACAAAAATGGCCGTAACTCCTTTATTAAAATTGGTAGACATTTGTTTCTCTAGTTATTAGTAGAGTCAAGTGATCCCTTCCTGACAGCATAAGCATTCAAATAATCGCCCATGAAAAGTAGGTCAAATAACACCTGGAAGTTAAGGGGGGGCCGCATGCCCCGACCTACTCTATTCTATAGGGAAAAATCTTCTGAAGTTACTTTTCCCAATATGATATGTCCTAGAAAAAAAATCACATTCAGTCTCGGTGTCTATAATGTACAATTATGAAATATTCTGTAAAGCAGGTCAATTAGGTATTTCTGGGTATGGTCCATTAAAATTGATCATGTCTGTCTCCTGAAACCATGGTCTCCTATGATTTGATAATCCTGTGACAGAATAAAAATGACTGTGTTGCTTATGATACTGACCATGCTGTTATGTTTATTTCAGAACCAAAACGGTGGCAAAAGCAAGACCAGGCCTTAGTGCCATGGCGTGGCCCAAATATCTCTGTCTCCTTTTCATTCTCCTCTGCCTCGCTCCAACTACACAAGGTGAGCTATACTTTGGCTATAATGCCGATCTTTTTCATTTCAAGCCTTGTAGTGATTCAGTTTGAGTATTGTATATATATCTGATTCTGAAGGCACTTAAAATCGTTTGTATTTAATTGCTTTTTGGCTTTTTGCGCATGCCATGACTTATGGTCAAAGAAGTGACTGGAATGTGTTATTGCCAGGTCCCATTTAGAAAATATACATGCGTGTTTAGCATCATATTATAACATGTCATAAAAAAAACAATTAAAAAAATTGTCTTGATCAGCTTCAATGAGAACGTTTGTAAAGTGTAATTGAATACGGACTAATAAGTTTGACCATTGATGCAATCTGCCATTCTAGATTATTTCGTCAATCTTGATTAGACTGTATTTTCTTTTTAATTCCGTTTCCATAACAATTTATTTTGTCTCTCCAGGAAACGGTCCCTCAATATTAAAAGGAAAATGTAACGTCGAAAAACTGGTATCATACTTATACCCTCTGATAACGGTACCAGGACAAGATGCACTGGAATAGTAAGTTCAAATTGTTCAATAAGAGGGGTGTTCAGGAAGTTCTGACCAATTTTTGTAGCAGGCCTTTCTCTTTGATATACTTGAATGAAATTTCCACAGTACAAAATTCAGGTGTATAGCCATTGATTCTGAAAATATTACATCCGTGGCCAATGCTTAACTTACTTTTCTGTTGCCATGGAAACCACACCTTGGGGTAGGCAGCGCAGCTTAATTTTTCATACAAAACTCAACAATTAAGCTGTGTAAATCGCCATAAATTTATTGCATATACACAATTAATTGTGAACATAGATGTTCACCAGCAGCTTCACAATTTTTCAAAGTACTCTCTGTGGCATAAAACAAATGTTTACATCCTTTCAATCCACTCGGTGAAGCAATTTTGAAAGTCTTAACTTAGAAAAGCCCTGGAAATGGCATGTCAAAAGTTCTGATTTGTAGCATATCTTTCACCTCTCAGCTCATCTTTTAGATTAGGGAATAAACAACAGTCACATGGTGCTAAATCATCATAAAGGTATCTAGAAATGCTGTCCTAATGAGATCCTGGGTTTGTGTACCATTCTTTCCTATGAGAAAACACAATTTGATTGAAGCTCTCTGATCGCGTTTCGGGTCCATGTAAAATGCTCATTGAAAATCAATCTTTACAGTACAAAAATCAGGCTTAAATGATTAAAAAATGGATTGGCACAACATTGTGACATCATTAAGTTACAATCACAATTGCCAGTAGGCCCTGTACAGGTTTACAAGCATTCTTCTTTAACATAACTTGACCAAAGATTTCAGGGAAAACACAACGCTAAGTTCACTAGAAAAATGAGCTGCGCTGGGTACCTCGTCTTGCCATTTCCATGGCAATAAAATAACTACTTAAATATATTGTGTCTCAAAGGTGCTTGGCCTGTCTCAAAGGTGCTTGGCCATTTGTTTCCTTGATACCTCAAGATGTATTCCTGAAAATTTGAAGACTCTAGCTCAAATATAAGCATCCAAATTGGTCAGAACTTTCTGAACGCCCCTCGTATATTGATTTAGGCTTAGTCTTCTTCTTCTGGGATATAAATTTCATCTATTTGCTCGTTAAATCCAGTTTGAAGCCTGGAATGGTATATAGTATAATACACTGCAGGCAGTTAAAACAACAGTACATGCAGTAAAAACAACAGTTTTCTGCTGTAGTCGCACTTTTATGTAGCTGCCGTTGAAGTCATGCAGCAGGTTTTACAGTGTGGTTGCAAATGGCAGAAGAAGCAGTGACTATTACAGTCTATCACTTTGACATAGAAAAAGAGTGGACTGTTGCACTGTGAAAATGGCACTCCATGCGTCATCATGCTGATGATTTTGTCATGATCATACCCAATACTTTCAATGTTAATTTGATTTAAGGAGACTTATCCTGCTTGTTGGTGACAGCCAAACAAAATGATTATGCATCTGATTTTCACTCTAAAATCCGTTATGACAAGTCAAATTGCCTTCTCTTGATCATGACTAATCAAACAGCCTCTATGTTTCCCATGTTGAAGGTAGAGAAGATGACACTTCATCGGCAATCATGAGTCAAAAAGTGCATTTTTCACAGTGAACTGATCCTATTTTTTTCTAAATCAAAGGGACAGACTGTAACTGACTGTTAATGGGTCATTCTCAAATTTCGGGACAATTTGCGTCACTCTAGCTCCCTGACATTAATATGAATGCGATAAATATCTGAAGCGTCACTCTGCATCTGTTATTCATATTTCTACTTAGAACCACTGCATTTGGAGCAAAAAGTCATTCATTAGACTTTTTGTAATGCATTATGTCCAGAAATCCGTGCAAAATCAATGGTTTTTCCTTGTCACTGGACCTGACATGACAAAATCAAGTGTTCATTTTCCTCCTAATATACCATTATTTCTTTGCACGATTCATGGGAATATAGACTTGAATTTATATTTAGTTCATATTCAATTTTTTTTGGGTATAATTTCATTGATTAAATTGATACAATAGTCGTGTCACTAATTTATGTCAATTTTTTTGTCCCCTCCGTTACTTGCCATAGCTCTGTTCGTTATTGTTTTTTATGAGCTATTTTCACTGAATATCATCAGACGCATGTGCGCCATTGTACCACTGCCTTGCAGACTTCATAAAACATGTATTCAATAAATTATGACATAATGTTCATAAAAAATGTTTTTGGTCCCGCTAAAATGTCCCCTCCGTTTCCTTCATTTCCAAGCTTACCAATGATAATTTTACAGAGCGATTTCATGTATATGTTGCTGAGGGTGGCAGGTTTTAATATTCTGCAATTGTTTTGTCTAATCTCCAAAATAAAAAGCAGTAATGAGCGAAAAGCAAAAAATTGTTCCCCTCCGTTACCGTCCACTCCGTTACCAGATCATGAGCAAGAAATCGACTTTTAGACCAAAAATTCTACTGATACGAGATGAAGTACTTCTGAAAATAATAGTTACATCAATCTTTTATCATTTTTCCTTTTGTTGCTGTTCCTACGGTTGGTTTTTTACATCAAAATTCCCCTCCGTTACCACATTGTCCCCTCCGTTACAGGACAATTTTCCTATACCCGTTGTCCCGAAATTTGAGAATGGCCCTAATACGTTTATTCACTAAACTCTTACTTTCATTGCTTCTCCTCAGCATTTATGAAGAAATCGGACCTCTGATTGATGAACTGAAATACTGCACAGGGAAGTATGCTGACCAGGATGTTTCATCGATGTCTGACATCAAGTACCTGGTCAGCATGGTCAACTCCTTGTATCTCATCTTGGACCACTACGGGGACGATGACAGTAAGTGGACATCTCCTAAAAGTATTTTTGGTTGTATACGTATCTGAACGGTTTAACAAAAAAAAATCTCCCTTTATTAAATATCACAAAGATTCCTCCTATGATTCTTGGCTGAATTATAGGCTTGTGTATCAACGCTAGACATAAGACGTGTGTACTTGTAGATTAGTGACAAAATTCCTGGCTGAGCCACAAGCCTTTGAGTGCATGAGCCTCACCCCTGTTTTCAAAAATCGGTTGCTTTTCCAATGGACATGAACTATTTCACAAGGAGGTTGCTCTTAAGCACTTGGCTTGCGGGGCTGGCTCTTTAGCTTAATTGGTTAGATAGCGGACATTTATTATGCAGGAAAAGTATTATAATACATTATTTATAAACTAAACCAGAAAAAAAGTTAAAGAAAAACCTGGACAGCAGTCATAATACAATTATTTTTCAGCCGGTTTACTTACCATTTTCATTGTGTTGTTCTGCAGGTGCCTACGCGGACCTGTCTTCCTGCTCATCGGGAAGTCTCGCCAAGGCGTCCTACTGCATGGGCACCTTCTTCGTGGTCTCGGCTTCCACAGCAGTGTCTGGGGGCACGGTGCAATGGGCGGGGTGAGTTGATATTGTCACAATAAATTGTAATGCAATTCAAAGATTATCTCCTCTTTTGATAAGATCAAATAATTATAAATCAATGATTTCTTCTCCATTTTTCAGTAATAATATTGTGAAGGATGAAAATGTTTAATTAATCATACTCACCTCCTCAGCCAGAGAGAAGCCAGTTTTTTTGTTTAATTATTATTGATATAAGCTTGATTAAATTGGGCTTACAGTGCCGCCTGTAAGTAAGTGAAATGCATGAAATGGTGCTATTGCATCATTTCTAAACATTCTCAGCGAAACTGCTTACAAGTGGAAGCATGAATTCTCGTCCGATGAGAGGAAAACATATTGGGTCATAAAGGCCGATATGTGAGGCATGTGGGATAACAATGGCGGCCAATTTTCTTTGCTGTAGTTAGAGTTAGGTATGTGTCAAAAAGTTGGAGTTAGGTGTCAAAATAATTGATAAGTAAGTGAAACACAGGCCCAATGTTATTTATTAGGGAAGGGTGGTACACTTACTTATCAAAGACTTTGACCAATACCTCACTCCGACAACAGAAGAGAAATTGGCTGCCGTTGTTATCCCACATGCCTCACATATCAGCCTTTTTGACCCAATATGTTTTCAAAACTCTCATCGGATGAGAATTGATGCCTCCACAGGCATTTTTGGTTGAAGATGTTTAGCATTGATGCAATGGCACAATGTCATGTGTTTCACTTACAGGCGGCACTGCTCATATTTTAAGTTGACAATGGCACATGAACTGTTGTTTAATATACATTTGCATGTCAATTTTGTACAATTATTTTGGTTAACGGTGTGCATGATACGGGGAATGTTGTTGAAAAAGGTAACATTGTCTCTTCTTACCATTAATCACTTGATTCAAGAATAATCAATATTCACCATTTGTAGATTACTGGCGACATACAAGACCTGTGTGGAGGTATCCCTGGCCACCTGCATTGTCGCTTCGTCGATCGTATTTGAAAATTCAGTTTTTGGGGCCGTCTACTCGGCCTGCGAGACGATCTCACAAGGGCCGCAAGGAGATTGCGATCTGACCATTGCCACATCCTGTGCTTCCAATATGACAAGGTCATTTGCCAGATTCAGTGATCTCAAAGATTTCAGAGGCTATTCGCTACTACCTCACATGTACCAAGAAGAATACGCCATTTGCCAGTAAGTTTTTCGCCAAATATTAAAATAATTATCTGTGTTAATTAAAATTTGCAATGGTGACCAAATGTCAATTTGTAGTAATTCTTCATGTCAACTAAAATTTGTAGTGGTGTCAAGTTATCAATTTGAAGTGACGGATTTTCAAAAGTATAAAAAAAAAAGGACAACAAAAATACGAATATACTGCAAAATCTAACCATGAAAATCAATGGTAGTAAACAAAAAATTATTGAAACTAAGTTTTTTAAGATAGTTCTGTATTACTTTTCTTGAGAAGATTTTTTAAGAGATATTTTGATTAATTGAAAGCAGATTGTATTGTAAATTTCATTTTTGCAGTGATTCAGCGTTCACAGATGATTTCATATTTGTTGACACAGAGACTGAATTTTTTTCTGGGACGTGCATGATTCTATAGGGAAAATTGATGTAAAAATATTTTTGACGTCACCTTTCCCTTTATAATACATTTCCTAGAAAAAAATTCTCATTCAGTCTCTGTTTCTACAAATATGAAATTATCTGTAAAATAAAAAAAATGCTCTACTTGTTAACGTCCGCCCAAGGTTGCGCTTATACAGTGCTGCCTGTAAGTAAGTGAAACACATGACATTGTGCCATTGCATCAATGCTAAACATCCTCAGCAAAACTGCTTATGGAAGCATGAATTCTCATCCGATGAAAGGGAACAAAGTGGGTCATAAAGGCCGATGTGTGAGGCAAGTGGGATAAAAAAATAGCAGCCAATTCTCTTCGCTGTACTCTCGACTTAGATATGGGTCAAAGTCTTTGATAAGTAAGTGAGCCACCCTTCCCTATGCCTCACATATCGGCCTTTATGACCCAAAATGTTTTCCTCTCATCGGATGAGAATTCGTCCTTCCAGAAGCATTTTGGTTAAGAATGTTTAACATTGATGCAATGGCACAATTTCATGCGTTTCACTTACTTACAGGCAGCACTGTATTCGACTGCCATATAGGAGCTGATTGAAAGAACCAAATAAGGTACTTGAATGCGCCTTCCGTGTCCACATTCTATTTATTGTCTCCAATTTGGTGACAGTCGTTGTAGACATACTGGAAGACCTTTCACATACTGATCAAATATACAAAAAAAGTTTGAAAATAAAGTCAGGACACATGGGAACAGAAAGTCAGCTGCCCTTAAAATTCGTAAAGGGTCTTAAACTGAAGTCCTAAACTGAAGTCAAACGCAAAGCGTTGTGAAATAGTGTTTGCTGATGACAAAAAGTGTCCACCTAAAAAATAAAACAAACAATTGTATGTTGGATCTGGCTGAGTCCAGATGTCATGACACTGAAGGTAAAGTAAACACGATGAAGCAGATTCGTGTTTGCTTTATTCGGTATGTTTAGTGCTGTCAAAGGTATTTGTTTGAAGTTTAAACAAAACAAATCTGTAGTGTCATACATGATAAAGATATGATGAGCCAATTGATGGAAAACAATTTAGCAATTTTCTGTCTGAATCAGAATGGCATGTAATCAACAGCTTATGATGTTCCTCTGAGCAACTAAACGTCGTTGGTGTCTAGGAAGCAATCAAATGTTTGTTGCCAATTTGCTGTGTAGGCAGTTGGAAATGAATCAAAAGAATCTGACAGTAAATAAAACGCATTTAACGATTGGGTTCTTCAATTTACACAACTTCTGAAAATAATCCTTTTGACACTAAAAAAAAGGTTTTCTAATAATTGCAGATTTCAATGACTAAGGTGTTAATATCCGGAGGGGGCTTGGAGTTTAGGAGTTTTTTTTTTAAAATAAATAATTTCTTGCTCAGTTTGTAGATGGTTGGGGACGAAACCTATCGGTTGATGTCCAATGATGAAATAAATAAATAATTTTTGTGCAGTCTTGAAATAACTAATTTCTGGTGGGGGTAGAGTAGCGTGGGGCATGCAGCCCCCCTTAACTTCGAGGTGCGATTTGACCTACTTTTTGTGGTCGATTATTTGAATGCTTATACCTCTACTTATAACTAGTGAAACTGTCTACCTATTTTAATAAAGGAGTTATGGCCCTTTTTGTAAAAAAATTTAAATGGCCTTCTTACCCCACCCATCCGGCAAGAAGCCGCCCCTATTATAATCCTATGGCAATTTTTTTTGCGAGCGCATTCAGCTTGAAAGTTATTTCTTGGGGTTTTTCTATCATTTTCAAGGCATTCTTTTCACTTTTTCTGAATTTCAGAATTTTTCTCTTCATACATTAATTTTTTAATAGTTTTCGCCCTGTTTCAATTTCAGCCAAATTTTTTCTATTTCAATTAGCTTTTCTATCAAGATTTAAGGTAAAGTACACATTATTAAATGGTTCCTAAAGCAGCTTCGAGGCCTCAGTGAAGGGGGCCTCATGCCCCGCACTATGTGAGGCCTCTCACCCCAAACCCACAAATTTTAATTTGACCTCTACATTTTGAGCTAAAATGTAAAAAACATGATCCAAATCATATTTATGTGATGGTCATAAAGTGAAGCAATGCATATATCCATTATACTTTAAAAAATTTCTAAAGTTATTTCTGACAACCACTTACAAAGAATTAATTAAAGTTACAAAAACCAAGCACTTTTTTTTTGTTTCTTTTTAAATTACTACTATGGTTTGGTTCTGTTTGCTCCGAAAATTTGTGACGTCACCTAAAAAGATTCTAGCTTCAATCCTATCAATAAGAAAAAACACCAAAAATGTAAGTTAAGATATAACCCTGGGGGGGGGGCTCTCACCTAACCCGAGCTTCTTGCCCCACCTACTCTATTTCTTAGCAAGGTCTTGCTTGATTTAGGAATGAATATTAGGAGACTTCGCACACTTGAAATTAATAATTACTGCCATCATCACAGTGAAATAAATAATTTCCTAGCCTCCCTGATTTTTAAATGGCCGCCCCCTAATATGTATTTGGTTTCATTGCAGAGCATTGACAGCATACCAGGAGTGTGTGAACTCTAATACCATCAGATGTGCCAACTCAGTTGTCATGGTGGCTCTTGAGTCAGTGGAAAAAAAGGTTTCAGCAGCAGTCACTTGTTCAGGTAGGCAGCCGTCCACTTCAACTGTTTACCGTTTTAACAAGATGCAAATCTCTACTATCTGTTATTATCAGAGCATATTCAACTTCCAAACGTCTTCTTTATCCAGGCTACCAGTGCACAGCCACGCAGCCCTATGGTCCAGGTTGGGAATGTATTACTAAAACGTTGAAAGATTTTGGAACTGTCATATTTGTACCCGGGACTGCGGTCGTCGATGAAATTTGCGAGTGAGTAAACAATCATGTTTAATGCCTGATATTACATTGTAAACTTTGACATTTTGAAACAGCTCAAATGATTGAGTGAGATGGTTGCACCATTTTTTTAATGTTAGCTCAAGGGAATTGTGCAACCATCTCTCACTCAATCATTTAAGCTGACTCAAAATTCAAATTTTACAGTGTTGTTAATCTTTGCTATTTTGAGAATGTTTGAGAATTGGCCATGCTTCTTTTTATTGCCCATCTATGTACCTACAAATGTACCAAAGTTACTTTGCTTTCAATTGTATACGCAGGGCATTGTCTGCTATAAGGAATCTTCTCGGGTTGGTCCCGTCCCTTCAGTCAGTTCAGAGTTCCCTTGAATTTAAAATAAACAGCTATACATGTAGAGGATAATTGCAGTCACATTCACTTAAGTAATCACTCATCAATCCTACATATACAGTGTATAACAGAGATTGCATAGTGAAAGGATTGCTGTTCAAAGAAACACTATTAAAATCTTCATCAACTCGAAAAAGAAGAAACAAAGGTAGATACTGAGCTGCAGTTAAACTGATCATAAACCAGTCTGCTCAGTGTATATGCTTTACAAATGCATGCAACGTAAACCTTGATAAGACATAATTAAGTTGATTTATTTGAAATTGGCAATGTCAAGACAGTTGGACCATGTGCCTCATGGATAAGTTATTACAGATTTCGTATAAGTGTGCCATGTTCTTTTCAACTGCCACAGTGCTCTCGTGATGTCAGTATCAGCATAATGATTTCACAGTTGGTATATTCGAAGTTTCAGCTGTGTCTCTTGGAACCCATATTGATCACACCATTACAAATTCACACATAAACTGTTAGATTGTTGCTCAACACTGAGTATTCAGTTTGATGTTTTGAATAAATCCTAAAGTTACAATATCCAGCTATATATAATGCATGGATTTTGTGTATAACTGCTATCAGTTTCAGCACTTTTACAACGAAACAAATTCATACACTCTCACATTCATTTGTTGGTCTGAGAGGTTATCATGTGCTGCTCTGTCTTGGCAAAAATAATATACTTAGGAACCATTTAAGACCTAAGAGGCGGGGGGAGTTTTACTTGGGGGCATCCTTATCACTGATTTTCAATAATGTTTATTTGATGATCGAATTCTTAGCCTCCTTGTCTGACCTTCTCCCAATTTTTTGGGGAGCAACTACCCCCTTCCCCCCATTTCTCGTCCTCTGGTATGTCCATGCAACACCACCACGTTCACTTCCGAAAAATCTCCCCATCATCCCCATTCCAGTCATCAATTCTGAACAGTTTCTTTGGTGCAGATCTCACCTAAAAAGGCTGAAAAGCCGCAAGGTGCAAGGTGCTGCCCCCAATGACAAATTTCACAACAGGACACCATGAATGTCCATGATGGATCAAGCAACTGGCTCAAACATATCTGTTTCACCTGCTCCAACTGAATCAAACAACCATACCAATGAATGCAGATTAATCAATTGTCATTCACACTTAGCCCATAAGCCTGATTTGTTGGTAACAGTTGGAATCAACACTCAAGCTTGGAGTGCCAATAGTGATGTCAGTATTGCAATACTGACATCATCTGGGCATATATTCACATGGAACATGGCACACTTATACGAAATCTGTAATAATGAGCTGAAGGCAAAAATATTATATATACGAACCACACCGTTTAGACGAAAGGGGGGTGGGAAGGAGAACTCTGGGACAGCTAATATCGAAACCTACAACAATCCTAAAGATATATATTATACAAATACGGCATGATATGAGTGCAATATGAAAATTTATTTGCACGAGGAAATTCATATTGAACGAGGGCGCAGCCCGAGTTCAATATGAATTTAAGAGTGCAAATAAATTTTCATATTGCACGATAATGAGTGCCGTATTTGTTTTATTACATGACCACTATGCTTCCAATATAATGTTCCATTCCGAAAAAAAAAAATTTTTCGGAAATTTTTTTTTTTTTTCAGTCAAAAAACAAAAATGAAAAAAAAAATTTTCGAATTTTTTTTTATTTTTTATAAAAACTCATATTGCACTCTAACCATGCAATATGAAGAAATCTGAAAAAAAAAAAAATCTCATATTGCACCCAAACCATGCAATATGAGTTTTTATGATGTCGTCATGTGACTGATTTAGGCCAATCAGCATCGCTCTAGCATAGTGGTCATGTAATAAATATATATAAGGGATATATTATATAAATATTTGATGGTGAGAAGTCCAATATAGAGTATAATTGGACGAAGAAAGGCTATATTGGACGAGGCGCTTGCGCCGAGTCCAATATATTTTTTCTGAGACCAATTATACTCTATATTGGACGACTTACCATCTAATATTTGTTATATTCTCCACAAATGAACCCTCTTTTAAAGCAATAGGTTTAATCACTTTTGCTGTGCTGGAAAGCCAGTTTGTGTTTCTTTTGGTTAAATTGCAGAATTCTCTTCAAAATGTACCTCGTCATATTTCAGCAATGGTTGGAAGGCTATGGCCTACCACTTACCACTCACAACAACATGTTGACACTTCGAAGGCAAGCAGTAGACTGAGGTTGCAGTGGCTGACCAACAGGAGACAGAACTGCCCAACAGAGGGCAGTGTCGGTCAGCCAACTGCACTGCCGCCTACAACATACCACCAAATTTTATTTCTTTTTTGGCAACAAACTACCTTAGGCGGCAAATCACAAATTGAAACATTAAATCATAAATCGAAACAGGAAATCCAAAATGTAAATAAATGTAAGTAAATGTCCCAGAAAGTCCAAATATAAATGAAATCAAATGAAAATCAATCAAAAGTCCCGGTGAGTATGAAAAGTCTTTGTATATATACAAAAATTGCAATTTAATCAAATGGTGTTAATTTGTTGAAGTTAAATCCACTTCAGAATGTCACAAAAGTTCACGCATCCAGATGTTAAGTTGGAACGATTTATTAAGAGGAACTGTACAGCTCCATTGTGACATATTATTGAAGAGCGATTGAGCCATACAGCTCAGGCAAAGGGGAGGAAATAACAAAAGGGAACTTTAGAGACATAGGGTCAGGTATGGCCAAAGATACTAGTCCTGAGTTCAAACATCAGGATGATCATGAAACATCGAAGCATACCACGGGAGTGAAATACGTGGGGAGCTTTACGGCTCCCAGATGGCACTTAAACTGGGGCTGAGCAATTTTATGGCTCCCAGATACATTTGAATAGGCATTCCAAAAGGGAACATAGGGAAATCAGGCAATGCAAGCATTGCTCAGACCTCAAAGATTTCATAATTGGAACATCCACAGGGCTCTTCAAATGAGATAAGGAACATAGAGCGGGCATCTCATTAATGGCAACATCAGGGGCAAAATAGAGCTGGATGGTAATAACATGGCAAATTGAGCTCCAGGATAGATAATTGCATAACAGATTTGCCTGTGCTAAATTAAACATGGCAATGCAAGCATTGCTCAGACCTCAAAGATTTCACCTCAGAAATAAAGGCTCACAATTCCAGGATCAGTTTCGATGGCCATACTTCGTTTTCAGCACTTGGTCTGATGTTGGGTGATGGGAGGTGGAATTGAATCACTGAACAAGGGAAAGGGCTGATGCACATACAGCAACAAATGAGGCACTTTCGGAATTTGGACATATCATGCAGGCCTACACCTACCTTAGAAGAACAGGGGGGGGGGGAGGATATGGTCAGCAACTTCATCGTCATCATGTCGTCAAGGTTACAGGACATCACTTTTGATGACCGGGTCTCTGATTTTAGGTTGATCGTGGGTTGGGGACATGCAGCAAGCATCAGTTACAATAGATCCAGGGGCATGAAGGTGGTCGTCATGAACTGATTTGGGCTTTCGATGATCAAAGGGTCGTTTGAGGGCCTCCTGACGACTGGAACACTGGGCAGCTATGTGCCCAGTGCCCTGGCACTCATAACATTTGATGGGAAACGTTGGCTCACCCTGCTTGTTTGTGCATTTACTGGGGCAGTGACCCACTGAATCACAGAAGAAGTGCTGCAAGGGAGCAACATCACAAACGGTCACCAGGTTGTCAGAGGCATGTGCATACACACTGTCATCAAGGCAAGGGACATGGGACATAGGACACAACCAAGAACAGTGTACCACACGGACCAGCGTAAGTTGCTCCAAAGAGTGCGAGACAAGAGTCAATTGATCATAATTCAATTTGTCAACATGCACATTGTCGCCACTCATCAAAACTGTGCTGTGGACATCTGTACCAGTATTGGGGCAGGGCACATGAGCAATCGGAGAGGGACAAGAAGAGCCAACCTTATGGGCAATGTTAGGTGACAGTGAGCTGACAACATTGGCAGCAGCGGATGCTTGTGGGGGCTGCGAAGAGCATACAGCAGTGGTGATGGAACTCATAATTGCAGCCTTGACCTCATCCACCATAGCCCTTATGCTTTTATCAAAGACATCAAGGCAGCTCTGGTCCTCAGCTGCACCGGCCTCAAACTGGTAAGGCTCTTCAACCCCAGGGCAGTTTTGCTTCTCCGCATTAACAAAAACCTCTTCTTGTCTTCTCTGCTTCCCATCCTGTCGGACCTCACCAGTCATGTGGAAAGACTGCTCCTCAGCCGAGCAGGACTGTCGAATGAGAGAGCCAAAGAACTGTGAAACAACATCATGATGGGGATCCGGCGACAGTCGCTTGAAGGATTCACTTTGTGCTTGTTGGCTCCTCAATCTGTCCTGGCGCATCTCATAACCCAACCGATTGATGGTGTCCAATTGCAATTGAACTGAAGAAGGATCAGAGATGGGCTGAGGCAGTAGCGGATATGGGGCAGAGAAATTGGGGAAACTCTTGAGGGCATCAATGGATGGGTAGTGAGCCGGGGAGATGGTACAGCCAGATGTTGCGTTACGGCAAACTTGGGCGAGAAGTTGTTGGGGAATTGAGACTGACGTATATCAGCCAAGGATGGAGACTTTGTGGATGACAAATGGGCACCATGACAAATAGATGGCCGGCCTGCACCAGCACAACAGAGAATTGGAAGGGAAACATCAGGAAATTGCTGACATACATCAGTAGCATTGGAAAACGACGGCTTGTAGTCCTCTGCTCAACAGCAGAAAGTTTTGATCTTCTACATCCAGGGCCGAACATGGTCTTCATACTGTTGTTATCACAATCTTCTTTAATACTGCGTACATGTAGCTATTCCCAGAAGGTAGTATTCTGATATTCAGACAGAGATTATCTCTGACCTCACTTCTAGTGTCTGGGTGAATAGCCATCATTGGTGGTGGATAGTGTTGTCCAAAGATAGAAGAGGAGGGGAGGGGGGTATTCTAATTGGTGAAATATTTCTAGAAATCAGGCATACACCTGAGAGGGATATTTGTGTTTCAATTACACCAGGCATCCACCTGACAGCAGAAAACGAATGGTCACAAGCAGGCACTAGCAATTTGCATTGGTATCAATTAGTCGTGTCAAAATGCCTAAGTGCAGAATGCACTGAAATTCACAATATTGTGTGCCAATAATTTAATAGTTAGTTCTGCTGAATATCCATAGTCACTTACATGTGCACTGACAGCCAGCATTAGCAGCTATTGTTGTCCAAGCCTTGTGTTTCGCATCTATGACTGGGGATTAGCAGTACTTAACTTAAGGTGGCAAAATTAGCACAGGTGACAAAATTAGAACATAAATTAGACAGCACAAACAGATAGCACAAAAATTCGTTTTTTAGTTTGCATGAGCTCTTGGTTGGTTTCTTCTTACTTGCTTAGTAGTTGCATTTCGTTTCACAAGCTGCCAATCCTTCAGCTGGAATGCCATGCCGTAACAGGACTGAGCAGCAGAGTTAAAATGGACAAAATATGACCAAAATAACCAAAGTCACAATTGAAATTCACAGTAGAGGATGGCTTATAAAGCCAATAATAAGGACAGGGCGTGGGCACTATCCCATTCTCACACCAATTTGGAAGGCTATAGCCTACTACTCACCACTCACAACAACATGTTGACACTTCGAAGGCAAGCAGTAGACTGAGGTTGCAGTGGCTGACCAACAGGGGACAGAACTGCCCAACAGAGGGCAGTGTTGGCCAGCCAACTGCACTGCCGCCTACAACATACCACCAAATTTTATTTCTTTTTTGGCAACAAACTACCTTAGGCGGCAAATCACAAATTGAAACATTAAATCATAAATCGAAACAGGAAATCCAAAATGTAAATAAATGTAAGTAAATGTCCCAGAAAGTCCAAATATAAATGAAATCAAATGAAAATCAATCAAAAGTCCCGGTGAGTATGAAAAGTCTTTGTATATATACAAAAATTGCAATTTAATCAAATGGTGTTAATTTGTTGAAGTTAAATCCACTTCAGAATGTCACAAAAGTTCACGCATCCAGATGTTAAGTTGGAACGATTTATTAAGAGGAACTGTACAGCTCCATTGTGACATATTATTGAAGAGCGATTGAGCCATACAGCTCAGGCAAAGGGGGAGGAAATAACAAAAGGGAACTTTAGAGACATAGGGTCAGGTATGGCCAAAGATACTAGTCCTGAGTTCAAACATCAGGATGATCATGAAACATCGAAGCATACCACGGTAGTGAAATACGTGGTTGAGCTTTACGGCTCCCAGATGGCACTTAAACTGGGGCTGAGCAATTTTATGGCTCCCAGATACATTTGAATATGCATTCCAAAAGGGAACATAGGGAAATCAGGCAATGCAAGCATTGCTCAGACCTCAAAGATTTCATAATTGGAACATCCACAGGGCTCTTCAAATGAGATAAGGAACATAGAGCGGGCATCTCATTAATGGCAACATCAGGGGCAAAATAGAGCTGGATGGTAATAACATGGCAAATTGAGCTCCAGGATAGATAATTGCATAACAGATTTGCCTGTGCTAAATTAAACATGGCAATGCAAGCATTGCTCAGACCTCAAAGATTTCACCTCAGAAATAAAGGCTCACAATTCCAGGATCAGTTTCGATGGCCATACTTCGTTTTCAGCACTTGGTCTGATGTTGGGTGATGGGAGGTGGAATTGAATCACTGAACAAGGGAAAGGGCTGATGCACATACAGCAACAAATGAGGCACTTTCGGAATTTGGACATATCATGCAGGCCTACACCTACCTTAGAAGAACAGGGGGGGGAGGATATGGTCAGCAACTTCATCGTCATCGTGTCGTCAAGGTTACAGGACATCACTTTTGATGACCGGGTCTCTGATTTTAGGTTGATCGTGGGTTGGGGACATGCAGCAAGCATCAGTTACAATAGATCCAGGGGCATGAAGGTGGTCGTCATGAATGGACTTGGGCTTTCGATGATCAAAGGGTCGTTTGAGGGCCTCCTGACGACTGGAACACTGGGCAGCTATGTGCCCAGTGCCCTGGCACTCATAACATTTGATGGGAAACGTTGGCTCACCCTGCTTGTTTGTGCATTTACTGGGGCAGTGACCCACTGAATCACAGAAGAAGTGCTGCAAGGGAGCAACATCACAAACGGTCACCAGGTTGTCAGAGGCATGTGCATACACACTGTCATCAAGGCAAGGGACATGGGACATAGGACACAACCAAGAACAGTGTACCACACGGACCAGCGTAAGTTGCTCCAAAGAGTGCGAGACAAGAGTCAATTGATCATAATTCAATTTGTCAACATGCACATTGTCGCCACTCATCAAAACTGTGCTGTGGACATCTGTACCAGTATTGGGGCAGGGCACATGAGCAATCGGAGAGGGACAAGAAGGGCAAATCTCATGGGCAATGTTAGGTGACAGTGAGCTGACAACATTGGCAGCAGCGGATGCTTGTGGGGGCTGCGAACGGCATACAGCAGTGGTGATGGAACTCATAATTGCAGCCTTGACCTCATCCACCATAGCCCTTATGCTTTTATCAAAGACATCAAGGCAGCTTTGGTCCTCAGCTGCACCGGCCTCAAACTGGTAAGGCTCTTCAACCCCAGGGCAGTTTTGCTTCTCCGCATTAACAAAAACCTCTTCTTGTCTTCTCTGCTTCCCATCCTGTCGGACCTCACCAGTCATGTGGAAAGACTGCTCCTCAGCCGAGCAGGACTGTCGAATGAGAGAGCCAAAGAACTGTGAAACAACATCATGATGGGGATCCGGCGACAGTCGCTTGAAGGATTCACTTTGTGCTTGTTGGCTCCTCAATCTGTCCTGGCGCATCTCATAACCCAACCGATTGATGGTGTCCAATTGCAATTGAACTGAAGAAGCATCTGAGATGGGTCGAGGCAGTAGCGCATATGGGGCAGAGAAATTGGGGGAAACTCTTGAGGGCATCAATGGATGGGTAGTGAGCCGGGGAGATGGTACAGCCAGATGTTGCGTTACGGCAAACTTGGGCGAGAAGTTGTTGGGGAATTGAGACTGACGTATATCAGCCAAGGATGGAGACTTTGTGGATGACAAATGGGCACCATGACAAATAGATGGCCGGCCTGCACCAGCACAACAGAGAATTGGAAGGGAAACATCAGGAAATTGCTGACATACATCAGTAGCATTGGAAAACGACGGCTTGTAGTCCTCTGCTCAACAGCAGAAAGTTTTGATCTTCTACATCCAGGCCGAACATGGTCTTCATACTGTTGTTATCACAATCTTCTTTAATACTGCGTACATGTAGCTATTCCCAGAAGGTAGTATTCTGATATTCAGACAGAGATTATCTCTGACCTCACTTCTAGTGTCTGGGTGAATAGCCATCATTGGTGGTGGATAGTGTTGTCCAAAGATAGAAGAGGAGGGGAGGGGGGTATTCTAATTGGTGAAATATTTCTAGAAATCAGGCATACACCTGAGAGGGATATTTGTGTTTCAATTACACCAGGCATCCACCTGACAGCAGAAAACGAATGGTCACAAGCAGGCACTAGCAATTTGCATTGGTATCAATTAGTCGTGTCAAAATGCCTAAGTGCAGAATGCACTGAAATTCACAATATTGTGTGCCAATAATTTAATAGTTAGTTCTGCTGAATATCCATAGTCACTTACATGTGCACTGACAGCCAGCATTAGCAGCTATTGTTGTCCAAGCCTTGTGTTTCGCATCTATGACTGGGGATTAGCAGTACTTAACTTAAGGTGGCAAAATTAGCACAGGTGACAAAATTAGAACATAAATTAGACAGCACAAACAGATAGCACAAAAATTCGTTTTTTAGTTTGCATGAGCTCTTGGTTGGTTTCTTCTTACTTGCTTAGTAGTTGCATTTCGTTTCACAAGCTGCCAATCCTTCAGCTGGAATGCCATGCCGTAACAGGACTGAGCAGCAGAGTTAAAATGGACAAAATATGACCAAAATAACCAAAGTCACAATTGAAATTCACAGTAGAGGATGGCTTATAAAGCCAATAATAAGGACAGGGCGTGGGCACTATCCCATTCTCACACCAATTTGGAAGGCTATAGCCTACTACTCACCACTCACAACAACATGTTGACACTTCGAAGGCAAGCAGTAGACTGAGGTTGCAGTGGCTGACCAACAGGGGACAGAACTGCCCAACAGAGGGCAGTGTTGGCCAGCCAACTGGACTGCCGCCTACAACAAATGGCCATTTGGGTAACCCCAAAAATATGAAATTTACATATTCTGAATCTGTATTCTATAACCAAGAAGTTCCTTTATATTTTATATTTTTTATTTCAATTTATAGTAAAATGTTTTTCTTTAAACATAGTATCATACGCATTTACACGGAAAATGGGTGAAAAAGTGCATTTTTTGTCACTCAATGTCATACCATGGTCCCATAACCTATGTAAGCAATGTTACATTTTTTTTAGTGTTGTTGTCCAGATCAATACGCGCAACTTTTGACATAATTTGTGTTTTTCTGTGTCTTCCCATTGACCCGCAATTAGTTTTTTACTAAAAGTAAAAAACACAACTTTTTACCTTGCTGATGCTGCAGCAGGGCACAGCAGAAGGTGTTTCCTCTCAGGGCTTCCCTCACTGCCCTATAATATGGCAATAAAACTCCTCACTGCCCAATATAACTTCTCACTGCCCAATATAACTTTTCACTATCCAATATAACTTTTTCTCTGCCTAATACTCGCTTGTGATTGGCTGACACAATCCGAGTGGAGAATATATATATATGTGTGGATACCCTATTTCCTTTATCTGTATAATTTTGTTGATTGCATTAATTTTTAAGAATGTTCAAAATTATTTCAGTGTTGAAACGGTTCAGTGTGTGGCAGACAACTTCATTGCCTGTCCAGGGGCCAACTCCAAAGCCGGAAGGGGCCTGTTCCAATTCTTCTTCAGCGTTTTGCAAAAATACTGCGTACGATACGACGACAACTGGTCGACGGAAGATGACGATGGAGGAGATGGAATGGCCATTATTCCCGGATTCTCTGGTGAGTAAATCCAGTCCCATCTCATTTAAAACCAATGATATATTGGGCTAAATGGTGCCTGTTGAACAAATACATCAAAATTTTGATCAGGGATAACGTCATGTATGATCTATACAGCTCAAGAGAAGTAACTTCGCAGGAGCATTTTACAGATGATTTCATATTTGTAGACATAAGGACTGAATGTGAATTTTTTTCTGGGACATGTATTCTATAGGGAAAAATGACATCAGAAATCTTATGACATCACTTTTCCCCATAGGATACCATGTCCAAGAAAAAAATTCACATTTCGTCCTTTAGTCTACAAATATGAAATCATCTGTAAAAGGATACAGTGAAGATATGTATTGTCCTGAATTGTGTTCTGATGAGATAAATATTTCCAAGCTCTCGTAAGAATATATTATATCCCTTTAATTAAGTTTTGTTCTTGTATAAACCATTTTTCGCTAGCAGAAATGATTTTCAACCCAATCGAAAAGACAATCCTAATAATATATTTATTGTCAAGTTAACAGTGCTTTTAACAATATCTTGTTAAATTTGATACGGGCACATCTTTTTGATGTGTAACTTTCACATTGAGATGATTTTGTGATGAGAAACTTTGTAAGAAAATATTATTTTAATTCAATCACTTATGGACAAAAACATTCAAATGTAACCACACCCAAGATAATTTGAAAAGGTTGTAACACCTAACTCATTTGACTGAGGAAATATGTAACGGTTTGGCGCACTCCATTTTTTACTGCATTAGATTGATGGCACTTGTCAGGGAATCAAATGCGTAATGTGTTGGTGGCTTAATGGTAGTATTCATGCCATATGAGTTATACGGTACTTTGCCTTTCATAATATTGTTGCCTCTTATAGATCCATAATGAATTGAACACAACCAAGATACAAATTTAAAAGAATGATGTTAGCGAAATTGAACACAACTTTTCGCAATGTGAGAATTCTTTAAACAGAAAAAATTCAGTGCCAAACTAAGAAACAAAACGATAAAAAATTATTCCCACACAATGAACTGAATTTCAGCCTGGCCATTTTGCAGAGTATTGCATCAATAGTTGTTTTTACCTTTGTATCATCATTAATTTTGTTGATTAGCCCCTCAAATCTATTTGTCAATGGAATCATCATCAATTTTCTTTTATTTAATTACTTTGCAGTGGACCAGTTTTCAATCATGTTTGAATCGGAATCGAATGAGTGCCTTTTTAGAGCCGGTTTGTGTGCTGGCAATTTCGAACCAGTTATTCACAGTGCACTGACCCAGGACTCCGCAGAGTGCAAGTAAGTGATAATGTTATTAAATTTGTCTGAGCGGACTGAGAAACTGAAGTTATTTGAAAGTGTCCTGATTTGTGGCCAATGTTACAGTGCTCGTCACATTTACGTGGAATCTCAAATTCTTTTCTATGCTGTTGAACTGTGATGTCAGTTTAAAATGACATCATAGATTGTATTTAATTTACATAATTATATTGCAATGCTAAAATGGAGTCATCACTGAAATCACATCAAAAAGCCTAGAAAAGAACTTGATACTCCACGTAAATATGACGATCACGCCCAGAGGAAAAAAGAGCACATTTGAAGCGCTCGAATTATTTAAAATAATTTGAGCGCTTCAAATGTACGAGTTCTTTTTTCCTCTGGTGAGGACTGTAATAACTTTTGCTCCAATGACCATGCACTGCAGGTAGTCTTTTGGTGACAGATTGGTCGCTTGTTATTCTTTGTGATGCGAAGTCATCCAGAGTCGATGAGAACTTTGCGCTGTGTTCTCTAGTTTTCTGTGAAAGCATCTTGAAAATTTTAGTTGTGTTCCTTTTGTTTCTCCAAAAAGCGATTATTTCTGTTTCTATTTCCCGATAAAATAACCACATTCTTCAACTCATGCAAAAACAGCACTTGTTGTCAGCCGGCCCATTGTATTCCATTTTGGCAAAACATTTTGTGGAGTTTGTTGGTCTGCACGAAATTGGAAATTGCTGATCTAGGTGTTTAGTCCAAAAAAGTGGATAATACGGAAGACCTCCTAATTTGCACATCTCAGAGCCATTTTGTGATATCAATAAAAACTTTTGAAATGATTTAACCATGGTTGTCACGTCTTGGGTCCACCTAAATATTAAATATTTTGAGGGAACAGAAACTTGTGAAAAATTAAGATCTCTTTCACTTCCTTATGAATATGCAGCTTTAAAAATAATTTAGCTTAATCTTCTAGAAGACCAATATTTGCTTTCTTATACGGGTTTATTTTAAGATTTTCTTGTGTTTTTCGATTCTATGTCTTCCCAGGGATGGACATGTCATTTCTCATACTTAAATCAGTCGTGATAACAATCTTATAGTGACTTAGCAAAGAGTATTGGCAGTTCTCATGCCACGTGATTTGTCTCAAAAGGTAATGTTCTACCACATAAATGATTGTATGTTACCATTTAGTTGAGACGTGCATCCAGTACGAACTTTCTGTCTGACTGATGGGAAGGAAAAGACATTACTAAGACTTTTGGATATTATCCAAAATTAGGAGTGCCTATGATTTTTTCATTCTATTATGTCAATTGGCATCGGTAAATATTATCGAACTCACGTGTTTGACCATTAATTCATATCTATCACGCAAAATGGCTCTGATGAGAATACGAACTCGGTGCAAATGAAGGCATTTTCCAACATTTTAACCAACCATATCTAACTTTTAAATTAGTTAGTTTCTGTAGTAACTGCGAAACTAACCTCTGGGCAGGAAATTTAGAGTGCCTCATTGTCGCACTGAGTGTTTAAAAAAAAGTTTCGTCCCAAGGGCGGTAACGTTTTAAACCAAAGTTTTGTCGGCTAAAAACAATTTCATGTTGCTAATTTCCTGTACAAATGACCAATAAATATATGTTATCTATGATCATAAGGGGCACACCAGATGATACCTGGCAGGAAGGGGGCTATGGGTTTTCTGTTTAAAGATAAAGTTTGTTTATCACATGACACAAAAAAAGTTTGCGCAGTCCACAAAAGTCCCCCTTTAGCTATGTCAGTTATTGTGAAAAATTTTCAAAAAGGGTTTGTCATATTTTTCGTTAAATTGAATGCCAAAAATGTTTTTCCCAGACTATTAGCCCTCAAAAGGGCCCCATGTAAATAATGATGTGTCGTCTGGATTTTGCTCGCCAAGCAATTTTTAAACACGGAATGCAATTTGCAAAAGTGGTACCTGCTTTATAACACCTTGTTGTAATCTTGACCAACTTGCCTTATGTGACCGCCTTCTTCCCGTGTTAAATTGTCTTTTAGTGCATTTTACACCCCGATGAGAGACTGCACCCCAATGAGAGACCGCTTCATGACTGCAGATGGGACGGTCTTATAATACAGAGACCTCCCATTTCATTTCAAATTCATTAAATTTTTATTAGACACATGTACCTATTGGTCTTTAATTACACACCTCATTTTTACAATAAGAGTGATGTAATTCTTCAAAATAATGCTTCAATCCATATTCACGAAATTGACAGTTATTGCTTTCCTTATAGAATAAAACAATGACATAAATTAATTTTCAGAGTCAAGCTACCCGTGCTCACCAAGTGCTTCAACGATTTAGCTGATGAGGGCGTATGTGGCGACGCCGTTTCCGAGTACATGAAGGTCATGGTGCTTAATTTCGCTATCGTCGCTGAAGAACTGAGTTTTCCTGATTGCCAACTTACGACCGCCTACTCCTGTCTCTACAAATGGCAGACCATTGTGGCGCCTGACAGTGTGAGAGGTTTAGGTCAGTCCAGTTTATATTATTTTATCAACTGTCATTGAAAACTCTTATCATATATATCTAGATGAAAGGAAGTGTAACTGCAGAATGAGTATAGTATAACTGCACAATAATGACAAACAGCAAAAAAACTTCCACCTTCAACATTTTCAACCTAACATTATTTCACACCTTAATTATCGAATAATAATATGCAGTTCAGATTGGCTTGCAAAAAAAGTTTTTTTGTGCTTAAAAAATCATGTCCAGAACATTATATTTGTAAAAAAAAGCCATATTTTGTAGGAGGGAACAAACATAAATATATTTCTTATTACGCGTGTGCAATTATATCTGAATTCTGAAGAACAATAAATGTAGAATATTTTGCCCCCAACGTATTCCTTAGATATATTTTCTAGGTTTTAAATAGTGACAATAATGAATTTGCCTGTCTGTGTGTTCCAGTCAGATTAGGTAAGTATCTTAGGGTGTCTGATTTCTTTTTCCTGTGATATGTTCTGCAGTTCTCAATCTACTCAGTCAAAAAAAATGCCTGTGGCAATAGAGAAAATTATCATCAGCTTGTGTCCATACAAAGTTTGTAATAGTTTTTGTCAAGCAAATGTTTTGTGTAAAACAGCTAAGGAAATTGCCAATACTTATGAGGCACTGCTATTGAATTAGATCAATGAAATGCTGATAAAAAGTGTATTATTTTACTCGAAGACTATGTATGGACACCAGCTGATGTTAATTTTGTTTTTTGTACACAAACAAAATTAGAATTGTGGCCTTACTTTCATGGCACCTTTCCTGTGCATGCATGATTCTGGAGGGAGTAGTTACTATTATCTCCTATCTGGACTCCAATACATTTCTCTTGTATCTCTTCTTTTTGCAATGTGAACAGTCGTCAGATTGTTTTATATTCAAATGTCTCACTCAATATCTTACTCATAGTTGAAGAGACTGTAGTTTTGCCATGTGTGACGGAAGGCTTTTTTCTTATCTGAAATCTTTAGATTTTTCTACTCTATTTTTTTTCTCAAGAGATTGCTTATGTAAATCTTCTCTGGTGTTCTGTCATTTCTCATGTAGAGTAGTCTGGTTTTGTATTACTGTAAAATTGAATGAACTGGGTCAGCTTGAATGATTGAGTGAGATGGTTGCACAATATCTATGAGCTGACATAGCTTGTTGTTTAAGTTGTGATAACAGACAGATTATCTCAGCTGAAAACAACAAGCTATGTTAGCTCAAACAATTTGTGCAACCGTCTCACTCAATCTTTTAAGTTGACTCAGTTAATCCAATTTTGCAGTGAATGTGAATTTTTGTGATGTTTGTTTTAGACATTTTAGTTGTGCATGTTCACTGCAGGTTATCAAATCAAATTGTTAATACATGAAGGCAATTATGTAAGCTGACAATTGCTTTTTGAACCGGTTATTAGACACATTTCAGATCATGAACGTAAACTTGAACCAGAAAATTAAAAAATATTAACTTTTTACTGATTATATAACATTGCCTCAGAATCCCTGGTGCGGAACATGTGTTTCTTCACCTTCCTTGATGATCAAAAATTTTATACTGTATACAGATCTATGCATGTGAAATAACTTATGGGTGGGTCGCGGTGCAGTACAAATGAGAAAAAGCGGGGGAGATTATTATGCATTTAAAAGGCTGAAATACAAAAATGTACTTTATGCAAAAGTTAGGTTGTTTATTTGAATGAACTGTTATTCATTTCTGTGCAACTTAGCCGGCCACAATTTCCCCAAAATCATTGACATTAGTGGTATACGTTACTTTTTTTTTCTCGCATACATTCTTTTCAGTTACACACCAATAAGTTAGCTTGCAAATACTCAGTAACACTCCCCTCTTTCAAAGTTCATGAATAGGATTGTGCTGCTGAAAAAAATTATTTATTTCACAAGAAAATAACACTGTGAAAAAAATTCATACAACTAGAAAACTTGTTAGATAAATCTGTGATACATTTCCTTAAGTTCTTATTAAGGTAGTATATATATAACATAAAATATATATTATTTTATTCACAACGAAATATATACATGTTGGCTCGAAATGGAATACTTTAAAGTCAGACAGTGTGTGTAGATGTTTCCCAAATAAGAGTTAATGAGTTCTTTCCCAAAGTTACCAGTACAGGCTGCTACACTTCCCTGTCCCACTGGTAATATCTTATGGTTTTGACATTCGTCCTAAAAACTAATGGAATATGGACAATGTGTTTTTTTAGAAAATGTTTTCATGAGTTAAGAACGATTGATTGTTTGTTTAGAGCAATTTATTGCTTATTTCCAGTTCTCAGAGAAAACAAACAATCCCTTGTCAGAAAGAATTCAGGCAATTATTTTGGGAAAGAAAAACAAAACCCGTAGACCGATGATATCATTACCTAAAACATATATTTCAGTTGAAAATTATAACTTTTCCTTTTGGTATTTTGTAGCATTATATGGTGCAAAATAATTTTACCTGCTATGTCAATTGTACATAATTGTCATGACACAATTAACATCTAATTACCTGTCTTCCCTTCCTAACAGACCCAAGCGACACGATCTGCGGAGATGAGGAATACGAAACAGGACCTTGCGAATGTCAAAAGCCACGAGAAAATCCTGACGCCAAATGTTTCGGGGAGGATGCCGAGGACTTGTGTACGGATGCTACGTAAGTGATTCAAAGTATTCTGCACTGTTGTTATTTTCCTTCTTTTAAATCTTCTGAAATTTTTCTTTTGACAGCAAAGAATGATCTTTTAGGGTAAAGGACTTGAATCTGACACATTCTCTCCAATAATTATGGAATATATATATATATCAATGAAATCAGGATATTGTTCATGTTGTGATGAGCATATTTTGATTAATTAAATGGCTTTTTGTGCAATAAACGCTAATTCATTTTACATTTTAAAGAAGTCAAAATTCTATGCTTAATTAAACATGAGGCACCAACGAATAGATCCATACGATACGATACAATACGATAATAATTTATTGTCACTGTTACAAGTACAGCAAAATTTGTAGCAATAATACAGATATTAGGTGAAAAAGTTTAATCTTCGATTATGGTAAAGCCATTTTATTCGTGATGCGCCCTTTCAGGCCTTGTGTGGCAGTAGTCAGTGAGTTGGTGTCTGTGAATAAACTATATAGAATACAGTCTTGGACCAGAGGCATCTATTTAACAATGGTCAGTAACAATATCTCTAAAGGTTACAGTGGCCAGTTTATGGGGGCGTCTACTGCATTGTACCTACCTTCAGACAGGGAACTGCTTCACTGATTCATGGGTTGCAAAATGTGCTGAATCACTGATCACTGAGCCTCAGAGTTGCTACTGACCTCTCATATTTATAAAATGAGGATAAGGGTTTCAATTACTGTCTATTCCAAGTTTAGATTGATATTGAACACAACAATAAAAAAAAAATTCGAAGTAAGGGACCAGCAATAATTATAGTTTGTATAAAATCTGCTGAGTCCTTCTTAGTGTTGTCATTTTATATTTCGATCATTGATTGTGATACTACTCTATTAATTATGTTCGTGTCATAATTTCCACTAAGTAAAAAAATAACGTGCAGCTGTAATAAAACCATTGAAAAGTGTTTGCACAACCATCCATCATTGCATGATCATGAGGTTCTCATTGAAAGGAGCCTATTTCAGAAGTCATACTCTGTTGCCATACGTGTTGGCACAATATGTCTCACTTTCCTGTGACTTCAGGCCAGAATAAAAGTACATTTAGGCTTTTTTAAAATATGTAAACATCTCAAGCAAACATGAAAAATTCCCTTGAAAAACGTGTGGATTTGAAACAGAGTTTTAGACCAAAACAAAGATATCGCCTTTATTTGTCCGTGTAATCTGATATAAGAAAGTAGAATGCTCTATTGAGATATTGCTGTTTGGCCTCTAAATGTTTCTAAAGTTTTTTGTCAAATGAAAAAGCATGTAGACTTTTCAAGAAGAGCGTTTCACTGAAAATGTCCACCAATCTGTGAATGTTGTATATAACATGAACCTGATATCTGAATGCCCTTTGCGTCTGACAATGTTCATCTCTTCCCCTCTTTGCAACAGGCGCATAGGCCTATGTACAGTCCCGCCTGTAGGTAAGTGAAACGGGTGATGTTTTGCGGCTTTTACCATTGGGTCAATGCTATATCCTCATCCAAGCTGATAGTGGAAGCACGGATACTCGTCCGATAAAAAGAAAACATATTGGGTCACAAAGGACGATATTTGAGGAATGAGGGTAAAAGTGGCTGTCAATTTTCTTAAAGCTGCTCTACAAACAGTAAAAATTGGCCAAAATCGTTGATAAGTAAGTGAACCCCCATTGAAATTGCATTTACTTATCAAAATCTTTCATCCATATATTAGTTAGTCTTAAGCGAAGAAAACTCTGGGCAGCTATTATGTCCAACACACCTCAAAATTTTCAGGGCTTCGCAGTTTGGTAGTAGTTTAACCGACTCCCTCTCCCGACTCCTTTGGCTTTCTCAAAAGCAACTCTGTCTCCACCCAAAAAGCTGCGAGTCCACAACTCCGACTCCTGACTCCAACTCCTATGCCCTGCCTCAAATATTGTCGTTCGTAGATTTTTTAAATGAGAATACTGTACAAAAACTATGTATATCATCATTGCAGATCTTTAAATTCTTGTCAGCGTGTGATTTGATTTATTCCAATGAATATCGAAAGCTCATTTAACCTTGATTTTAATTCCATTTCAGTTTCGGTGCTGGCTTACTAGACTGCATTCGTCTTTCTATTGCATCCTGTGATTCTGTAACGATAGCCAATATCCAAGCAGTAACCTCCACATTAACGGACGCCCAAACAGAAGTGTGCAATTCCCCCTGCAATGATAATCCCTGCGAGAATGGGGGACGGTGTTACGAACTTCCGGACGGATCCACCGAGTGCTCTTGTCCTCCAAAATATCGAGGAAAAACTTGCGAAGAGACTGGTGAGTTGCTTCCCTTCATCCATAAATGGTTGTTTTGAAAACGAAACAAATTGGAATGGTGTAATTGCTACCCCAGCTATTGAGATAGGGCTTACTTAGCAACGTATCTTACAGTGTATAACAACATTCTATTTGTCAGGTAGAAAATCAAATTCTTACTTCTAAAAGTCACAAATTAGTGCAATGATATTTGGGCAGGGGGCTATGTCTTCTTCGTCAAAACAGTTATCATCCGCTCAGCCCCTAAATTTTTATCAAACAGCAATAGACACAGCGTCGACTGGGCTGAATTGTTTCATCAAAAAATTAAATGAAGGAAAAATACAAACTGTTCAGGCAACTCGTATGAACTTTCCGCTCTGTTTGACTGACAGGCTGTCTCCATTTATAAAATTATATAAAAGGAGCGTTGCGACCAAACTAAACCCTCTGTACTTGGTACTGGGATTCCAGGCTTTTTGAAAAATATATTCAAAACATGTAGTTACGAACTCCTTCGATCAGATATTAGTTGGTGAGTGACGAGAAGCGGAGCAGACTGTTTCAGCTTGAACAACTTCGATATTATTAGGCCTATATGCAGATGTTAAAAGAACAATCACAAGCATAAATTTACAAATGCCAGACCACTGGCTCAGCAAATGTTTGTAAATGGTCACCGAATGTATAATTGTGAAGATTAATAACAATATAGATCTGTGAACAATGATTTATTATATTGTACATCATTTCTATAAAAAAAAAAAATCATTGCCTGATGAATTTATCTATATATTTGATAATTTGCTTCTGCGATTTCACTGTTAAACTGACTATGGAAATGAAATGCATTTTTTAAATTGTTTATTGTGCAAAAAACGACAAAAGGTTTTCAAATATTGAAATTTGGTTATCGCAGACACATGAGTTCATGAGGACACTGCAGTTATGTAAATTTTGTGAGCACTCCGAAATAGGCCTACAGTGAAAACCTTGCGACGTCGTGGTTGACAACACACTGGTAGATGTATAGAATATCATTTTCAATTTTTCATTGATACTCCGCTCTTGGAAATCCGCTGAGGCTGAACCTTTTTTGCATTACTTTTCGTTGACGCCTCTTTGACATCATGAGGCTGAATTTCAATACACATCTGATATTCTGTCCGCCCGCTGGACCATTACAACAGGCAAAAGAAATCTGTCAACGTTTGTATAAAATCATTCTGAAATTTAGGTGGAGCCCTCTAAGATGCTCCGGGTGAGTAAACGAAAAAAACTTTACCAAAAAAGCTTTTAACAGTCTTTATCATAAGCATTCACTCCAAGTCATAATTGGTCAGTGTCAAGATGAATAAATCATCACTTTGGTTATGGTAGATGGCCACGGAATAACATGTATTTGTTGTCACTTATTGAAGAGAGAAAAAAATCACTGCATTTAGAGATATTTCAATGGGAATGAGTCAGGACTACATGAATATTGTAGCCTACAGCTCTACACCATGTGCATACTCTAGAAAAACATAAACATGCTCAAGCACTGATGCATCAACAGCATTCTTACAGCAAAGGAAAGAAACACCCAACCAGTGACAGACCATTGTTTAAATATCATAGATCTGTTACAAATAATTGCATCACTGGGCCTGCACCTATACCTGGTGCACAGTCATTTAAAGCCAACGAATGAATTTTTAGTTTCATATAAGGCTTCAAGATTGTTTGTTAAAAAATTATCCTGTTGTTGGTGAACAGACTCAATAATTTCACCAGTTCTAAGCACAACCATACTTAACTTAAGGAAGAATATAATACAATCTAAATGCATGAATTTCCTTCCTTCGGTCATTCTATTATCCAATACATTTGACTTACCTGACCATTAACTACACTCCTTTAGTCGCTTTTTTAGGCCTTTCGGCTTCGTGATGTATGGGGTCCTTCGTGGTGTATATTCCCGTGCCCTCGAAACGGGTGTAACTGACAGTACCCCTCAAGGCAATATACACCCTCATAACTACAGGGTAACGGCTGTTTCATTATGGGGTAAATGAGGGTTGATAGCCAATTGATTAATTCAGGTTTGCAATGTATGTATCATTAACATTTTATTTAGCATGCCTATACCAATACTATGCCCTATAGCAATACGATATCATCATTCTGCCCAATATGATATAATCATTCTACATCCAATTCAGCAATAGCCCGATATGACATCATCATTCTACATCCAATTCAGCAATAGCCCAATGTGATATAATCATTCTAAAATCAATTAAGCAATAGCCCGATATGACATCATCATTCTACATCCAATTCAGCAATAGCCCAATTTGATATAATCATTCTACATTCAATTCAGCAATAGCCCAATATGATATAATCATTCTACATTCAATTCAGCAATAGCCCAATATGATATTATTATTCTACATTCAATTCAGCAATAGCCCAATATGATATAATCATTCTACATCCAATTCAGCAATAGCCCAATATGATATTATCATTCTACATTCAATTCAGCAATAGCCCAATATGATATAATCATTCTACATCCAATTCAGCAATAGCCCGATATGACATCATCATTCTACATCTAATTCAGCCATAGCCTGATATGACATCATCATTCTACATTCAATTCAGCAATAGCCCAATATGATATAATCATTCTACATTCAATTCAGCAGTTGCTCAATATGATATTATCATTCTACATTCAATTCGGCAATAGCCCAATATGATATAATCATTCTACATTCAATTCAGCAGTTGCTCAATATGATATTATCATTCTACATCCAATTCAGCAATAGCCCAATATGATATCATCATTTTACATCCAATTCAGCAATAGCCCAATGTGATATAATCTTTCTACATCCAATTCACACGGCATGCCTGTTTCTTTCAGAATGTGACATTGAGGCCATGGTCGATTGTATCTCTCTGGAAACTTCTAAAACATTAGCCACTATCTTGGACACGACCAGTTTGCCTCGCAGTTTTACTTGCCGGTAAGTACCGTCATGTGCACATTTCAAAAAAATTATCATGCATTTTAGCAAAACAGTTATCGTTGAAATATGTTTGTTAGTTTTTTAAAGAGAGCCCAGTCAGCTGAGTTCTTATTCATTGTGGTCCCATTTTGTTAATGTGATTTATCCAATTAAATGTTAAACTGAGTATAATGAAAGTGGCAAGTGTTTCAACTGAAAGGAATAGTTGGGCGGTGGAATCATTAGCGGCAACATCAATTTATCACATTTCTGTATAATTGTTTTCAGCGCCGTCAATGCTTTAACTCTTTGCATTTCTGATAACACGTATTCCTGCAACGACACAGAAATCTCAATAGTCAACATCGCCCTAGACTACGTACTGACTGACAGCCTCTTTGACTGTGATGTTGGTAAGTATCAAAAATGTATTTATCAAAAATATTTCTTATCTAATGTCTATATTTCTGCATGCCTCTTGCAACTACCAATCTTTATATCTATGTATCTAGACCTATGCATCTACGTATGCTATGAGGTTATACCATGGGTAGGTGCAGTACGTCCCCGGTATACTCCTTGAGACCCCAGTATATTCCCGAGACCCGCAGGGTCGAGGGAATATACTGGGGTCGAGGGGAGTTTACCAGGGATGTACTGCACCTACCCATGGTATAACCTTTTTGTCCCATGTCTAGGCACATTTTTGAGATATAAAGTAAAACTGCCATGGAACTACATGTAGATAAAAAAAATTCAATTCAAATCTAGGATTTTACGATTAAACTGAAAATTATTGTTTCAGTCATGATTTTTTTGTGGCATTAGTTTTTGAGATATCGCCTTGAAATTTTGAGATTTGTAATCTACACTACATGTACGACAGTACTGGAGTATGTAATAGGTCTGGTGCTTTCAGGTCCTGAGATATAAAATAAAACGGCCATGCAACTAAAAAAAACGTTGACTCAAATCAATGATTTTACGCTTGAAGTGAAAATTCTTGTTTCAGTTACGATATTTTTGTGGCATTAGTTTTTGAGATATCAACCTTGAAATTTTGGATTTGTAATCTATACTATATGTACGGCAGTACTGGAGAATTTAATAGGTCTGGTGCTTTCAGGGCCTGAGATATAAAATAAAACGGCCATGGAACTAAAAAAAACGTTGACTCAAATTTATCAGTGATTTTACGCTTGAAGTGAAAATTCTTGTTTCAGTTATGATTTTTTTGTGGCAAGAGTTTTTAAGATATCATCTTGAAAATTTTGATTTGTAATCTATACTATAACCTACTGTGTGAATCTGATGTATCTACATTGATTAGATCCAGCGAAATAAAATAAAACGGCAGTGCAAGGCAGAAAAACGTTTTTGAAATAAAAGATCCATAGGGCTGAAACAATACTGGTCAATAGAATTTAACATTATTACTTTGTCATATGTTGTGAAATATTGTCTAAAACAATAAAACAAAATAAAAAGGGGTCCTAATCTCGATGGAAATTCATATAAATCAGTATTTGTACAACAGTGTCACTTTGAAAAAAGTAAACTACTTTACCGAAAATCACATTTGAAAATTATCTATAACAGATGGAAAGTCAAAACTTTTACAGCCCACACCAGCTTTTTTCTGCGCTTCTAATGCTTTAATCCATTTTTCTGTAACCCCCATAGATCCTTCTAAAATTGAAAAAGACTGATCATTTTTGTGTGTTGTCAAAATTGCAAGAAAAGATGTTGAGCAGCAGCAGAGATTGTGACGCTATACCAGATATGTGGGGGTGTGTCTGAATGCTGCTCTCTGATTGGTTGTTTTCAGTATATTCCCTGTAATTAGAGGGAAAAAACGTGGTATACAGGTCAGGTGACCATATACTGATTTTCTCCCTGATATTGACTTTTTGCCTGCTGTATTGGCCAGGGAAAAACACAGTATCGGGGAGAAAATGTGCATAGACATGGGATAAATTTATTTATATCTATACATTTATCTGTTTATCTCTCTATCAACTGCTCTATCTCTCTAACTATCTGTGTGTCTATCTATGAATCTATAATATTTTATTATCTATCTATCTGTATATATCTGTCTAGTCTATCCATCACCGGGCCTGGCTTGCATGTACTGTGTACTGTTAATCAAAACGTTTCAGTAACCTTGTTGGAGATCTCGAGGCCGGCCTCGTACCTGATGGTCTCGGCCTTAGCTTGGTCTCATATATATGTCAAATCCTTGGCCTTGCCTCGGTCTCGGGTGTCTTTGGGCCTGTGGTGGGGGCCTCGAGGCCATATTTTGATGGCGTCGGCTTTCGCTCGGTCTCGGATGCCATATCCTAAGCCTTGCCTCGGTCTCGGGTGTCTTGGCCTTAACTACTTCACTGTTCAGTACTGTAGTCTATAGATCTGTAGTCTGTGATGTAGTAGTTAATTCTTTATTTGTTGTCGCTGTAATAACACGTGGGTCAGCATTGACCTCTTTCTGTCAATAAAATATGATCATTCAATCTATCTATCTATCTATCTTTCTATCTTTCTATATATCTATCGATCTTATCTGTCCATCTGTCTATCTGTCTATCTGTCTTCTGTCTATCTATAGGCTATATTTTTGTATTTCATTTTGCAGATGAGGACCTTTTGCCAGATCCCTTAGAGGGCTGTGATGATTCCTTGGCAGCACTCAGAGCCATCAAGTCTACATTCAGAGCGTTCTTCGCCAGTAACACTCCTGATTTCTGCTCGTGAGTATAAAAGATGTTGAAAAACCGCTATCTTATATTTATTATTTTTTATATATAGGCCTATATCTATATATGATCAAGGCTCCGATGTCCAGGTATGGCCGTTACGTCATGGTAAAATATAAATAAATGCATTTCACTGGAAATATGTGGCTCTCTGCTCTTATCTTTTTTTACAAATGAAATACATGCCTTTATGGGAGATAACTCCAAGGCAATAACTGCTCTTGTTAATTAATGTTTAGACAGGGCACTTGCAAAAGTGGTAAAAAGTTGGACATTTTTGTGGTGTCCATCTGGTGAGATAAAAATGATTTTACTACATATTAGACATTAGTAACTGAATTCCACCCATTTCGACTGCAATTTGAAGACATCTAACAGAAGTTTATGTCAAATTTTTAAAAAATCATAATTTGACCGAATTTGATAAGATATAGGCCTTTTTTCAGTGGGTACCATGATGTAACATTTGGTGTCCATTTTGTTACATCCATGACGTGGCTCCTGACAGCTTAACTGAACCAAACTTATTCATTTTCTTTCTCTCAGTGCTGAGTAGATCTATGATGGCTTTGGAAAATGGCTGAATATACTATATGAGCCCCTATGGCACCACAGCATACTTGATTAAACATCATTATGTCAGATGGTGTCCAAATGTTACGTCCCTAATCTCCCTCCTGTTTTGTTATTGGCCAAAGGATATTCTATTTTTAGACATTTCATAACATCTCCATATTCTTATGCATAATTTCTGACACCAAAACAGGTGCCATCACCACTGGAATTAGCATAAGAGGGAATCCTGATGTGCCAAAGTGAGGCTGGTCTTCGTTACGTCCACAATCTGCAATGACATGCTCACAGAAAGTTGATAATATTGAATTAACAGTAGCAGAGATGTTGTTGAAACCATCTGTAGCAGATCCACAACTAATTTTGCAAAGGGTTTGGCCACATTTCTTTAATGCATACCATTCTTAGAAAGAGAAAATCCAGACCAAAGTCAGCTCCACTCTGTAACCAAGGCTGTCCATGTTACATCCAAGTCATATACTCTTAATATTTTGGTACAGATTTTAGCCACTTGCACCGAAGACAGTCATCTTGACAAAATCTGTAATCTGGATCATTTCAAACATTTGAATGCTTAAAAAACCTGCAACTGGAACACTTTTTCTCAGTTTATTTTGAAAATACAACTGGATGTAACTGAGACACCAAATTCACTTCATTTTATCTTGTGTCCATGTTACATCATGATAAAAGCAGGTGTAATTGTTTTAGGTTCTCAGAATGGAAGGTTATACATACTTGAATTTCAAAAACTAACCACGAGTTATACTAAGATGGCTCACAATATTCATTTAACATCATAAGTAAGTGTAAATAGCCAAATCCTGGCAATGATGTAACATGGACAGCATGTGAGGTGTCATAAGTTACATCATGGGCGTAAATCAAGTCAAAATTCCCCTAAAATGGAGTCAAATGTGGCTTGTTCTGTTATTTTGCTTCACTTTCACAGTCCAGCATTCATGAATTCATGTTAAATACTTTTTGTGCGAGACAATCATAAGATATCTTATTCATTCCAAGGACATAACTTTTCAAAACTGGGATGTAACCGAGACACCAATTTGAAATCATGATCACTTTTGGTCAAACAATTTATTTTGAGTGCTTCATTTGTTCCTGGCAGGTAAAATAAGGATACACAGGATAGGAAATTTAATTTTAATTGCATTTTTATTGGACGAAATCCACAAAGCAATCCGTGAACCTCAAGTCAAACTCCACTTCTCTTGTATCAACATACACTATCGTCTGTGGGGGGGGGGTTAAACACATGAAATATCAATTTCCCTACAGAAATAGATGTCTAATATTGTTGGACTGCACTGCAGAAATGCAGCCTTTAATGGATGTTTGATAAATTTTCATTTATTGTCACAGAAAAGCAAAAAGTGTGCTAATTTGCAAATCATACAAAAATTAAAATTAGCCCTGTGTTTTAGCAGCAATTCCTTCTGGTAAAAATTAATGAAAATGCAAGAAAATGAAAGTTTGAGGCATAGATAATTGTCTCACAGATCATTGGTGGTAATTTATACAAAATGCATGAAATATATTATTGCTAGGTGAGAAATTGTATCACCTGTTGAACATTAGTGTCCAATGTTACATCATAAATTTTTTGTTTTGTGAATATTCAGTTCAAAACCCTTCACAACAATGCAACACTGGTGTCAATTTTTGCTTCTGTTAAAATACTTTATAAAAAGTAAAAATTTTGTTATCCTCTATCAGGTTCTAGCCTCTATAATATGATTTTAAACTTTAAAATGGTGTCCTGTTACGTCATGGAATATTACTACCATTTTATTCCTCAAAATTCACTGGGTTTCACAAGAGATTGAAAGGCATTGTTTATTTTTGAAGGATAAGTACATTTGTGCTTTCAGGTTGTGGACAGATGCTATTAGCTGTCTGGTTTTTCACAATTTCAGTGTGCTGTCCATGTTACGTCCACAGATTTTAGAAAATAAAAAAATCAAATATCTCCCAAGATAAGAAAGCAATTATCTTGTAATATAACATATAAATGGCAGATGGTACTGTCTACCTCCACCTATGATTTCAATGATATTGAAGGTAGTTTAAAAGCTAGATACCAAACTGTCCATGATGTAACGGCCATACCTGGACATCTGAGCCTTGATCATATTCTACCTGCATTCATTCAAGGAAACACCTCTTTTTTATATCATGCAACCATAATATTATTTGTGCTTGTCCTGAAATTCTTATGTTTAATACAACAGCCATACTATCTTTGATAATTATAATTGGAAACATCTAAAGAATTATCTATTATATAATAATATAACATGTTACCTTTTTCTGGCCATCTTCAGCCCTGGTACATTATAAATAACATCAATCAACAAAGTTTATGGATTTTTGGCATTTTATGCTAATATGTTTTCAGCATGCAGGTCACCTATTAACTCTTACTTAAATCTTCTTCATTGTCGCACATATCTAGAGTTGTGACCCTGATGCGTACCACTCTGTCGGGCATCGACGAGGATTGCACTTTCTTCACGGGTCGAATTGAAGCCCTCGCCGCAGCCACATGTCCGAGTCCAACGTGTGACATCATCAAAGCCACTGAGGTTGTCAAAGAAGTTGAATATAACATCGAGAAAGTAGTCTCTGCTGCACCTGATGAAAACAGTTTCTGCGGGTAGGTTATCTTCTTCTCCATCTGATTTATTAGTGAATACAATAATATATAGGCCTGTATATACTTTCTTGGTTAATGGATAGCTCTCAGCTGGCTTCTCCTGGAGCCTGACTTTTATGACCGCTATCATTACAATTAAATTTTGCCAACTGAGCTTCTATTCCGAAATCGAAGTCTTGAATGATACTGATTATAAGTATTCCACTGTCAAGATTGCATGTTAATGAAAGAATTTACAGCATAAAGCAAGGTCACACATGAGGTAGAATTGAAGTATATATATGACAAACATTTTGGGTATGGTCATTATTGTGCTGATTTCTTCTTCTTCTTTAGTGTACTTGTCCACATCTGGTGGGTTACCGTCTCCTAAAAATAAGAGATGGTTGTACATTTATTGGTTATTTTCAGTGAGGTATTTTATTGTTTTGATTAGTTTTTCGCTTGCTTCTTTGAGCACTTCCTTGTTTGTGGAGAATATTTCACCCATTGTTGTTATTGGAGCTTTTGATCTGTCAATGTCAGCGCATTCCTCAAGTATGTGTTGCTGTGTTTCCGTGTTGTTCTTGCAGAAGCGGCAGTTGTTGTTGGTGTACTTGTTTTTGTAGTTATTTTTAACAGGGACCATTCTTGTCCTTGCCTTGAAGATAGCACTTACTTGCATTCTGTTGAGGTGGTTTACATATGTTTCTCTTTTAGCTTGGTCGTTTTTATTGTCTATAAGGAATTTTACCTTCGACTTCTTCTGTCCTTCTTGTACTAGGGTTTCTATCCACACTTTATTTGTTAACTTGTTGATTGTGTGTTTTGATAGTTCGTTGTTGATTACATTGTCTTTGAATTTTTCTTTTTGTATTTCCTTTAGGTTTCCTGTCCAGGATTTCTTTTCCTCGTTCATTATGGTCGATTTTAGGGTGCTATTGTTTTTCTTCTCTATCGATGCCATGTAGTTTGTTTTGTCCTTCAATATGGTGTGCTCAATGTCCAGTAGCCCGGTTTCGATGTATATTGCTTCTCTCGGGGTGGAGGTGGGTGTTAGTAGGATTCTTTTCAGGATATTGTCTAGGATTTTGTTGAGATCGGTCTTTTCTGTCTTGTTCCATATGGTGCTCACTGCACCGTAGGTGATTATGGGTATAACGCAGGTGTTGACAAGTTTCCATATTGTTCCCATTTCAATTGCTTTTAGGTCTTTGGACCCTGCGATTGATAGAATTGTTTGGTATGCAGCCTCGGCTTTTCTTCTTACATCCTTTATGTGGTCCTTGTTGTTTCGTTTGTTGTTTATTATCATGCCGAGGTATTTGTAGTTATCGGCCCAGTCGAGTTCCATTTCTCCCAGTTTGCAGGTCCCTTCTGTTTCCTGCTTTTTCCCGAATTTCAGGGTTTTACTCTTTTCCTTTCCAAATACGATATGGTATTTGTCCGCTGTTTCCTGGGTAATTTTTAGTAGTCTGTTTAGGTCTTCTTTTGTTTCTGCGATCAGGGCCACGTCGTCCATCCATAGTAGGCATCCGAGTTTCATTTCTTCGTTTATCTGTATGCCTAGCTCTTCCTTTTGTATTTCTTTGTTGATTTCATCCATGACGGTGGCATATTTAATGACGGATAGGACTCCTCCTTGTCTTGATGAGAACTTAAGGAGGTTCTAATCCTTATTCTACTTTAAATCTACAACGTAATTCCTGTACAATATTATTTATCATATTTTCAGAGAAATCATCACCAAAATTACAGAAATTGAGAAATATATAGTTGATTGCCCTGGCCTATGGAAATTTTCAATCAGCAACAAGGTTAAGACTTCAGTTCAAAAGGCTTCATCTAGTTGCGAAGGTAAATATTTATGGTGGTATCTCAAATGATTATTTCATTTCAAATCTTGTTTATAGTGATAATATCATTGGGCCTATGATAATTTGATTGTATAATAGCTGTTAGTGAATCTTTTATATTTTCTTCACACGTTCTTCAACAGATACTTGTGATGTATCGAGCTGCATTGCTGATGGTTTCGATGCTCTGAAAACTGCTCTACAAAACGGCGGAACTGCATCCGAGTTGTGCCAGTACGTCTTGAAGATTACTTTTGCTTAAGATTGTCTTCATAGAATAATCATCCGTATGAATTATAAATCCCAACTGCATGGACCCTCATAGTTTGAACATTTTGGTGTCAAAATGATGTCAGAATATTTGGAAAAATGTAATGTTATAATAATTATTATGGAAAAATATATTTCATTTATTTCAATGCCAAGCTCGGAGAAAAAATAAACGATTTGTGAGAAATTTTCTGTTAATCATAGCTTAAGCTTCATAATATATATTATGAAACATTTTTCTTTTTACAAAAGTAAATATATAATTTTATAGGACTTTTCCAAAGTATGCTGAAATATTTTCTACTCTGATGCAAGTTATGTGTGTCATCAATTTTAGAGCTGCCACAGACCTTAAGGAATGCTTGGAAGAGAAGAACTTCTGGTGCACTGGAACCTCTGCAAGAAACAGAAGATATTTCATACGAGCAATACTCGGTCCGGTCCTGAAAAAATGCAGTGCAGGTTTGTCTTTGGATAATCAAACGGGATGGTATGGGATGGTAAAAACTTAAATTAGGCAAAGAAGTGACAAATACAATGGATACAGATAGATTATCATCGGTTGTAAAGTGGAAAATTGTATGTCTCTATATTCTTCAACTTGAAAACACTTTAAAAACAGTTTGAGAATTGCCAGTACAATGTAATCACCTGTGACATTTAATCATTGTAATACAACTTCCCTCTGATGAATTTAATATTTGGAAAATAATTTTTTATCCCCATTTGTTTCAGCTTCTCCTGATCTGGGAACATGTACTTTTCCCTCCTGCTTTGACAGCTCTTTGACTACGGGGTACGTTTTTTAAATATATCTTTTGTTTATTCATGATAGTGGCAGTGCAGTGTAAAAAAACCTCAAAGGGCCACTCTCAATAAAGTTTTTAATGCAATTACTGTTTATTTATGCAATGACAGTAAATTATCATGTATAACCTTTTCTCAGTAAAAAAATACAAAGAGCTACTAGTCTGAGTATATATGATTCTTTATTTTCTACTAATTATGTATTGAGTATAGTTTTTTGAAACCTTTTAATTGTTTTGCTGTTTTTAATGGATATTATTCGTTCTTGTCTCTCATAACTCTACGAGTATATGGAGTGGTCCCAGTTTGGAAAATAACATCTTTTTCTGTGTCTGACTGTCTAATACAGAAATCTTTAACATTGCAGTGCCATTGCTTTCTAATATTTATAGGCCTAATTTTGTCTTTGTCTGTTTGTAACCTGTTTGTAACCTAAATATATATTTTTATTTGTTGCAGATCTGATTTCAAGACATGTTTCATCGATGGTCCAGGGGTCGGCATGAACTGCGATGTCCGTTTTATCCTGAGGGGTTATTACGACTTGCAGTTTGCGGACTCGGATGTATGTAACGTTGGAGAAGCGACGCAATGCTTGGATTGGTTGATTGAGTCACCTTATGCGGACAAAGGAGATATTTGGTCTGACTGGGTGTTGGAAGTGGAAGGAATTGAGGGTAAGATAAATCAAGTCATGTGTTAGTGAAATTTATTTGAATTCAGTTTAAGATACAAGCCCACAAATACAGAAACACAAGCCATGGGATTTTTGTACCGAATAGATAACATAATGTGAGAGTAAATAGTAAAATAGAATAAAATAGGCAGCAGCTGACAAGATGTAACCAATATGGATAACTATTTGAAGCAATGAGTAGGGTGTGTTAAACATGACTGAACACCATCGATAGACCTGAAGATGCTAAGCCCAAAGGGTAAATACGTGTTTTATTTGTCAGCCTGCCATATGAAGTTTTGTCCAAGTAAAATAGGATTACATTGAATTGATGAGATACACAGAAGCATGACAGATCAAATGAGCAGCATTGCAGTGCAAGAAAGATTAAGGAAGGTGAAATCAGTTTGGATAGAAAAGAAGATGAATAGAATTAACTAAGATAAGATGAGACTTAAGATATGAATTATATTATTAAGACAGATGTGTAATTGATGTGGGAGATGGGCATACAATTAAATGAGATAAGACAGAAGAAAAAAATCATTTCCTTTTTGGTAGTGAAATAAAAAACTGCATCCTACCTTTGATAAATTGATACTCATGAAAAATATAGTTTTTAAAGTTAGTGAAATAAAAACAATGTGATTCATCTAACATTTCATTTAAGGTCTGACACCAAGCGAAGACCCTGGTGCAGGTGGCGATGCAGCTGGCGATGCAGGTGGTGAAACCGATGATGATGCAGGTGGTGATGCGGATGGCGATACAGAAGGTGATGGCAGTGGCAGCGATGGTAGTAAAAAGTACTCCCCCCACGTGGACAGGCGCGGTGACATCCAGTGGTCTCAACATTCCTGGGGTGTGGCCGCCTCAGGGTCCAGTTCATCTCGCATTTGTCAGTAAGTCACTTACCCATTTTCAATTGCCCCTAGTTTCCTTGTGAAAATTCTTTGTACCCTTGTTGCAATGAAAAAAAAAAGAAGATGAATATTATAGATATCATAGATAGCAAACAAGACATTTACAAAATTATGGGCTGAAGTCCAATTTTAATTTTTTATAATTTAGTATATGGGTGAAGTCATTTTAAACGAGGCCAGCCAGGATTTTGACCTTTAACAGGACATAGAAAATGTTTGGCTAGTAATAATATTATGTTCTTTAAAATTCTCTGAGATGTAGAATACAATTTTGTCTTCATAATAAATCCACTTTTACATGAAATTATGGCTTCATCATTGAGACCAGGGACTGCAAACTCTCAAAATGGTCCATTTTTGGGGATGTCAAACGTCACATTTTCAAACAGTGTTACTTTGACAGCTGATGGTTAGCAACTGAAATAAGTCATGCTCAGTTTCTTTAATTTTAATGACTACCTATGTACCTGAACTTAAGTTTTTTAATTCCATTTGGTATGGGAAATGTTCTGGGAATATTTCTCGGGCCACCGAAACCTCCCGTCACGTACATCATAAATGTCAAACATGGTAAATCCAGAAAAAAAGTTTTCTAAAAATGGTTTTTTTTTCCTATTTAAGTAGCGTTTGGTTGATTTATTTTCCACTGAATCAAGAAAGTCTATGATAAATAATCACATACCAGTCAGCTTTAAAAGGAATATCCACCTACAGTTAAATGGTTGCAGTCCAAACATGACACCTGCAATCACTGAAAAAATTCTCACCTACAGGACGGCAAAATTTCAAACCAAAAATTTTGACACACCCAGTAATAATTCTGTGGGTTTGTATGCTGCTAATATAAGTATTCCACAAGATTTATCTAAGATGTTTAAAAGGATATCCTACAGAGCAGCAAAGGCTGTGATATGGAGGATGCAAATTTTGAATGTCAATAATTCTGGGATTCTCACCTACAGGACAGATATGATGTAACGTCACTGATAGAGGTGTTCTCATCTGCAGAGAAGCATCACATCAATCAAAATTTTTCATTTTGCTGTGAATAATAAGTTTTCTTTCTGAAATTGGCCTTGCATGAAGATACAGGACTGTCACACAACAAAATGTGTCATATGTCAAAAGTATCAAATTGGTACATCATAATGGACTGTACATCATTATTGACCAAGAAGTAATTATTGGTCAATTATGATGTACAGATGAATTTTCGAGCGTTCTGATATGAAAAGATTACCAAAGTAGAGAAAAGTTGTGTTAATTAAATTCCCAGACTTTTGTTGTCCTTGTCATGAGATTTCGCACATGCATTTCATTCTTATCTGACAATAACATAGATTCTTTGATGTACATCACATTTGACACTCATAATGTCAAATATGATGTACAGCAAAAATCTTAGATATATGACAGTAATCTCTTCATTAAATTAAGAATTAAAATATATTTTGGCTAGCTTCATTTACTAATGCAGTTTATCTCAACAATACAGTGTGTTTGATTTTGTTCAGCCAAGATTAATAGGCGTACATCATAATTGACACTTCATGTAAAATTCTTCTGATTATTTGTATTTTTACAGTTGTTATGAATGAGGATTTTAACAAATCTAATTTACCTTACTTATTCTTTTATATATTTTATGGAATTTCAGAGAATCTTAAGTTCTAGCTTGAGTCGGTTATTCATATTCAATGTTTGGTGCATGTGTGTAGCTTCTGGCAACTTATTTTCCAGCTTCTCTTGGTGAAATTTCTCTTTTGTGTTATATTAGGGGAATTAACATTTGACACTTGTTTGTTTTTATTGAAATGTTTATAATTATTTACTGGTAAAGTTTATTAACACATAATTTGATATATTTTTTGAAACTTCGTCAATTATGATGTACGTGTGACAGAATTCTCACCTACAGGACTATGTCAAATATGATGTAACGCTAAAAATATGCCTATATCTTTTACACAACAGGTTAGATGGCTTGGATTTTACCATTCTCTCATACATTCTGTGTGTTTTTACATTTTAATCCAAAAATTTACTGAGTATTCCTATGTGCTTTATTTTGACACGACATCAAAGAAGCAAAATTGACGAACATATATTTTTGTTCCGTCAATGTGTGTATTTCAAAGCAAAATGGTAATTTGTTGGCTAAAATTGTTTTAAATGATCATCTATACCTGGAACAATGATTATATGATCAATGTTTGCTATTATCAACAATAGGGATTAAATAAAGTGGAGTCAACCAAAATTTCTCACCTACGTGACGACATAGACTCTCCTCAGCAAAATTCTATTTGGGGCAGTGTCAGTGTAACTTAAGGACATAAAAAGTATATTTCATAAAAATTAAGACTATGGAGCACAGGCTGGATAAGGAAAACATCCTAAAACATGCATTTTATAATTTATCCTTATGTGACACTTTTGGCCTCATTTAAAATGACTTCACCCATATTCAAGTATATTCATATTCTCAGACTGTTTTATAAAATCTTGCCCAGTATATGAAAACACTTTATTTACAGTAGTAATTTTACAATTAAATATCAAACTCAAGCATTTCTGTTTTGAGTGGTCCTAAGAACACATTGTTGATAGCCCATCTCAAAGATCTTTTATTGGGTCATGAATATAATCTTCTAAATCCGACGACAATTTATCCTCAGGGCTACTACAAGTATTACAACCTGTGCCCGGACCAGCTTCAAGTACTGTGCTGCTTCAGAATATTGGATGAAGTATGTGAATGTCAGTCTGGAGGAATACAAACTGGAAGATACACTGAAAGAATGTGAAGGTAAATAGAGTATTAGTAATGTCATTATCATTTCATCCATCCTTACCCCAATGGGCACATCTAAGTTGCAGAAATGTTGTGACAACTTCAAAGTGTTTGTGAAAATTTAAACATGGAATTGTGTGGTAAAAAGTACATTGTCACAATGCCGTGAAAAAGCTTCAACATTGTGTTCACGTTGTGGTAACATGATTTCCACCACTATGAAAACTGTCCTTATCATTCATGGTAAAATTTGATCCATTATCACCCAAAAGTGAGCTACATAATGGTCACTGATCAGACCCACACCAAAAAATTCCTTACAAAATTTAGATTAATATGAGCCTTGTCTGATGAGTGAACCCCATGTAGCTTGTAGTGAAAACTGGCCTTAAAAGTTTGAATAAGGGAAATTTCAAAATGGCCATCATTTGTTATTGCTCTCTGCACATGCTCAATAGGTCTGAGCATGCTCTGTGGAATCAGGTCACTCCTGGGCATGCTCAGTCCCAAATTAGGTCAGAGAAAATTTTCCATTGCATTTCTATAGTGTCAACCATGCATTTGTATGTGACTGACAGACGAGTGCTCCACCAATTAGTAAAATTGTGTTTATACTGTGTGCCCCTTGGGATGTAGCTTAAGCAAGCATTGTCAATATCTTGATATTTGTCTCTCTTTTTCCAAAACTAAAGGCGTAGAAACAAAGGTCCGCTGGTATGTTATGGAAAAAGTTTAAGAGAAGGAAGGATGCAGGTAGCATCTTTGCTACTAGTGATGACAGATGAGGAGATAAAATTAACCAAGATGGAGAAACTGTACTGTTGCTGTAGATATTTGGCTTGATAAAAAAATGTTATTTAATCTTGTTAGTGTCATTAAATTGGTTGTAAACAATTCATTTTGCAGCTTGCAATGAGACAAGAATCTACTCCGTTGTCCTGGCTTCCTTGCTGAATGAAACTTACAGGTGGGTTCTATTGTTTTGATATAAAAGTAAGACCACAGTTAGTTGAATTGTAAACTTGGTAGTAATTTTGCTGAAATGTACATGCATGCATGTAGATGCAGTGCAAAATTTAGTTGGACTAATGATATGTAATTGTCTATCTTTATACTTAAAAATCTTGTCTTATGACTCTAATCTTATGTTATTTGATCTTATCTTATCTTATCTTTCCTTTTTTTTTCTTTTCTTTTCTTTTCTTTTCATTTCTTTTCTGTCTTGTTGTCTTGTCTTATCACTCTAACCTTATCTTATTTGATCTTATCTCATTTTATCTCATCTTATCTTATCTTCCTTGTTTTGTTCAGCGTTCGGAGGATCGAAGGCATGCTGGTCGGCTGCAGTGAGTCCTTCAAGTGGAGGATTGCAGCAATTCTAAAATTCAGAAGTTACTACAAAGCTATCACGGATGGTTGTGGAGAGGGTAAATATTGCATTAGACTTAATTTTTCAACATGACTTTAGAGGAACTATTAGGTATTCTAATCAACTGACTGTGATCATACTCACAACTTTTATTAACATCAACTTTAAGCAGAAATAACAAGTAATTGTGTTTGAGGCTGTAATAGGTACAGGCTCAAAAACCATCACATTTAATTTAGGTCTATGCAATCTGTATGTGATAACATTGTTCAAGAAACTTTGATGGCATGAGTATATTAAGTAGACTGCACTAATTCTACATCTCTTTTTCTCTCTCTATGATTTAATGGAAACTGACTGCCCTCATTTTCAGCTGACTTCAATGAGACCTGCTCTAGTACCCTCCAGTGCTGGGATGAAGACGAGGCTGATTTGCAATCCTTCTTTGAAGCGGTCAACAATAACGAAGATGGGGCCCTGGAATTGGGATGCAGGTATGATATAAGACAAACAGTCATCTATAATGTCTGATTTACAAAACCGTTTTTCCTTTTAAGTTTTGTTTGCAGTTTATCAATGCAAGACAACAAGAGAAGTGTACAAATTAATAAATCCCAAATAGTTCTTCTTTCTTATGAGCTTTAATTATCTGCTTTGCAGTTACTTCAAAGCAATTGGAAAATCAATTGAAGATTGCGTGGAGGAAGACGAAGACTGCACTCTGTATTCCCATTTCATTCCTGGCTTGCGAGTCCTGTGTCCAGACAACTTCCCTGACGATGACGAGGAGTCCTGTGATGACAAACGTGGAGCAGGGTGCGCTCACGACGCAGTGGAGAGCGCCTTGGATGTGGTTGTGTGGAAACTGAAGCATTTGCTAGGAGGGTGCGAAGAAGAATTAGATTGTGCATACAAAGGCACAGCCTCAAAATCTAAATCTAAATCAGATTCAAACTCCAATGAGCGCAAAGGTTATTGCATCGGTACGAAAGCCCCACCAACGGTTACAACTAAATCCACGTCCAAGTCCAAGTCGACCAAGTCGTCCAAGTCTAAGTCCAAATCTGGTTCTGGATCAGGTGTGTTTTGTTTCTTGAAAATGTCGTTTGTTATCCATCATACTGTGGTCACCTTCTCTAGGAATAAATAATATCTCCAAATTCTTTTCTTGCTTACTTTTCTTTTGTATTTTTTAAAGTTTATGTTGGCATATCTATACTCGATCTTTTCGACATATATCAACATATATATTATATCAGAGACCTCATGTACTGACTCTGTATTTTCTTTTTCTTTAACCAGGAGAAGTTATCGAGTATGACAGTCAGTCTTGCGAGAAAGTCCATGCTCTGTTGCAGTATATGGATATTGACCCGCTTTACGTCGTGGAGGGAGTTGACTCGGGCAGTGGAACTGGATCTACATCTAAATCTAAATCAACCAAATCTCAAAGCACCAAATCAAGTGAAAAAACCAAATCTACATCAAAGAGCAAATCTAAATCGGGCAGCCATGAAGAGCATAAAAACGGAGAGACCACGTGGAGATTGATTCAAAACAGACTGAAGTTGCCCATCTACGATTTGAGAAACTATCACGAAGAACTAAGCAAAGCTTGTGTGTAAGTGTACCATATCGGTTATTACAGGTATTACAGCCAAACACTTTGATATAGAATTAGGGTGGACTGTGGCACTGTGAAGATGGCACTTCGTGACTCATGATAGCCGATAAAGTGTCATCTTCTCTACTTTCAACATGGGAAACATAGAGGCTGTTTGATTAGTCATGATCAAGAGAAAGCCATTTGACTTCTCATAAAGGATTTTAGAGTGAAAATCAAACGCATAATCCTTTCGTTTGGCTGTCACCAACAAGTGGGATAAGTCTCCTTCAACAAATAAACATTGAAAGTATTGGGTTTGATCATGACAAATCATCAGCATGATGACACAAGAAGTGCCATTTTCACAGTGCCACAGTCAACTCTAATTCTATATCAAAGTGTTTGGCTGTAATGTGAATTAATTTTCTTACTTCATATGTACTAACTGCACATGAACATTGAACAGTATCACCTTGAATGACTTAGCGCTGTGAATAATACTGCAAATATATTATCATCTAATATAATATAAGGCTTATGATCCAGAATGTAGAATCTGAATGATCTCTATTGTAGCTTCTTACAGTCTCCTTTATTGAGTATATTTTACTTTTCCAGAAACATTTGGAAGTACCAACAATGTGCTATGTCTGGTTTGCGATCCTGCGGGAAATACTGGCCATCCTACACTGAAGCTTACCTGGAGAAGCATCCCGCTTTTGACCTGGCTAAATCCATTTGCAGAGGTAATGTTGTTTTTATTTTATTTTATTTAACATTGTAGCATCAGAGCTTGGGGTTGTAACTGTTAAGGGGTGCTTGATAGGTATCAGTTGGGTACCAATGTACCATGGTATCTCAAGTTGTTATCATCAAGCCACTGACTGGTTAATACAAATAGTGTTACGAAATATCACTACAGTTACAAGTCCAACGTATCTCAAAAAGATGGGTAGATGGTCGGTTGAGGATGAAACCTCGGATCTCGTGGAATTCAAAGGGTTGCTGTATGACCATTGACCAACAGCTACTTCTTGAGGTGTAAGATTGTAAAATGTGTTTCCCTTATCATTTTGGAGATTTTCTGTTTGTGCAATAATGAATTTTCAATTTAAACCCACAGGGTTGTGTCGTCGAGATGAGGCGGTGTACGCCATTGAAGATGGTCTGGACAAGTTCTGGGAAGCTGTGTCTGAAATGGGCGACAAGGCGTATGAAGACTCCTGCTAGTGAGTACATGTATCATTAATGCACCTTACACTTTTGTCAACTGGCCAAGATAGATCTGTACTGTACATCTAATGATAGACAGATATTGTTTGACAAAAGAAATTGGGCTGGAATGACATTAGTAAGGGTTTACAAAACAAAACCCACAAAAAATTAAAGCTGAAGTGCCCAATTATTAGGCAAATGTGGAAGTGAAAGTTGATGAGAATATATATATTATATATTATTTTACCCTGCTGGAGTCAGCAATGTTTCACATCTGCCAAAAAAAGAGCTGTACAGCAAATTTCATAATTGTACATAGACATTGAGCCTAAATGTGAAATGTTTTCTTGGACATGTTATTAGAGAGGTTTTGGCTACACGTTTCCGTGTGACGTGTACGTGGGAGTTACCATGGCAACAATGTTATAAGATAGCACTTGTACACATATACGTCACACGTGAGAGGTTTTGCTACACGTTCACGTGTGACGTAGACGTGTACAAGTGCTATATATGTCTGGGTGTTGTCATACGTTGTTATACGTTTTTCGATGTCACTTTTCCATATATATATATATATATATATATATAGAATGCATGTTCACATTCAGGCTGAAAGTCGAGAATTATGGAAACGTCTGTAAAACAATTATAGTAATCAATGTTTTTTTTACTTTCAGTGCCCTAGCTAAAACCGTAAAAACTGTGGCTCAGTCCGTTGAGCTGTGTCCTCTTGACCAGAAACTACGATTCTTACATGTCAAGGGTGACACACTGACGGCGCTCAGCGAAGCATGTGATGACCAATGTATGACTCGTTATTTCCTTCAAATTATAATATTGATTTATTGAATCTAGGGCAATTCCATAAACTCCGATTTACAGATTTGACCCTTTAGCAGCTTGTGTAGCCCTACCATTATATCTCAGCTATTTCATTGTTAAATAGGGATGAGGCCAGGTAATAGGGGTATCAGATAAGCCACCAACCAAAGCTATTAGTGCAACAGGAGCTGAGCTACGTCCAAAATATCAGCGTTTTGGACGTACATCACACGATGTACGTCCGAAACACTGATATTTTGATGTAGCTCAGCTCCTGTTGCATTTGGAGCTTTGGTTGATGGCTTGTCTGATACCCCTATTACCTGGCCTCATGTCAGGATAACAATGAAATAGCTAAGGTATGGTGGCAGGACTACACAAGCTGCTAAAGTGTCAAATCTGTAAATCGGAGTTTACGGAATTGCCCTCTAACATCACTTGTATAACATATACATTTTTTGATATGGTATCATCTTTATAACAGCGGCGCCAAGGTAAAGACTGAGAAGGAAAACTTTCTGGGCAAATTATGACATTACCTTCTATGAGTTTTCTTTCTGATGATTTCCTCAGTATCTAATACTATCTATCTTCGTTTTTTAAAAATTGATTGTGTGGAATCTTGAATCCTGATAAGAATATTGAAAAGATCTTGCGTCTGAAATTACTACCTTTTCATTAATTTTGCACTGGATTCTTGGTTATAATAATATCAAGAAAATCTCCCTGATTCCTGTTCAACAATTACAATCTAGGCCTATGTTATATTGTGAGTGAAAGATTCATGTATTCATATAAGTATTCTATTTCATCTTTGTAGCCTCATTCACTGATGCTGTTGGCAAATGCTCTAAGACTATCGAATGCATCCAAGCTGAAGTTGCATCAGAGGCATCCATTTGCAAGTAAGAACTCCTCTTTTTTAATTTTTAATTTTTTCTCGCATGAAATAAAGCTCAATATGAGTAACCTGCCTTGTGTCCATGTCCAGACACAATAAGTTAGTCAACTGATATCTGGATTCTAAATGAATTTTATAGACTGCTGCAGAGGTTTAGGGCAAATAGTAATTCTGTTGCAAGAAATACTGTTAATACTGGGATATCGTTCCAACCCCGGCACAAGGTTGCAATAATGTTTGCTATGGCAAATGAAAAAAGCGATATCTAACTTCAGCTCCTTTTCATTTGCAGCATTACGAAGGCATGCAGAAATACCGAAGATGACTGCGACTTGTTCAACAACATTGTGGTATCTTTGACGGACAGCTACTGCAGCAATTCCATGGAAGGGGAATGCGACGCGTCTCTGCCAAGCAAATGCTTGGGAGCAATCATCAATATCCCGGAGTTTAACCTGTACCTGAAGTACGTGGGCCAGAATGCCAGTAAACCAGAAGATGATGATGACGAAGATGATGACGAGTCTGGTTATGCAGAAATAAATCCAAACTTTGGTCTCTGGGAAAGAGGTTGCAACGACTCGTTTGCACTCCCCGGAGAGAGCAACGAAGAGCCAGAATCTCGCTCAAATTCCGAATCTATGGAAAGAGATCTTGAAGTGGCCGATGCCAAATCTGCAAAAACCAAATCCAAGACAGGTGAGTTTTTTTTCTTGCACTACACCATTTTTGACAATAGTTGTAATTTGTGATTTTTTGGAATATATTTACACTATTTTACTGGAAGAAATTAAGTTGTGTAGGCTTTTATTCATTATACAAATCAATACATATAAAAAACATTGAATCTTAATTTTTGATCTCGTTTGTCATAACATATTGTTGTAACTTGTAACAAGTATACAAGGAATCGAAGATATTGTCATAAATAAGTTAGTTCAAATCTTTATATTGTATCTCAACCGCAGCATCAGAGTCAAAGAGCAAGACATCGTCAAAATCAACGAGCAAGGAAGGATCAGGATCGAAGAGCACAGGGAGTCGATCTGGATCGGGATCTGGAGAAAAGGAAGTCAAGCACGGATTTATGGGACATTATGGAAGTTATGATGAATTCTGGTTGATGCCGGAAGATAAAGCGCCTCCTCCTCCGAGAGACATCTGTGCATATGACGAAGAAGAAGAAGAAGAAGAAACCGGAGATGAGGATGAAGATGAAGACGAAGATGAAGGCACAGATGAAGACACAGAAGGTATGAAATGTCATTATGTATAAATCATAGCCAGACTCATTACTTCTTACCCCGAAGTTGTAATAATATTACCTTAATCATTAATCCAGCTCAATCAAGTTATAATGCATGACATGATTTTACATGTTTAGGCCTACTAGTTTTTCTCCTGTTTAAAAGCATTGTTACTGCTAAGCTGTATGAAGAACAAGACACTGTGGTGGATTGAAAGGTCACTGATTTATTCCTACCATGATAACCATGACACTGCAATGAACAATAAAGCAGTACTTTACCAACCATTATATATATTTATAATGATGTCATAGTGAACAATAATATGAAGTCATAAATAAATGCAATTACATATCTTTACTGCAATTACATTTTCCATGAACTCTACTTTACATAATGAAACAATAGTAATGCTATATATGGCTAAGTGCAAAAAGTTGCCCCCTTTTTCACAGAACAAAATGTCCACACTTGAAAACCTTAATTTCTGAATGCTTAACCAAAACAATCCAAAAAAATGTAATAGTTATAACTAAGGATTTTAATGACTCTTCGAAGTATATACCGGCATTTGGCCTGATATTGATTATTTTTTGCCTGAGAAGCAATCACATCTCCAGAATTCCTCAAAATCAGCCATTTTTAGCGAACGAAAATGACCATACCAAATTTAATTCCCATTTAAAATACATAGGCCATAGGTAGACTAGTCAAACTTAGAATATACTTTACTAGTATGGTTAAGAAGTGATCCATTACCAGTGTTCACTCATTGCTGTATTAATTTGTGATGCAGAGCTTGTTAAGACCCTGGTTACATTTTCAAGATGTCTTGTAACCATCACCATATGTGATCTGTGGCACCAACAGTGGTATATAGGCTTGCCTTGAAAGTTTTAAAATGTAGCCCAGGTATTGGGAGAACATTTTTGCATAGCAGAATTCATGATGAATACTGCCAGTTTCCTCCACCTGACGTTGAAAATGTGTCCACCATTTTTCATGTAACAAGTCTCAAATTTTTACCCCTGTCTTTAATAACATGTATTTTTAGTGGGGCATTTTTTTCCTACTGACACACATTCCATAGAGCCCAAGTTTCATGCAGTTCGTTGCTAATGGACTCGTGGGTAATTTTCAAGGTCTCAGCCTGCCCCAAACGTTAAATGTCCACAAATGTCCAATGTAACAAGTCTCAAAATGTAACCAGCACTTAACTGGCTTGAACCTTGCTGTCAGATTATGAACCCTTACTCATTAGACACTGTTAGATGTCAATAACTATCTATTACATTGCCCAACTATATCAAGAGGCACTTATATATTGTTCGAAAGAGTTACAGGACATTTTACTATGTTACAGGACATTTGTGTAACAAGTTCTTGGACATGTCCTGTAACAAGTTCTTATTTTACAATCTCAAACTCTCTATTAATGAAGATAAATTCAAATGTAATATGTTCAGTGTGGCGAGATACTTCAGTCTAGTTGAGCTAATACATTTCTTTGAATGTTAGGAATAACCTTGGCTGGGTATGTCAAATCTTCAGATTTTTTCAGGACTGGTATCAAGACATGTCCAGTAACACCATGTTATATTTGAATTAAAAGCTTTTACTGAATGATATATTCCTTATTTGAAATGTTGAAATCCAAACTTAACATGTAATATGATTAATAAAATACCGTTTTAGGACCATTGACAAGGGCAATATGTTCAGCACTCATCCATTGCATTATTACTATTAGAGCTAATTAGCTGTATGGATGCATAATTGATACTTTTTAAAGTAATATTTGATGAATTGCGGCTTATATTGAAATTGATCTGAATCAAAGTATATTCCTAATTGTATGACAACAAAATTAGTTCAATAAACCCAAATTTTACATGGAATTTGAAAACATTCCCTACTTTCAGTGAATAGTAACATGTTACAAGACAGTCCATGTAACACTTTCAGAATTACACTGTTTATTTTAATATGGCTGTCGGGAGAGGTAAGGCCTGTTATGTTTTCTCCCTACAAAAAGTTACATATTAATGTAATTTTCCCCTCTAAATTATGATATCTGAAATTTCAACATTAATTTCATGTAAATACAGGAAATAAACATCTAGTCTTTGTTACAGGACAGTCTGTGTAACACGCCTCTGACTTTTGTATACAAATTCAATTGGATGCCTATTGAAATGGCATAAAAATGTGTCTTTTGGATCAAACACATGGATAATAAACATTTTTGAGAATTAAGCCTTAGATAATGCTGTACACAGGCAGATCTGAACATCAATGTCCTGTAACCAGTCCTCAATTTGTAAATTTGGTGTACATATAAACCATTTAGGGCTTCTTATGCCAAAGCAAAGTACAGAAACATAACACTGGAGCCTGTTTGACAAATAATCTCTATAACATTTTTTTCAATGCTTCTATTTAAGTTGTTTATCAATGCAGAATGATTTATGTCCATGTAACCAGTACTATTTCATCATTTGCACGTACACCATGACTACTAGCAGGAAGTTGTTAATATAGATTTTTAGACATCTAAGCACAACATCTTTTTTCAAAATTTAAAGGTAATGTTAAAGTTACAAATGAAATAATCAATGAAACCAGTTAAATGTCTCGTAACCAGTCAATTTTTTTAAAAGATGTTCCGAGGAAACAGCTTTCAGTGAAATCCATAAAAATTTTTCTCCAAGTTGAGCAGATTGGGCCCAGGGTGGCCAACAAATTTAGAAAAAACATCAGTATGACATTCCTTTTGTGGTTCTGCAATTTTTCCAAATTTGTAACCAGTCTCTAAATATATAGTTATCCTGTGTTATGCAAAAAACAAATACGCTTCAAGGAAAAAAAATTGTCCTCTTGCTGAGATGGGACATTCAACTTAAAACCAAAAAAGATTCAAAAGTGTGGCATGAAATTCGAAATAAAAGGCCTCTGTCCCCGAAATCCTGGCAACTTTTTGCACTTAGCCATATATGCTTTATATCAAGACAGTAATAGGCAATGATTTACCTTATTTTTTCCACCCATCAGACCAGTATTTCCAATGGACCTGTTCACTCTCTTAGGTCCTCCAGCTAAGTGACTGGACCCACAGAGACATACAGAGAAACCAGCTTTTCATAGTTTTTTGAAAGTGGAAACAATGGCACAAGCCAAACAACAGTTACAATGTCACTCATTCTGCATACTGGCCTGTTTCTGTTTATTGCAGCTGTAATTACAGCTGCAAGCGTTTTTAGCAGCACAGCTGCTCTTACCCCAAGAATTTCATGCAATCTCGTTAGCACTCTGGAGGTCAGTCTCTTTCGCCAATCTCATTCAAATTTACTATACATTCTCTGTAGGTTTTTAACTTTCGACCAGTCACTTTTGGTGCCCTTATGTGATAGAAAAATGTATAAAGAAACTAAAATGGACTGGCTTCCAGGGGTCAAAGGTCAACCATGCCTTCTACTTCTTGTCCTTAGTATATCCCTGACCGGTGCGCCTGTGTTGGAACCATGCACTGTCTGTGCTGCTTAAAGTGCTTGCACGTTATTTTTCTAAATTACTAAGTTCACATTACAATTTGCATCCTGTACATCCGTGCTATCATAGGAGGTTGCATTCGGGCTCTCCAGTAACATAAAATCATTTCAAGTCAAACATTTCATCTGATGAAGTTGACACGTAAATAAAAATCCATTAGCAAAAAATGCTAGCCTCCCTCTGAAAACCACATTTAACAGAAGGATTTCAAGTCTCTGATTGGCCACTTTGTTAAAAGACTGATATGAGGCAAGGCAGAAAATGGAGTCCTCTAGAGATCGTTCTGTCTTCTTCCACTCAGATGCAAGTTAGCCTTGTAATATTGAGGCCTAGTGTTCGATTTCAATACGTGGCAATATTTGACTCTAGAGAGACTGAACTGATATGTCCCAAGACTGTATTTAGATACTGACATCGAGCTACTTAGTGATAGTGATGTTGCAAATAAAAAGGAGCTCAGTGAGGGTTGGATAACTTAGTCACAACCTGAGTGCTTGCTAGCTTTTATCATGTGATTTATAAATATTTTACCTGCTTCTAAGAATATTCTTTTTTCTTTATTTTCCTTTAGGATCAGATGAAGATGAAGATGGTACTGGTTCAAAGACCAAAAAGACAGGTTCCAAGAGCAAGAAAACTGGTTCCAAGAGCAAGAAAACTGGTTCAAAGAGCAAGAAGACTGGTTCAAAGAGCAAAAAAACTGGTTCTAAGAGCAAGGAAACTGGTTCAAAGAGCAAGGACACTGGTTCAAAGAGCAAGAAAACTGGTTCTAAGAGCAAGAAAAGTAAGGGAGGACCAAAATCTGCAGGTTCTCATGGAAGTGGAGGGCGTTCTCGCGGTGGTAGATCGAATCTTCCAGGTTTCGGCAACACACCCCAATTCGATTACCGTGATGCTTATGACTTCAACCCAACTTGTCAGCTGGAGGCCCAGGTCGAAGCAGAAATAGAAATCAATTTCGATCATCTCTGCAAGTAAGATAATTTTATGCTCATGTTTGTTCTGTTTCGCTGTGCTTTAGAGGGTTAGCATTGTAGAGTAGAGATGTAATTGTGTGGCAGATCAAATCTGCCAGATTTTGGCTGCAACCCAAGTAATCACAATGAAATTTGAATACATGATATTACATGTGTATATCATTTAGAAATGCATGGTCACGGGACATGATCATGTATATACCATACTATAGTGGTTGTGTTTGTCAGAATTTTTAAAACTTTAAGACTTAGATAATTAATTTTGTGATAAATTCAGTTGACACCTGTTTCCCTGTTCTTACTGAAATCCAAAAGATTGCAAATTGGTCAAATTTTAAAAGTGGCAATCGCTCGCCAGTGTAAGTTGATGCAATGGCTACATTATTACCTGCTTGAAAATTGTGTTATAGGCCTAATATAATATCATTTACTTTATTTCTTTGTAAAGTGTCTACTATTTGGTGAAGCAATGTATTGACGATTCGGTGGGAGACTGCGCTCCTGACTGGTTAGAAAAACTCGGAAACAAAACATTCAAACTTCTGAGGACAAAGAAACTGCAAGAAGTCTGTGAAAGTAAGTAGGGCCTAATTGATGTTGTGATTGAGTTATAAGGCTCTTGGATATGACATATTCATAACTCTCCATGAAAGATCTGTTTTACACACTGTACGATTGCATTACAAAAAACACATTTATATATATTGACGGCTTACCTATTTCTATTTATCTCATCTCTCCAGGTTGTGACTATGAGGAAGCCAAGAGCTGTATGCTGGAGGCAGCAACCGCACACTTCAACAAGGATTTCGCTGATAATGCTACTGAGTAGGTTTCTATTATATTGTTAATAATTTGGGCAGCTTGTTGTTTGCCAGAGCCGTTATGCTTAATTTTGTCAAGATAATTCACTCTCTTGGCTTTTGTGTAAAAAAAATTCAGCATATACATAAATTTATCAAAGATAAATAAACCGAAGTTAAATATGTTTAATTTTCCACACAATTTCAATGAAAAAGTCTGAATTCTCCATTTTCTTTCAGAGCCCGTTCTGATTTCATGGACTGCTTTGGCCAACGTCGCTTCTTTGGATGCTCTAAAGCTGAGAAGTACGAGATTCACATTGCTTCAAGAATGACCTACAAGTTCTTCCGCAGTATTTACAGATATCTTGGTAATTATTTTTACGAGCTATTTGATACATGCAATTGCGTCACCAGGATTAAATTTTGGGGGTGGCAAGGGGGGGGGTAGCAGGCTGTTCAACTGTGGGGGCCTTGGGTACCATGTGACTTGTAATGACCTATAGGTTCAAGCTCAATGGGTTTAAGCTCAAAATAAGGGGCTCGGCCCCCCTGGTGATGCCACTGGATACATATTGCTACATTTTTTTCATTATTAAACCAAGGTATGGAATCATTTAGGCCTATCAACTGAAAAAAAGATAGGCCTAAGTTTCAAACAAAGTTTAGGAAGTCAGAAATGGACCGAAAAGCACAGCTGCTTATCGAACTGGTACCTTAGTATCTAACTGGTACCTTAGAGTCAGATATGTATCAGGAATCTCATGGGCTCTCTTGTATAAATCTCTGTGATATAAGTGGTAATATGTACGTACTATGAGAGCACTTTTTTTGAGGATTTTCGACTGGGACTGACGGATCTTCGTAGCACTGTGATATCACTGATACAGATAGGCCTATGCGACACCCGGGGGGGTACTTCGCGGACTTTTGCATACGGATGCGCCACGGTAACTTTGAAAACCAGAACCATTTTAATCCCAAGACTGCGCCAAAACCACAAACCATTTTAATCCTTCACTAAAATTTTTTGGCAACCAAATTTAATCTTCATGGTTTTTAAACCATTTTAATCCTCTTTTGAAGCCAATTCTAACAGTACCAAACATGTTGGGGTTGCGAAAACCAGAAGCAAATTAATCAGAATTGTCAAAAAACCAAAACCATTTTAATCCAAGAAGGCCAAAAAGCCTAAACCATCCAGCGGCGCCTCTATATACACCCTTATAGAGTGAGTACCCCCCCCCCCCCCGGGATGCGACATCAATTCAAATTTGACCGGTTTGTGATATGTCTACATACAGTGTATATAAACATAATCTTTATGTATTTATTGCTAATAAATAAATAGATTTAGGTTGATTAGATTTGATTAGTGTTGAACTCTCTGGGTCTCACCCAATATTCTATAGGGTAAAAATGGGTAATATGACGCATGTGGGTAATATCACGCACCAAACATAATTGCCATTGTAAGCTCAAGCTATTTGAGAGATCTTCCATGTTAGAAATTAAAAATGTGCAATAGATCCTTTTGAAACTACCTGATTGTATATTGTGCTTGATATTGTGACTGACAAGCTTGCAGGGGGATTTTAAGAAATTTGCGTAGTTTTTCTCAATTTTAATGCATTTTTATACAAAATTCACAATGTAAACTGTATGCTTTTGCAGCTGGTATTTAGGTGATGCATTGAGTTGAGAATTATGATTTGAGAAAGGTATGAATTGGGAATTCAAACATCTATTACGCAGAATGTTGGCCTTGAAGAAGCCACTGTTATTCATATAAATGTACAGGGTACTGATCAGGGGTAATATCACTCATGTTTCTGGGGTTGTATCACGCATGTTTTAGGGGTAATATCACGCACATTTGGGTATTATCACGCACATTTGGGTATTATCACGCACCTGATAATACCATGTTTGTGTGAGTCAGCAGCATCTTTCTGATGAGACCTGCAGTCAAAGTTTTAGGTTTACATTTTCCCCTCAACTTCAGAGAAAACAAATTTCGTCTAAAACAGTTTGTACAATCATACAATGCACCCTCTTCTTAATAATGTATTATATCCAGGCAAGCCCCATATTAATCAACGATCCTTTTTGAGCTCTGTTGAGGTACTATAAATACTTTTTGACAATGTCCTCAACTCATCTTTCGAAATTTTTGGAGGTTTGCGGAGGTTCTGATAAGCATATGGTACCTACATTGTCGATGGCAGAGCCCCCTGACTTTAAATGCTGAAGACACTCTACAAATAGATGTAGTTGTTAGATAGATAGCTAAAAAGATAGCTACATTAATAGATAGCTAGGAAGACAGGTAAATAATTTATAGATGGATAGACATTTGCAGATAGACAGATAGACAGAGAGATATATAGATAGAGAGAGAGTTAAAATCAGCGAGAATCAGACAGAAAGATGAAATAATATAAATATACGCATACTGTATATAGTTGTCTTTTATATAACCATGCTGTAACTTATTGCATGTATAAGGTTTTTCTATGTTACATGATGATTTTGCAATCATGCCATGAAGGCATCATTAGAATTTTCTTTAATTCTGCAGATTCTGCAATGAATTCTGCTCAGGCTGGATTTTGCTCACACCTGAATCAAACCTGAGTCCTACAAAATTGTTTTAATAAACTTATGTATCTAAATACAGCTATTACAAAGGGTATTTTGACCTTATGAGGGCTAACTTCATTATTTAGATTCCACCCGAAGCACTGACACACAATGTACACATACACGCACAAAGCTCTGCACTTACCAATGCTTACAGAGAGACTGAATTTGAACAGAGACAATCGTCTTTTTCAGATTAAGCACTTAATGAGTTAGGCCTGATTAATTTTGATGAACGAAATCAACTTTAGCAAACTATCAATGGTCTTGAGGGATGCTGCATTGTTCCGTCAGAAACGCTTCAAGCTTTCAATGGAAAAAAGTAACCCCATCAGTGCTCCTCTAAACGAACCATGCAGTCCATCTTTATCAGATAAACATGCGTGGTATTACACCTACTGCTGCGTGATATTAAACAGAAGTGCGTGATATTACCCTCAGAAAATGCTAAAATGACCACAGTTACTTTAACTAAATGCCAAGTACTCCAGAAGCAGTCGACCAATGGAATTTGACATTTTTATGACCCCTGAGTTCAATGTCAATCAAAAGCTGTACTTTTGATCATGATAGGTATCGCATCAAGGAAGTGATAGCTGTACAGAAACTATGCAGTGTAATATCACGCACTAGCTGCGTGATATTACCCACTTTTACCCTACATGTGGTCTTACTGTCCTGTTACAAGGTAGCACCACCTCACCTTTGCCTATTATGGTGAAGTCACCACGATGACGTCACGAGTAATGACGTCACTATAGTATGACAATTAGAATTTGGCGGAAGGACCACATGAAAACCCTGGCATGAACAAAATGGATTCTTTTGATTGGAAGCAGAAAAATGAGAAAATAGACTATAGTTAGGAGTCAACGGACACAAGGAACACTACACACGGTGACAAAGTCGACTGGACAGTGACGATCAACAAGGACAAGGAAACAGTTTACAATGTTTATGGAGTATCCGGTATCATCCTCTTAAATCAGAATTTAATCTTTTTTTTTCAAGAAAATTAAGACATTTAAGTTACAGCCTTACAGCTGATTTCATTACCATGCGATTCTTGTCTTTCACACTTCAGTTCGGGAAAGTGCAGAATTCGGGAACGCTCCCGAATTCGGGAACAGTGCTCCCGAATTCGGAAGCTGCTCCCGAATTCAGGAACATACATCACTCTGAATAATGAAAACTCTTCATTTTGCTTCAGCAGAGTGACAGAGTCATTTACTGCACAAGTATTACTATCTATCCATCTATAGGTAATGTTCTTGGAGTCGGACACTTAAATTCTGAACATGTTTAAAAAGTGATATCTTGCTTGGCCTATGGGTTATTGATTGTCAACCAGGGCCTCACAAAATCTAACAGAAAATTGACAATTGGCACAACACAAGAACTAAATTAGTGTTAAATTTCTGAAATAAGAAATGACATGGGGTATCTTTGAGTCGGACAGCTGTGTTGTAAAAACATGACATCAAAGGTATACTTTAGAGTCTTCCATTCAATTTAAAAAGCTCATATTTGATCACAAAATGGGCCAAGCTTACAAGAAACTGAAAGACATGGAAACTGGAGTCAAATCAATACCATAGGCCACAGGATCCTTCAAATCAGACGAAAATTCACTAAAATACACAATTTTATGAAAATTCTGAGAAAAACGGGAATTTTACCCAATCTTTATAGCCATGAAAAACACACTTAAGTGGTTCATATCAAGCTGATACTTTCTTGGTGGATAAAAGACGTCTTGGGCTTCACATTGGTACCAAATATACTGGTAGTCAGTATCGCCCCACTAATAGTGTCCGACTTAAGGTTACCCTTCCTGAGTGTCCGACTCAAAGAACCTTACCCTATACCTAATATCCATCCAAATGTCGGTTGACTTGGCTATTGATCTGGCTGTTCACCTGTCTATCTCTCTATTTATTGAATCTAACTTTAAAGACTTGATCTGCATGCTCTCCGAGTCCTAGATATTTCTATGACATCAAAAGAAAATTTAATACAATGCAGCAGGGACACCATCAGCATGACCAGTTACGCCATCCATGAGGAGTATAACTACTACAAATAAGAGTGATCTGATTTGATGAAGATTTATTTTTTATTAAATCATTGTGATGCTTCATTTCTTGAAGATCATTAGTTAAATTGAATTGAAGCTGAATTTAAATTCACATTCATCACTCAGTTCAATAAATTAATTCAATTAGTTTCATTTTATTTTGTGCTACCCAGAGTGCATCTCTTCTCTATCAGGTCCGCTTCAAATATAGCGGATGATTTCTGTCCATGGATTTTATTAGGATATTTTGTGCATTTTCTCTTTCATTTGGAGGAGTTGAGCTATAGCTACTGAAAGTAATGGCTTTTTAGTCAAGTTTAAAAAATGTTTTTTCATTAACTGTCCAGTGAGTGTCCATTATATTGTGGGCTTGAGCTGGGGAAAATTAAGTGATATTTATAAGTGAAACCTGCAAAATATTGCAGCTCTCAGAGAGGTCTCCCTACAATAAAGAGACAAATGTGCCAAATTAGCTTTTATGTTAACATTTATCAATTACTTATCATGTATGTCTCTTCCTTGAAAAGGAGAGGGCAGGCCATGCAGGACAATACAAGATGAACAGTTCAATCATCTGTCATAGCAAGGGTGTGACAGATGGACAAACAGATTGATAGATAGATAGATAGATAGATAGATAGATAGATAGATAGATAGATAGATAGATAGATAGATAGATAGATGGATAGATTTCTAGATCTAGATAGATAGATAGATAGATAGATAGACAGATAGATAGACAGAGATAGATAGATAGATAGATAGATAGATAGATAGATAGATAGATAGATAGACAGACAGACAGATAGACAGACAGACAGATAGACAGATAGACAGATAGACAGATAGAGATAGACAGATGGATAGATTTCTAGATCTAGATAGATAGATAGATAGATAGATAGATTGATTGATTGATTGATTGATTGATATCTAGATGGATAGATAGATAGATAAATAGATAGACAGTATACATGTACCAGCGCTGCAGTGGAGCTCATTCTACCTGCACTGCATGTGTCAGTCAAATCGTAGTTTATTTGACAAATAAGTTATTTTATAAGGCAGTACAAAATTCATTAAAAAACTTATTTTTGAGATAAAGGATATGTTGATAATTTATTTATAATTTTAAATGTAAATGAAAAGATGATCTGTGCTTCTCTAGTCAACAATTCCAGGACCTATAATCAGTATACTGGCATCACTGCTATATATCGGTAAATAATGCATATATACATTAATTTAAAGTCAAATCAATTCATACCCTAACAAAATTCGGATAATAAGTCAATGGAAACATGAATTTATGATAGAATTATTCAACTTACAAAGTTTTATTTGCTGTACAAAGAAAACCACAGCATGGATTTTTTTTTCACAGGGTAGAAACCTTAATTGCCTTGCAAACAACCAGCCTGGCCAATAAAAATCCATCCGATCTCAATACCCAACGTCCGAGGGTCCTTTGAAGATGCAACTCCCGAATTTGTAAGCACTTTTGTTCCCGAATTTGGGAGCAGTTCCCGAATTTGGGAGCACCTTAGTCCCGAATTCGGGAGTGTGCCCGAATTCTGCACTTTCCCGAACTGACTTGGCTGTGTGGAATCAATGCTAAACCAGTAAAGTCTAGACATTTTATTTTGGCAGCAAGTTTTTAGCCAATAAAACAATCAATGATTAAGTCGGAGGTTTGATTTTTGGCTTATTAGGGTGAGCACACCATGACCAAGCATGATTTGGACTAAATTGATGTCCTATGATTCACCAGCTCCATCATGCAGGCACTTACTAGGTCAACTCACCATTGCTTCGCAAGTTTGGTGCAGTTATTTGACAATATTAAGAAACTGGGTAAATGCACCAGGTCAGATGTCTTTGCATAAACTGACTCTACCAAATCATCAACTTTTGCATGCAATTTGAAAAAAAATATGTACAATGGTTATCCTGCAGGAGATGATTTGTTGCAAAATCCTGCCCTTTTTTGGGGTCACCATGTTTGGCAACTTTTCTTATAAAAAGTGAATTCAGCCCACAATTAATCACTGTCTGGCTAAATCAAATAGCCAGTCAAGTCATTTGAACCCTTGTGAAGGTTCCTGGTTAATTTTTTTCTAGTTGTTTTAAAATTATGCGCCAAAAACATGCTTTTTATTTTTCATAGTCAAGCAAAATGACAAAAACTTTAACGGGAGGTATGGGTGACAAGGGCACTTTTTTTGCAATTTTTAGAATAATGGTTCATATTTGGTATCAAAAGATAGGTTTAAACTAAATTAGATAATTTCAGGTAATTTTCCATTTTTGTGATGAATGGTAACCAGTTTAAAAGGCGAAAAAAGGCTGAATTTTACTGCGCACGGGATGTGAAATTTCTGAAGTTACAGGCATGGTAAAAAATTTTTGAAAAAATTGATGAAAGAAGAAAAGCCAAATGAACCTATTTACTGAGCGGATTTTTGATATTCCTTTTAATAGTGTCAGGAATTGGGGTAAAGTAGACAAAAGTCATTTTTGGTGGAAAAAATGCTTGTTTTTATGGCTGCAATATCAAATAATTTTGTTAAACAACAAAAAATTTCAAAATTTGTTTTGTAAATATGAAGACATTTTTTTAAGGATTCCGTTGATGTATCCCATGAGTTCCTAGGTTGAACAGCAGTCAAGATTTTTCACATCCAGTGCAGGGTAAAAGCGGTTTTTTGCACATAGCGGAAAATGGCAAAATTGTGACGTAACGTCATTATAGGCAATTTATCAATGAAAACAAAGAGGCCTATCAGTGGCTATTTCTCCAAAACTAATGAAGCTACAGGCATGATATTTTGCAAAGATTCAGTAATCATTGTCATGTTTCACCAAAGTAAATACTGTGCTGCCATGGCAACTGCTTTGTTGTGTGTACACCTTTGAAATGACACATCACTGCTCGTTCACTTCTAAAGCGTGTTGATGTTGTTGTATTTGACATTGTTTTAAGTGATAAAAGAGACATATTTTGACATAATTGAAGTTTGCACTGGGTGCCCAAGTTCATGTAGGTCGAATATATGAAACAAAATGAATTTGTGTACCTTACTGAAATTCGGGTAATTTCTCACACATACCTCCCCTTAAAAATCCCATTTTTGGTCACATGACCATCCATTGTAACATCACCATAACAGAATGACAATGATGAAGCAATGAAAGATGTTTAAAACTATTCACTTCACATTTCTGACCAATTAAACATGCATTGGCATGCTTCAATGCAAAATTATTGTACTGTAAAGTCAAAAAGTTGCCAAACAATGGTGAGTTGCGAAGCAATGGTGAGTTGACCTATGATAAATTGCTGCTCTTCAGCACATTTAGAGCTATTTTTAGCCTTATGTTGTGACGTCATCAGCATTGTTGGCTCTATGACATCACTGAAACAATGGTGACGTCACAACAGCAGCAATAGAAGCAGTAGACTGGTAGAATGAAATGGCTTCTTTAGCTGTGTTGACAGCAATGTTATTCTTATGGGACTACCCCAAAACCAGGGCTACGACATGTCAATACTTTCAAATTTTTGTGAAACTGTAAGGTATGTTTTTAATTATCAGCCAAAAACTTACAGTTACTTACTGCCAAAAAAAATGTCTTGATAAATCCAATATGTGACGTTCTGTTGCTTCTAAACCAATCAGATTAGGGCTATTCCATTTAAAAACCTGGGGGTGGGGTGGTCAGGTTACATTTTTGACCCCCTCATGCATCTAAAGTGAATTATTTTTGACCCCCCTTGCATTAAATGCACATTATTTACCCACCCCACATGCATCAAGTAAAAATTTTATTATGACAATGCGTAAGCCTTCATAGAGCGATAATGCCCCCCCCCCCTCCCGTACATCTAAAGCGATTTCTTTTATATCTCACCATACATCTGAAGAGAATTTCCGCCAATCCCTACATCCATCTTACGAAAAATAAATCAATCTGACCACCCACCCCCCCCCCAGGTTTTTAAATGGAATAGCCCTTAACTAAAAATGTCATGTATTTGGTGGGTCTAGAACCCAAGAATCGCGTACTATTGAAATCACCTGTAAAAGTGTAATGATTTTAACAGTTTTAGCCAATATAATCTAGCATTGTCGCAAATGAAATATTTTATCTAAAACACCCCAAAATAAAAGTAGAGCAACTGTTTATCTGTGACATCACAGCAGCAAATGGTGAAGTCACAATATTTTTTAAATTCAACCTTCACTACAGTATGTCTCAACTTGCATGCGAACTTGAATTAGGCACTTTTCTACAGGCTGCGGCAGTGATGGAAATGGGGGGAGCTCGGGGGAGCTCGGGGGAGCTCGGGGGAGCTCGGGGGAGCTCGGGGGAGCTCGGGGGAGCTCGGGGGAGCTCGGGGGAGCTCGGGGGAGCTCGGGGGAGCTCGGGGGGGAGCTCGGGGGGGGAGCTCGGGGGGGGAGCTCGGGGGAGCTCGGGGGGGGAGCTCGGGGGGGGAGCTCGGGGGGGAGCTCGGGGGGGGAGCTCGGGGGGGGAGCTCGGGGGGGGAGCTCGGGGGGGGAGCTCGGGGGGGGAGCTCGGGGGGGGAGCTCGGGGGGGGAGCTCGGGGGGGGAGCTCGGGGGAGCTCGGGGGGAGCTCGGGGGAGCTCGGGGGAGCTCGGGGGAGCTCGGGGGAGCTCGGGGGAGCTGAGCTCCCTTGACCAAAAAACAGGGGGAGCTGTACCCTGCTACAGCTCCCCCAATGATCAGTTGTGAAATTACAATTTATCATGTTACTTTTTCAGTCCTCATGGAATTTTTAGCCAAAATTAGGCTCTGGTGGAAGAATTCTTTCCATTAAAAAAATTTGGAATGGCGAGCCGCTGCCACACGAGCCGAGAGCTCCCCCGACGAAAATTTTCCATTTCCATCACTGGGCTGCGGAAATCCAATGCATTAACCTAGAACAATGTAAATAGTTAGATTTACTAGAACTAAGTCGGGAGTGGTGCTGCAGTGACTTTTTTGTGACATCACGGGCCATTGTGCCCACTGTTTACACCATAGATGTCAACAAATTAGTGGAAATGGACTGCCGACATCAAAAATTGCCAAAAATCGGGCAAAACTGCACCAAAACATCGCGAAAATGTGACGAACAGATTACAAATCAGCTCTGACATCTACCTGTGAGTATGTGAAGATCGACTGTACGATTTTCAGATACTGAGCGATCAGGCCAAACACCAGTTCGCATGTTGGATGAGACATAGACCCCGAAGTTGACTACATAAAGTCGACTAGTGAAGTCATAGTTGGCTTTCCAAGCAGCAAGTCAGTGTTCAGTCTAGTCAAGTCAGAGTTGAGACAGCTAAAGTAAAGTCATTGTTGTATAACTTTGTTAAGTTTTACCTCACAGAAATGGTTTTGGTGTCATTTTAAAGAGCATAAAGAGCACAATACATATTTCATTCTCTTTTAGGACTTTTTAAAGTCCATGCCACATAAAAAAATCCCCAAAATTCTCTAACATTTGATAACTACACAATTCTCTGAGTGCATAGATACTGAAAATTGTGAGGTTATAATATACTTTTGAAGAATATCTAAGAAAAGGCCCTAATGAATATCATGAAGATGCTGAAGTCAGCTGAAGTTTGTTGAAATCAAGTGAAGTCAGTGCTGAACAACTTAGCTGACTTGTCAGTTGAAGTTCTTACCAAGCAAGTCAGAGTTTTAACTCTGACTGACTTCGGGGTCTAATGAGACAAACTGTAGTGTGAAACAAGCTGGGCAGGGGATTTAACCCTGAGACATCCCCCACCCTGAAGAGACCAAAGGGGACCAAAAATTAAAAAAATTGTGAAATTGCATCAACATTCAACGTGTATTCCATAAAAGTTTTTGTTCCATGACCCCTATGTAACAAGGCCCCTGATTGGCCAAAAACCCACCTGCATAATGTGATGTTCACCTGTGTGCGTTGTTATGTGACAGGCAGGTCAATAACAAAAATGTCATTCACTGATCAGTGAATATCACATTTGTTATTGACCTCCCTGGATAAAAATTTTCAAAAAAAATTTTCCAAAAAGAAAAAAGAATTTCCAAAAAAAAAAATTCAGAAAAAAAAAGAAGATTTCCAAAAAAAATAAATTTTCCCCTTCGGCCTCAGTGAATATCACCGGTCAGATCCGTAAAACCTGATATTGACCTCAACCGAAGACCATAATTGTATAATATTAATAAGTCATTTAACCTATTCCATCCATGACTGACCACTGAATGTAAATGAATCATACATAAATATTATAGGCAAAGAGCCGTCATATCGGTGACAACGCTTGATTTTCAGCAATACTTGCACTCGTTGGCAACTGCCACTTGGTGTAAATTCATTCAAAGGAGGAAGTAACCAGCAGACGTTTTGGTTATAATGATACCCATTGATAATTTTAGGAATGGTTTTGGCACCTTTTGTGACTATTTAATCAGAAATCTGATGCAAAAATTGAAGTCTTGTCAGAATTTTAAGCCTGAAAATTTCATTTTTTTGGAACGAAAGTGAAATATTTTCCAGGTAAAGAGCAGAAAAAATGTTTACAAAAACTCTCCAAATGTCTTTTTTACTCTGTTACATATCAAATTGGCCAAAAATAATTGAAATAGATCTTTTAGTTTTCACAATATGAGGCAAAAACTGGCGTTACCTATGATTTCGCTCATTTCACCACAATTATTTAGCTTTGTCACAAATAATTGAAGTAGAGTTACTGTTTATCTGTGTTATCACAGCAGCCAATGGTGATGTCATAATTTGAATGTGAATTCATCACAGAGGCAGTCAGCAAGCATGGCATGGCCAGCTGAGATTTGGCATGGATTTTTCAGTTTTGTGGATTTGTCTGGGGCAGGATCAGTGACTGATAATGTAATTTTTCCTTTTAATATGAAGTGGTAAAATACAACATCGATTATGCTAAATTTCATTGCGGGAGGAATTTGGGGTTGTTTGGGTTTCGGTACTTTCGGAAGCGAAATCTATTTATCATTCCCCAGAATAATGTACTGTCACTGAGCAAGGAGAGACAATCCGTGTTACTGACAGAGTCAGCTGATCTGTGAAAGTGACTGCCAGTGACAGCTCGTAAATTCGTGGTGCACTATTCGGAAAATATTTAGGGGTGAAGACACTTAAAGTCTTAAATATTATTTCATTTAGGCCCAGAAACTTATTCACAATTAATGTTTACTCACATTTGTTTCTCCCAGATGACATTGAAGACAGCTGTGAAGAGACCTTGAAGTGCCTCGACAGTACTCCGGTGCCTGACAAACCTGATGCATCTGGAGCTTGCAGGTAATATCTTTTAAAAAGTGCTAATGATAATTCATAAGATGACGACAATAAATTATAAAGCACCATTATCAAGACGGTGCTCCAGTTCCAATAGATTGTACGAACCTTACACTTTTTAATCTGTAGGATGTTTGTCCCTATTTTCCTTCTGTCGATTTTAGCAGTCTTCTTCAATCCAACAAACAATAGATTTTCATTCAGTCTCTTCCATATTATCTAGGAAATAAATGCTACATCAATTATTTGTACTCTACTCAGGATATTGTGGTGACTTTAAGGCGTTTGTCAAAGTAAATATTTTATAGAGGTCTTTCCTGTGACTGAGATATGTTTTCTCTGTGCTATTTTCCAGCCACTGGACCAGTTTCAGGGATTGTATCAAGGATGAAGTGTACACTTGCAAAGTTGTTGGATTTTACGCTGGAGTTATGGACATGATTTGTCCAAAATCTGATGACCATAAATGCAATCTGCCATATGTATTGAATCAGCTGGACATATTTGTTGGAGCATCTAGGCAAACACAAGTTGTCTACTGGTAAGAAATTTATATAATAGTCTAATAAGTTTATCTTTACAGAACATTATCTGAGCACATTTTTTTTTTGGAAAAACAATTTTTTTTTTCGGAAAATTTTTTTCTTTTTTGGAAATTTTTTTTTTTCCGAATTTTTTTTTTTGGAAAGTTTTTTTTTTTTTCGGAAAATTTTTTTTTGGAATTTTTTTTCCAGGGAGGTCAATAACACATGTTATATTCACTGATCAGTGAATATAACATTTGTTATTGACCTGCCTGTCACACACCACCGCACACAGGTGAACATCACATTATGCAGGTGGGTTGTTGGTCAATCAGGGGGCTTGTTACATAGGGGTCATGGAACAAATGATTATATTGTTTTCATGGCAACTCACACTTTCACAGGACCCATTTACAAATGTGTAGCAAAACCTCGCTATTATTTATCACAGATCACAATAACTAAAAAATTGCGAATATGATTTAAAAATTTTTATTAGTGTTTTTACAAGTTTTAATACTGTGGTGCGTGTTATTTAGGAGCTACGGCTACAGCGAGAGCAAAGGCCAGGGAGACGACGGAGATGATGAAGATTATGGAAGCAAGACACCAAAATCTGCTTCTAAGAAAACTTCATCCAAATCTAAAACTGAATCCAAAAGTAAATCTACAACGAAAACTGCATCCGATGCAAAATCAGGTATTTATGTTGAATACTTACAATATCTGCTTATAAATATCATATATTATATGCATTAAGCCATTTATATCAATAAAGTAGCTAATAGATTTATATTCTATACAACTATTGTAAAACTGTAAAAGGCCATTCTTATTCATTTATATTTGTCGTCGTAGTGCTTAATGAATAAAAAAAAGAAAAATCTGAATGATATTGAGAAGGGTGTACAATTGTGCAACGTATAACTTTATGGGGTGACCATTTAATATCAAGGGGGGCTTGGAGTTTTTTTAAACAAATAAGTTCTTGCTCAGTTTTGGTGGAACAAAAAAATTCTTTCGGGACAGTCTTGAAATAAATAACTTCTGGTGGGGGTTTTTCTTAACAAGGTTTTGCATGATTAAGGAATGAATTTTTGGGGACTTTGTGTGCTTGAAATAAATAATTAATGCAGCCATCACTGTGAAATGAATAAATTTCCGCCGAGGCAAACTATATGCTCCCCCCCCTGATTATTAAATGATCGCCCCTAGGTAGTTTTTGTTGTAAAGTGATTTTATATGTTTTGCTTCAACTTTAAACATTTCTTGTAATTTCTGAACAGGAGAGGAGGATGATGAAGATTATGAAAGAGGAGGACATGCTCAAAGTGGTGCAGAGGAAGCCTATGCATTCTTGTACAAGTACAGGATTCACCGAGACATCCAAGCGGTTGGCAAAGCCGTAGCCGATTTTAACCCTTATCAGCTGACAAAAGAGTCTTTTAAAGAAGCCAGGTTGACCGTTTGCCAGTGAGTTCTATTGCTTACTCCATAGGCCTACCAGTTCAATATATAGCTGCACAGTTTATAAGGTCAAAAGACAGTCTTGTCTTTACTTGTCATTAGTAAAAAAAAAAAGTACTGTATTCTTACTGAGCCTTCTAACTCCATCTTGACAGAAAACTGATCTACTTTGGAATCAGCCAACCACACTTACCAGAGAGTTCTTGGAAACCCAGAGGAAAAAAGAGTGCATTTGAAGCGCTCGAATTATTTACCAAATGTACTCCGATTGTACTGCAAAAATGCATATACTTTTCTACAAGGGAGTGTATTTGGAGTGTATGAATTTGCATATATAGGGAGTATAAATGAAGCGTAATAGAATAATTTGAGCACTTCAAATGTACTCTTTTTTCCTCTGGGAAGGTAATGCTTTGTTATAACTTCTGTGATCGAGTTCAAAAGTGACCTATTTTCTGTCCAAATGAAGTTGGCAGGCACAGTCGGAGCGTCATATCTTTGAATTTACTGGCGACAATGCGGACTATATATAGACCTCAGCTGTGATAGCTGTGTACTGTATGTATGATCATGTGTAAGTGCCACCGAGCCTGCTTAGGTCACTGGTTATGTTGACTTTTATGGCCCTTTGAAGGTTGGCGGTCCATTGAAAAAAAATTTCCTTCACAAGACCAAATTGAATGTTTATTTTGAAACTGATCTGGGTCACTTTGGTTTCTTTCAATTCACTGATTGTTGGTTTTTTTTTTGTAACCTTCTAACTACGGATCGATTGTTTTTGTCATGGAACACACAGAAAATGAGCACACTTAATTGGTCAAGTAATTTACTTTATATGATGAAAGTGGAGCATTAAGTTAACCTATGAAATAAGAATGATGACAATAGCTGTATTAAACTCATTGCCAAGTGCTCTACAGTTTCACAAGTTAACCATTTTGCCCCAGTGTGGCTGTTCCTATTTTCTATCTCTTTCTAATCATTTTAAACCGTTTTTTGTTAACAGAGCAGCAGGAAATTCAAGTCGTCGTGTTAGTAAATATGTTGAGGAATGTTCCGAGTTCTGGTATTATGGTGTCTATGCTGTCATAAGGAACACGCCCAGTATCAGCAGTGTGAAACCCCTTTGTAGAGGTCAGTTCGACTTTATTTCTTGCATTTCAGTTTAGTTGAGGGAAGTGGGAGTTTTTAGTTGAGGGGAGTCATGAGTAGCTGAGGGAATTTTAGGCTAGGTGATGGAATTTGAGGCTAGGTGAGGGTAAAAGGGGTTCAGTTGAGGGTACTGAGTTTATGAGAGAGTTTTGGGGTGTATCCTGTCATCAGGCCTACTAGTAAATGAATATTTAAAAATCAATTACAACCATCCAAATGCAATTTTGACACCTATATTTGTTTGTTTTTTTCTCCAGGAATTTGCAACACCAATTACACCCACCTGATTGAAGATTTGTATGAAGCAGTTGTGGATGTTGTCATAACTCCAGATAGCTCGAATGGAGATATTGTTTGCACGTAAGTGTTCTTTTAGATGACGATTTTTTAAATTTAAACTGGACTGACTTAGGTCCTACATGTACTACTCTTTCATTTTTAGTTGTTGTTCTTGTAGTATCACATTGTTCATCCTTCAATACAATTCTTTCCCATTTACAACAATACTTAAGGAGCACAATGAACTAGACATGCATAATTATGCTGACATGCAATCTAATTTTTCTTCGAAGGCAATCTGACAAATAAAGGCTGAATTATTTTTTACCATCACATATTTATTTTGATACTAATAATAATGGAACTTTACATTTATTTTGTTTAGGAGCCTCACAGCAATTGCACCCATCATACAGGAAGTTGAATTCTGTCCTCTGTCTTCCCAAGTGTCAATCAGCTATTTGCTGTACCTATCTAAGTTTGATATTTGCGTTGACAATTCAGGTAAGTGAATGTTAACCTTTTTACTGATTGGAAATTACTATATTATATATATTACGTACTGTACAATATGTATTATCAGGGCTTATATCCACTTAGGTTGAAACAATGTAGCAAAATAACCACAAAAACAGTTCTACAAAGGTAAGTCCTCTCTTAGATCAACTTGAGTGTACCAAAGATTTCTTCTCTTAATCAATTGTTTATGAAAGTCAGTTATATATTTTTGATAATCTCATCTTTCTGAACTATTTATATTCTGTCTATGGGATTGAGATAGAATTGCCACGGATTGAGACAGGATTTCAACGGCACACAATACATTTAATCAAATGATTTAAAATGCAGAAAATAATTTAAGTTCAATGATAAGACAATTTTGGTTAAACAAGACAAGTGATAACACTTGTGATTTCATTTCTAAACGATTTGCTTGTTTTCTTCAGGAAGTGACCTTGCCGATGAATTTGCCAAGTGTGTTGCCTTCCAGGGGTGCATGTCCGGCACGAAGTCATGCGAGTAAGTTGTTTATTTGCTCCTGAAGCTGTTTTGAACAGTCAATTGAAATTTCTGAGTGGAACTCTGAGCAATAAAGTAATTTCCATTTCGCATTATTTTATTTTCAGTAAAATATTGAGATGCCAGAAACAGTACAAATGTGATATTCTCGAAAAGTTTGAACCGGTTATCTTATTATACTGCCACAAAGATATGTGCGGTGAATATGGAGTTCAAACGTGCACGACAGACTTCCTCAGCAGTCTCTCTTACGACCAGTTCCAGTCGTATTCGCGATATTACTGGTCTTGGTTGTGGGATGAGTGTGACGGGAGTGGAGACCATCCAGGCATCAGGCCAGAAAACACATTGTGCTACCGAGAGGGAGAATATTATGAGGAGGACACGGTTGTTGATAAATGCAGGTAAGAATGCAACTTAAGAATAATTGTCGTATTACATAGTAGAGAGTGTTGTACTTTGAAATTTCATCGGCCTTCAATAATAAACAGCCACACATATTCGCAGGAAAGCCGAGTGACATGAATGTTCCATCAGAATTCATAATTTGGATACTTGACTCTTTCACAAACCGATACTGCTTTTTTTGTTGAAAATTGCAAACTTCCAGTCATTAGTATTGTCATCAAATACTGCGAGGCACGGTCCTTGCACCCGTTTCTCTATACTACGTTCAGCTGTAATTCGATCCAGTGATCCAAGATGCCGAATCATCAAGTGTGCCGATGATACGGCCCTGGTACCACTTGTAGAGTGCTTCAAAATTACCTCACAATAAGTATTACGAACTGCCAGAAATCAGGCTTGGTGGTAAGGTCCACGAGTGTGCACAATGAATTGTATCAACATTGAACTATTTCTATGTCATGAGCTGGGCTACCCGGTCAACACAGCGTAGAATGAAGCTTGAGAATTAAGGACGCTCATCAGATGTTGTAATTTAGCCTTGAATATGAAAAACACAGCAATTGTGCAGCCATATCGACAGGTAGTTAAGACTATAACTGCGGTTTCTCAATACAGATATTTTGTATGAATGGACCAAATTTATTGATGAAAACCCTGTAAAAATGATGTAGGACCCTAGCTGGAACTGATGTTCCTGAGGTTGGGAGGTCTGGGTTTTAGACCTATTATTTGACGTTCGCGTACAATTGAGTATTGTCTATTCTTTGTTCTTCAATTTTCAGACCATACAAAGCACTCGAGAAGTGTACCGCTAGATTCGCCAGTTGCTCAGGGGCTGAAAGTGACTCTTTCCTCGCATATTTCGAAACTGTTCTCAACCTGACCCAATTTAAAGATGTCTGCAGTGGTAAGTTAATTCCGACGGATTACAATTTATTGCATTGCCAACCTAAAGCAATATTGGAAATAATCATTTTGGTAAATTGCAAAAAAAATTTAAATGTCTGGTTTCAGCCCAAATAATTTTGTGCTCTAACTTCAAATGAAACATTTTTGTATGAAATTAGTGAAGCTGACTACAAAAACTGGAAAATCTTGAACATAATTTGATTAATCTTTGCTTCTTCCTCATTCAGTGTGTCAGCGAGAAGATGTTGTATCTTGCATATCTGAGAACATTGCCGGCTTGGTGGAACTCCTTGCAATGGATAATCCCAGTGATGATGATATCAGTGACAGGTGAAGAATAATGTTTATTCAACAGATTCTTTATTGGATTGATGTTAGATGACATGTTTTTCTTATTGATATTTCATGTGGTGTAATACTATATGCGTACCGGTACTGATATCCTGTCATTTTTTACATTCTTTAATTTTCGCAACTCTTGCTCTTTCATTTTAGATTGGAAGCCATAGCTGGTTGCTTGGACCCTGAAAAGATAGTAGGATGTTCTGATGGCATCAGAATCACTTTTGAGTTGCTGCAACAGTATACCTTCTACCTGTACTACAACTTCAATTGTAAGTATCAAAGTTATTGTCATATAAGGACAGTGGTTCTTATAATTTTCTTACTATGTTAACCTCTATGATCCTTGTAATTATTGTAGAGCTCAAGTAATAAATAAATGATCTGATGCCATACTTCTCTTTTTTTTTTGGTAAAGAAAAAATATTTAGGCCAGGTTACTTGGTCCAGGATTCATATATTAGCCCTATGGAATTTTCTCATGACTCAGTTAAAAACAATGATAAAAAATCATTCAAAAACAATAAAAGGAGATTCACAATAATTTGCAAACTGCAAGAAAGATGTCTGCTATCTGAACAGATAATGTAGGCCTAAAGACTCTTTGAAAAAACTGGCGTCATGATGGAGAGGGGTGAGGCTTAATTGGGACTGACTGGGTTTGGTAAACAAGTTTGATGACTCTAACCTGCAGTCTACTCTGTAGCTTATAGATACTATATCTGGACCCTAGGTATAGTGCTTCATTGCTTCAATGTAGCCCTTCCAAAACTCAATTTTTTGAAAGGTTTTCTACTTATACAAGATTTTTCATTTTCTCTTTTTTTGATAGGCTTCAATGACTTAAGATTCTTGTTTTTACAAGAACTTGTAAACACACCATGTACCTGAGTATGATGTGAATGGGGATTAACAATACATGTGAGAAATAATGTATTTTTAGTGTGATCTGCCGGCAGTTAAGACTAGACTAAGGGACCAAATCTTGCACTAATTCTGTCACCTTGTTCCATTCATGTCATTATTACTACCGGTGTGTCCATGGGGCAAACCCAGAATTTCATTATTTCAAAGATCTGGGAAAGAGTGAATGTATTGATAAAGAACTAAATGTATGTTCTTGTTTCAATTTGGCTAAACGTACAGCTGAAGTCAAAAGCATGGACTGAGGTATGAGCATATCATGCTTTGCCTGTATCACACTGTTTATGGCATGGTGACACATTGAAGAACCCCTGAGTCTATGCTTTTGACTTCAACTGTAATGAAATCTTTATCTCTTTCTTCTTCTTCTGGAAACTGGGTACATACTGGAATTAATTTGATTACCACTTTTCAGTTACTGAAGTTACTGGTTGCGATGACGAACTGAGTGTTTTGACCCCGATCATCACTGCGAATAAAGGGTCTGCTGATCTGCCGTGCTTGTAAGTACACTGTGGGCATATAGCCAGCTATAATGGGTTATTATTTACTGGTTTATTATAATAATTTTTAAAATGATGTGAATATGATATAGATGATGTATACTACATATAGGCCTATATATGATTATATATATTATTGACTGGTCAATTTCTACAATAAGATATTTGGCAATGGTATTGATGCGCTTAATTTACACAAATATCCTGAATCTATTACAGCAGTTTAAATAAGGACACAATTTTAGTCATAACAACTGACTAGGAGTTCTAATGCTATGTTAGCGGTGTGACATTTGGTGTTCCGAAACCAATCAGATTAAGCAAAAATACTTTATGGCAATTTAGAAAAGAGACCCTAGAATCAGTGCTGTAGGGGTGAAAAAGGCAGCAAGACAGATAAATGCTCTTCAAAGAATCTGTAAATATATTGACTATGAAGGCAGATTAAGAATCTATGAAGCATTTGTCGCTTCAAATTTTGTATATTGTTCACTCGCATATAACAATTTTTCTATCGGCCAAGACAGAAAATTTGAAAAATTGAATTAGAGAGCTTTAAGATTAGTATGCAATGACTATGAAAGTGCATACGTTTACTTACTTTTAAAAACTGGTAAGAAAATGTTGCATGTAAACCGAAAAAATAACCTAGCTGAACAAGTTTACAAAATTATAAATAACTCAGCACCACCTATTAAAAGCTCTATTTTTAAGAAACAAGTAACTCCGTACAACATGAGAGATTGCAATAAGTTAACTGTTCCTCGTTTCAACACAATTCAGTATGGTAAAAGATCAATTCGGTATCAAGGTCCCTCGTTATGGAATACTCTACCCTCTCACATTAAATGTTGCCCCGACATAGGTTCTTTCAAAACCGAATTGAAGAAAAACAATATTCTTAGTGTCTGTGATTGTGGAACATGTATAATATGCCTAAGAAATTCATTATAAGCCTAAGCATCTTAACTTAGGAAATCTAGATTTCCTATTTCATATACCATTTGTACATACTTCATATTTTCATCTTGTTTTGTTATTTTAACCTGTCGGTCAAAAGCTTTATAGCTTGTGTTACTTGTTTTTACTGTCATCACCGATTTTAAATAAAATTTTACTTTACTTTACTTTACTTTAGTGATGATTCTTATTTCAATTTTTCAGATTGTTGGCTGAATTTGAGAACTTCGAGAAGTCCTCACAGTGCCAACTTACCCAGATACTTGCAACTTTCCTGGAAGTCTCCTGTCAAACGAGTAGCAATCCCTGCCTTGCGATAAGTGCTTTCCAATGTTATGACTCGCTAGAGTCTGCGATTGACACTTACAAGGATGGTGGGTACCTTTGTTAAATAAAATATCATTGCTTACTGGTTTACTGAGTTCTGGATGGGAAGGTATGTGGACAGGGAATTCCTAAAGTCAAATTACCAAGGGACAGGGAACATAAAACCCTATCCAGAGCCTCCTCATTAAAGCAATTTGCTGGAATCTGATTTTAAGTTATTTGTGGCTATCTCATCAAAAATTAACTCCCGAAAATAAATTATTGATGTTTTCTATTTTAGATCCTGACAAATATAAGGACACCATTTGCCTGTGAGTATTTCAACTGCACATTTAAGTGATTGTTGCATAAATTTGAATAATGTATCAAATTGCCTCCAAGTTAAAAGACGCATGTATACATCATTAGAATATGATGATATCATAATAATGTCATATTATTTCATTTAGAAGCCTCTACCAAACATGTATATAATCGCCTGTGCTGCAAATGAGTGAGTGAGGGGTAAAGCATGATTAATGCAAAATATATGCTGGTACCCGGCCTGGAGCGAAACTTTGCAATAAGAGATCCAAGTAGCTCAGCGATAATTCATAAATATATTTATTTGCTGTCAAATTCCCTGATCAGTGAATTCACATTTATAAATATTCTTCGTTTCTTTAATGCATTTTTTAGATCTACCAAGTCTTTGATTGACTGTATGGAATATGCTCTTGAAAGCTGTTACGGAATTTGGACAAACACCATCCAGATTAGGTTGCTATCCAAAGAGAGCCCGCTGAAAGTCATTTCCCAAGTCTGCACAGGTAATCCTATTTTTTAATTTACAAAATGTTTCCGATTGATAAATTATTACCTCTCGGCTATTTATAGCCAAGGGGTTATTGGGATGCAGTCACTTTTGTCCTTGATCCTTCTTTCTACCGACCATACCTGTAAAATTTGTCATACCCTTCTGTTTTCTACTGACAATGAAGTGTGGCTGTATTTCACTGATCTCAGGTGCCTAGTTCTTCTACCACAAGCTAATTCTGTCACTCTGCATCCAAGAAACCTTCTGTTGTTATAAGGTGTATGGGATAAACAATGACATCAAATTGTTTTAATTATCAACTGACAACTTGTATTATGTAACAAGGTTGTTACATTCGAGTCAAAAGTCTTTGTAGGTCTGTTAATTCCCAAGCCGAGAGTTCACATGCTTTGCATGGTATTTTTTTTAGATACGCAGATGTACAGTTGTATACATGTATATGGAAATGCACCATGAAATTTATGTAACGCTATTGTCATGGTATGGGAGGCTAATAATGTTTTTACACAAGAAGTAGCAATACTGCATGTACATTGTATGAATGTTCAGATTCCATTTTATAAAACCAACATTTTTAAGAAATCTTTTATGTGTCAAAGTTGTAATGCATGGAACAATTTTCCAAGTTACATCCATATAGGTCGTATTGTAGGAGTTATTGTCAATTTAAATTTTTAAAACCAATCTTGGAATTTTTTTATTGATGCTTTCATGATCCCTCTTAAATTATGCATTTTACATTATCATTACAGATGATTTCATATTTGTACACTTTCGTTAAATAACAAAATATTTTGCAAAATTTCTGGTATGACATCAGAAAATCCTACCAAGTCATTGGCCAAGTTGCCCATTGCGTGTCACTTGTTTCAGCTTGCTTCAAGCAAGTGATGCTTGCTGGAAAAATGATATCATAATTTTGACCAATAGTAGGGGAGAGGCAGGTTAGTTGAGACGTTTTTCAGAAAATCTCGCCTCCAAGCTAAACGGGCGATGATATTGGAATGATGAATAGCCATGTGCATGGGGAAATACATTGTTCAAATATATGGGGAAACTTGACTTTCTCTGTTGGATACTTTTTACCCCAGATGGCGTGAAACGAGGTCATGTCAAACGTATCAACTAACCCACCTGGTAAGGTTAGTTGATACACCCAGGCAGGTTAGTTGATACACAAAACCCTGATGGACCATGCAACGAAAAAGTCACATTCTTCTGCCTTGGTAGGATTCTATAAAACCATACACCTTCACCTAGCTACTTCCTGTTCCCATGGATGCATATCTACTTCCATTGTGAGTCGGATCTGATGGTCGGCCTGTCGGGAGGGAGTGATCTTATGATAAGTTCAACTTAAGATTCATCTATAGATCTTTTTCATGTAAACTCCTGGGTAACACCTAGCATTATGATTGTACTAATAGGTCAGGGTAGTTATTTTGACCAGGCCAGCCTACAAAACCTAACCAATCTCCTGTATCAACAAACCCATCCACTCGATTATTTCAGAAAACAGCAGGGCTCTGGACCACAAGTTAAACTAGGTCATCTTCGATGGCTCATAAATAATCCTCTACATACACCTTATCCATATTTTAAGTTAATCTGAATCATCTTTCACTATAACCAGAAAAAAGAAACATATAAGTTTTCAGCACAAATTTACTCAGGACAGTGATTTTTTAATTTTTTGGCTTTTCTCCTAAATCTTCATTCTGATTCTGCATTGACCTAGATGAGAAGATGTGTTTTTTTATTCCGCTTCTTACAAATGGCAACACTTTCTCATATGATCATTTCTCTGACCAGGAGGTGGGGCGTATCAACTAACCTTGCGTATCAACTAACCTGCCTCTCCCCTATACTGCAAAGGCCAACTTGGTATTGTGGCAGTTGTTCACACATGTAAAAAAATAATTCACGTAGGCCTACATGAACTCTTTCATTTCTTCATGAACTGTGGTATTTCATACCTCTATGTACAACTGTTGAATGTTTCAATTGATATTAAATCAGTTTCAAGCTGACTCTGAATGGCTTCGCATCTATTTACACAAAATTATAATGCCTTGACCAAAAGCATTGTCTATGACATCAGTAAGGGACTAGGTATTCATAATTTATGACTGGGTTGAGGGGGAGATGGGAGATTTACCTGGTGGGTGCACGTTAGGGTGATGCAGATTGCACACAAAAAAATTAATTTTTGAATTTTCAATGGGGCACCCCCCAATTATGTTCCAATATACGAAAAAAAAATTCAGTAAAAATTTGGGCCAAATCGGACAAATTTTAGAGGGTGCTACCGCAATTTGAAATATAACATTGTATTGCAATGGGCGAAATCCCAGTTTTATGGGTGATGGGTGAAGGAAGTTATCCTACCACTAGAGTGCTGGTAATTTTTTTCTTATTCAAGCTTTCCACTATTCTCATCATAAATCCACTCATATTTTGACAATATCCGGTCATTTCAGGCTACAGGGCACTCCTAAAGCAACAAATTTTGCCCGATTTTTACAGTATTAAGGTGATACGCGGTATTGAATAACATAACCAGGAATAAAGGTACACTATTTTAAGTTACACCATCTTATTAAGCAGGAAAAGAGCTTTAATTTGAATACCAACATTACTATGTTGCTATATTCTACAGTATTACAGCATTGCTTTGAATATTGGGAATTTTCGCTAATAATTGTTAATGACAAATAACCTAATTCCATGGGGTCAAATGGTCAGAGTATAGCAATGTTGGTATTCAAATTAAAGCTCTTTTCATGCTCCATCTATTGAAGTAACTTACATTTCTGTGACATTAAAACTCGTTATGTTATTAAATACCGCGAATTTGGTATATTTTGACTATTTTATCTTCGTTAGTCTTGTGGTAGCAGCATGGAGAAGTTAAAAATAATCCAAATTTGCATTGATCCGCTGTTCTGACCACCAGACCCAAAAATTATGACCATGCCGCATTGATTTGGTGCACCAGGTAAAGTTGAACTCGCTACATGCCAAAATATTGGATATTTTTGTATTGAATACTAATGTTAATATTCATGATGCGGTAGCACCCTCTAATTTTTGTCCGATTGAGCTCAAATTTTTACTGAATTTTTTTTTCATATATTGGAACAACTTCAGGGGGTGCCCCACTAACATTTCAAAACTTCACTTTTTTGCATCACCCTAGTGCACGTGCTTCAAGGAGGGCAGTTCTAATTGGGAATCAGATCAGGAACCCCGTGATTGGTAGCCCATTGTCTTGCCACCTGAGCTGAGCCCCTCCTCTGAGAGAAAATGTTACATTCACAATTTACGTGTTTATTTTCTGTATAAACAGTCATTGCATGGATCAACTGATCCCAATCGTCTGAATGCACAGTATTGGACTTGCAGAATGTGTGTTCTAAAAATGTGTGAACCACAAACTGAAACTCTCTCTTGAACTGCTAAAGTCAGTCCCTGTTAGGAGATCAATGCATGGCTTAGAATTCCATGTTCACCCATGTAAAACGCTATGTAAATTTTCAGGAGAGAGTGGTGTCACACCTTCTCTCGAGCAATGAAAATTGCAAGAAAAATTATGTATTTTCTACCTCAAATGTCTACAAATATGAAATCATCTGTAATAGGCTGGACCGCATGAAAAACTGTTTGTCAGCTTGTGTAGTCCAGCTTGTAAATATAATCATGAAAAAAGATATATAGGCCTATGTGTGTGTGATAGCAGGTTTCGTTGCATATGTGACAGTCTGTTATTAAATCCAAAACCTTGTTTCGTGTATGTAAACCTATCCACGTATATTACATTTTCAGAATCTGACATGTCAGGATGCAGTACCACCTACGTCAAAAATGCCATGTTTGGATCGATTAATTTTGGTCTTTCAAACATTAAACGATACTTGTTATCCGCTGGGTCTTCTGCTCAAATTTGCCAGTACGGTTTTCAATATTCCAATTATTCAATACAGCACACTTCGTCATGGTAGCTTGGCTTTTAAAGCCTAGATATTTCATTTTTGTGAAAAGAGAAGATTCTCAGTGACTGCTTCGTGTGTATTTCCTAGCACATTCTTAAGATACAAACTTCTGAAGCTTAATATCCTTGTGCATGTACGTTGTATACACACAATTAACAACATGTTCTATTGTAATTGTAATATATTTAGCAACTACAGATTCTTATTACTTATTGAGTTTAATAGATCGAAATACTGATCACACAAGGCATCTCCTTGATAAGTTTACTGGCTTTCTGTGTACGAGTCTGCTTCAGATATCAATGCCAATAGAATCCATACATAATTTTAATTGCAATACTTGACAGTTGCAACATTTTCCCAGCCCTCATCCTCACTGGGATCTACTTTAAGCCGATTTAACTGAAGTACGTGGTGTGTTTTGCAGAACTGTTGGAACACTACAAAGCTTCTTCCTGCAAAGTTTGACCACATGTTCCTCTCGCTACAACAGCTTGCTTGCGACGATGGTCACGGGAGCATTTAAACAGTTCCTGGATGATTGCAGTAATGGTAAATATGTTATTTTTATGATATTTGTGATAATTTATCATCACGTAATTATTATATGAACTGCTGAATGTCTGTATATCAAGTTGTCTTGGGAACAAGACTGCTTTGGACTGGTACCTTCCGATACCACCACCTCTATATTATTGGACTGCCCTGGAAGAATCCAGAAAATTACGGTGGGGGATGGGTCTATTGGGCTGTCACGTCGCGGAACGTATAGCTCGCGACATAACACGAATGCTGAAATTAACATGTAAAAATATTAGAATTTTTGTCTGGTGGGGGGATGCATCCCCCCGTCCATGCCTGACTGCCCTCAGTTACAAAATGCCAGTTTAGAGGTTGTCTGTACCGGTATGGACCAGTAGGCCTACAGTGAAATTGGTAAATAAAAAGTTATTGTCTGATTACCGACGAACAGTATCTTTTGGTCCAGTGCAACAGAAATTACTAAAATTGAGGAAATCCAGATTGGCTCTCTTAAACATATTGTAAGTGTAAGGAGATAGTTTGATTTCCCTTTAGACTAAGGCACCAAGTAGTTGTGATAAACTACAGGGTTGGAATTAGATCTGCCAAAACGTTCATCACGAAAAGACATCATTGTAGTCAGGCAGTTTGGTCAAATTAATAGCTGGTAGAAACATTCTAATTTAATTGTCAAATTTTGTTTTTAATACATGTATTGTAGATCACCAGGTATTTTGGTTCACAAATGAAATTTATTTTTGCAGGTGATGCTGACAAATACTTCGTGGGATGCGAATCATTTGGCACATGCTTGGTTCCCCTGTCTGCTAGCTCTGGCTGCTAGTATGTTATTGTTTTCTCATTATTGGCATTCTCATTTATAAAGAATTTGTGTATTGATATAATTTTAAGATTTGCAATAATGAGGGCATCAACAGTTGTGCATGTTGTTGAGCCATGAAAAGAGAACCGATATGCCATGGCTGCCCATCAGCAATAAGAAAATTGGTGATTGTGCCATGTAATAGTCATAACCTATTACTACTATCACATGTTGTGAGATCCTTTTTAAACTTTCATTTGATTGAATTTTCAGTCCTTTTACGGACTGCATGGACAAAGCATCGTCTTGTAAATTTGTCGATGTTATCAAGCCGCCCTTCCTCATTGCTTGTCCTGACCCAACTTGTGACGTCCTAGAAGGGATTTCTTGCTTCAGTTCTACAGTTCTGAGACAGGTAAGCATTTCCTTAGGTCATTTTGGCCCCTTGGCGAAATAAGTCACCGGGCCCCTCAGTCTTCACCATCAGCGAAATACTGTAGCATACTTAATTTGATAGATTGTTATGAGGTGCTCCCCCCCCCCCCCTAAGGAAAAGAGAATGTGTTTTCAATAACCACAATCTCACCCCGGGAAACAATCTATCTCACCCTAGGAACTCACTTTAGTCCGAGCCCATGGGACATTAAATGGAGGCGGTTTGTATATACATCCAGTATTCTATGCTGGGGCTACTAAAAGATCCTGGGCATCCCAGAATTAATAGAGTATGTTCCAGACTCTCAGTGTTCTCGTCTCATCATCGTACGGCGGTAACAAAAAATAAATGTGCAGCTCCCTCCATAAAAGATGGTGGTTGAGCTGCAGCCTGCCCCGGCTAATCCGGGGTATACCAGCACAACACAAGTCAAGTCAATTGTCTGAGCTATGATGTAACCCCGAGAAAAAAAGTTATAGGTAGACAAAGGCTAGACTTTGGTAGTAAAGATGACAAGTGATGGCTCTGAGAAGAATTTTTGACTAATATTTTTCTTTTGATAGAATTATCCTACAGTGCTCATGAAGAGTATGTTTAACTATGTGATATGCAATAATATCAAATTTTGTTGTTGTGAAATAACGTGCATATATCACTTCAGGTTGTTGTGACTGGCGATGACAAAAAGACTAACTTAAAGGATTTGCTGCTCCTCAGCAGTGATGACTTCGAAGGTGGTGAAGAGAGTTTTGACATCAGCATTGAGGGAGAGGATGAGGGAGACCTCGAAGAATTTGATGTAGCCTACAGTTTCGGGTTTGGACAAAACCCTATGACTAAGACTGTGGCCATTTCTGCCTACTGCAGGTTTGCACAGTCTTATAGTTATGAAGTAAAATACTCATTTGCAAACAAGCATTGAATGTTTGGTTAAGGTAACAGTGTATTGATTAAGTTCAAATTGACGGCTGGGCAAGACATAGGGTCTGCAGTATAAACATATCAGACATTTTGTTATCTTTTCTCTTGTAATTTTATATGTAATAATATGTAATATACCCTGGTCTCTACCCCTACCCAGATGCACACTCCCTCCCTGTGATATTCAAGCACTCTAAAAAATGTCGGGACAACCACAATACTATATGAAAAAACCATTTTGAATCTAAAAAACCAATTTTGTCTGAAATTTTTTAGAGTGAGTTGTTCAACCAACCCCTTGTCATTATCTCTAACATCATTTCACTTTCTTAATCTTAATTGTTTTATTTTACAAAATTACTTAAAAATAAAAAATAAAACACAGATTGTTGTGGTTTGATCAAAAGTAGTAAGCATTTACATCATTAAACTGTAAAATAATATCCTCTTAATACATTAAGAATAATTTTAATAATATTTTTACCATGAGGTGGCCCTCCGATAGCGACAAGAATTTTGTCTTTGGAGGTCTCCTGGCTCCTTAATTATCAATTTTTCTGTAAAACTATATACTGTACACTGCAAGAGCTGACTAAAATATGTGTCATTGTCATATACTGGCTTCAAGGGTTGAATTGTTTACCCCATAGGCGTATTGGAGGGGGGGGGGGCAGGGGGGGCGATCGCCCCCCCCCCAAAAGTTTGGGAAACAGTCAGATTTGGGCAAAAAGGCTAAAAAATTTGGGCAGATGATTGCATAAAAACTACTGAAAATTAATGATTTCCAGGCAATTTAATTTAAAATATTTATAAATTTAGTTGGTGAAATTCGGGAAAATGTCGCTCGCCCCCCCAAAAATCGCGCGCGCCGTACGCCTATGGTTTACCATGACAGGGCCTGACGAGCTCTCACATTGGCAACCAATGTATTAGCCTGAATGGCTTGTAGTATTGTGGTTTTCTATAACTGAACTATATCATCTTGAGATTCTCAGCAAACTGTAAGAACATCATAATCCTTTTGTTTAGTTACAAATTCACATGTTACTCTTTTGACAATAGGGTGGCCCCAGCTGTGATTATTGTCTGACGGCAAATTGATCTGATTAGGTCTATACTTAATTTAAATACAGTATTAAGTGATGCCAGAAGCAAATGACGGCAGTACTGAGGGACGGTCGGACGTAAAGTGCCAAAAATAAGGTCTTATTATTTTTTTCCTTAAGATCACAGTGGCACGCCTTGCCCTCCCCCTGCTCCTCTGGACAAGTACAGGAGGAGCAATTGCCCCCAGCTTCCCCCTCACGCCTGCCCCCATTGTCCTGGTACCCCTGACAGTATAAGCTACTTTTTAGTGTTAAAAATGAATGAAATATATTAAGATCCTTTTTCTCTTCAGATCGGTTGAATGTTATGCCTCAAGGACCATGCAATGCGACCATCCCTTTATAACATACTTTGACAACATCCACAGAGCTCGCTTCTTGGCATCCTACTCCTACTCTAGCTGTCAAGGTACTTGAAATTTTCATTGCCCGCAAGGGTGGTGCTGACCATAGCTCTGAATTTCTCAATTATCATTTTACCATGATGAAATATTGTATTGATTAATTTAAGTTGGACTAATGTAGTTGGTGCTACGAAGGAAATTGAAAAGAAAATTGGCTTTGCTTTAGATATTATGTACATGATACTAAAGAGTAAAGATTGTTTTAAAAACAGCTTGAAAAGTGGGTAGGCCTGAAACATATAATTTATTACTTCCTGTGTTTCAGAATGGGAAGACAGTGAAATGAACGGTGGCAGTGGCAGTGGCAGTGGCAGTGGAGAAGAGGAAGAGGGCAGTATGGTCAATTCAATTTATTCGGCATTGATGGTTTTAGAATATCACAGGGTTCCCACTTAACCTGGAAAACCTTAAAAACCTGGAATTTTGGGTTGTGCTTTTCCAGATCTGGAAAAACCTGGAAAAATGTGATATTTCCACCAAACACCTGGAAAAAGTCTTGAATTTGGGGTTCTCTTGCCAAATTTGAAAAGTTTCAACAAATTGTGGACCTGTGACTACTGTCCATAATGCAAAATCAGGTTGAAAAAATTGAAGATTTAGACCTTGAAAATTGGTTTTGGCAGCCTTGAAAAACCTGGAAAAGTCTTGAATTTGAACTTGGCCAAAGAATGGGAGCTGGGAACCCTGATATCATCGCCTGGAAATATAACAAATTGATATTAACGTTTCTATACATGTATATTAGCTTAGACCTATATATCACAAAAATACATACAGGCTTATATATATATCATAAAATATGATTTATTGCAAACATCAAATGCAAAAATTTATATTCATTCAGACATTGAGTTGATAATTTATTTGCACTTATTTACTGTCAGTCTGCGATGAGGAAGAAATGCGAAGTTGTTTTGCTGAGAAGATCGATGAGCTGATGGAAGCCCTTGATCAGCTGTCCGTCACTCAGGATGATGTGTTTGACATGTAAGTAATGGACTACAATTGAAAATGACAAAGGTCCTATCTTTCATTAACATCAGAGAATACACCGAAGATTTCATGAACTAAAGTCAGTTCAAATAAGTCATAGCTGTATCTGTATCTGTATGGGTGCAGCCACAGGATTCAAAACTCAATGTTGTCGTGGCTTGCAGTACAGAACAACCCAAAATAAAGTAAGACAGCCTCAGCAGGAAGGAAGAATCAGCCGCTACTTTACCCTTTCACACCTTTTGGCTCCCTCAAAATCACTTCCTACCTTTACCTTCTTTAACCTACCTTTTAAAAATGCACTAACAGTTCTTAATATGGGATAAATTTGTGGTGAGGAGTCAAAGGTAATTGTAAGGAGAATTGGGGTGGAGAGGAGAAAGGAGGGCAAAATGGGTAAAGGACTTCTCGCAGAAACTTTTCTCACTTTATTTTGGTTTGTACTGTATCTGTTACAATATTATCTTGCAGTCTCAAGGCAATCAACTCTGAGTGCTTCAATCCTACCAATGTCTCAGCCTGTGACTTGAAACTTCGGACTGAGTTTACTTTCCTAACTGGATACATCAACCACTATTTCGCTGACCTTGACTGTAGGTTTTTTCATGCATTATCATGAAACTTTCATTTCAGCAAATATGAAATTATTGTAACTAAAGCTTTTATTGCAATGCTATATTAATTCAGTGTATCTTTTCTGCATTCTTAGTCAGCATTGAAGGATGCAGTCTCCTGATTAATGAAATATCAACGACCAGGGCAAAACCATCAGATGACATGGCTTGTGCGTAAGTAAAATATTTGATTTTTTACGAGGACCTTCCGTCAGACTTTTTGACAGAAAAAACTGAAACAAGTCGAAGTCAAATATACCTCTACTTAACTTTGCTTCAAGAAGGAAGAAAGTCAGTTTCAAAAATGTTTTAATCAAAATATTGCAAGACAATTTAATTACTCCCTGAAGTGGCGCCAAGAACTTTGCGATTAGGTTCAGCTGAAAATATTTAGGATTTCCCCCCGGGGTTTCTGCTATTACATTTGTCTTGGAGACGGAGTATTATATATCTTCTTTATTTGCAGATTACTTGAAACTGTTTCCAAAACAACAGTGAAAAAAGAGGATTGTAAGATTATTACCCTGTTGGCAACCATTTTGGAAGTGTCTTGTACGTCCCCTGAATCATCTTGTCAAAAGACTCGGGCCATCAATTGTTATGCAGAATTGGAGTATGCCGTTCAGGAGTATGGTAACAAAATTGAGTCACTTCTGCTTAGCACTGCTCCACTTTTACAAAAAATAATATAGTATCATGTTATAGCGCTTGATATTCTGACAATAATTTCTTACAATAGATTTTTTAAAAATTGTTTGCGATTCTATTTATTTACACAAGAGCTGGTCCAAATAATGATATTTACATTATTAATATTGTATTAATTTTTATAGCATTAGAGTAGATGTTCACTTCATTTGACAATGTTTTGTTGTTGGCAATTTGATTCTAATCATGTCAATTATGATATTCTTTCTTTTGCAGAAAAAAATGGAAATTCTGACATCTGCGGGTAAGTTAATCCCCAATGATTCATAGACAGCCATCATATTGAATTTGGAAAACAAATTATATTATATTTTTCAATGGATGCATTTATACTAATCTGCGGTCATCAAATCAGGATATTTTGAATTTTAACCAAATATAATTTGTGGGACTTCCACAGCGTTTAGTAAATGTTGTGTCCATTCTTCTTTTTTCAGGTATGTTGAGGGTTATCTTACTTGCATTGACTTCAACCTTCTGCTCTGTAAAGGAATTTGGTCAAGGGCCCTGCAGTTAGTTTTTAGTTCCAGCTTCAGCCCTCTCATTCCCCTTGGGAACAGATGTGCAGGTAAAAGTTAGCTTTTAAATCATTTCAAGGCTCTATTTAATGTTTCAAATTGTTTTGCTTTGTTTATGATTTCGTATGGTTCTTTCATAATGTGGTTGTTTCATTACATTTCAGTAAAGCCATGTTCAAAGGAAACTGCAGTAATGATAATTTATCGAAAATATGTCAGTTTCTTGTCGGACCTCAAGACAGGAGTCGACAATAATTTGGTGTGCCAGTGAGTATCATCATATAGTACTGCTGAGGCGTAAAACCCTGAGTATCATCTTTGGACAAACAATTTTGAAAAATCATAAGTAACAAATGATGATATTTATATTGAGCATTTTTTGGAGAACATGAATACATTTTCAATCAATTTTTTTGTGAACCAAGTATATTTTCTTACAGGGTGCTTGAAACTTTCACAGATGGTCTGCAGTTGGAATTTGAGCGAGAGCGCTGTGATGGAAATTATTACAAGTTGATAGAAGGAGCCCTCAAGAGCTCCATTGAACGCTGTGATAAAGGTACTCCTCATTTGCTTGGTCGTGTTATACTTTCCAATTAAGTCTTTTTTGATTTGAAGGTATTTCACCATTTATGTATTTTCACCATATATGTATTTTTCAGACACTGATTTCTCAGGTTGTATTGACCTGATCGATTGTATCGATAGAAGTGACATGATGTGTGGGTAAGTATGACCACAATTTTTAGTCTATTTACATGTTTTGCAATATTTTCATTGGAAGTAAGCCAACAGAAGATATAATGATTTTCAGATCTATAACGACATGTTATGGCCAGGCAAGTTCAAACTGTCCGATCCCAGATCTGCTATTGGCCATAGACCGAGCTTCATGCCCTGCTCCTGGGACATGCAACATCCTGGACAGTGTCACCTGCTTCGGATCTGTTGTTTTGAGCACTCTATTCAAGGATGAAACTGAAACCAGTAGTTCTGGATTTAATTTTGTGATTTTGGCAAAGTTCGACCAAAGAGCTCTTGTTAAAGGCAAAGGACACGATAATTCAACGAAATTGCAGATCAGCTTCTCGTCTGGATCTTCTTCGTCTGTTACGGCCAACGTTGGAGCTTACTGCAGGTATGTTGATGGCAACTTGATGCTAGTCCCTCCCCCCCCCCCCAAAAAAAGTGTGCTGCTCATTCTGCTGCAATAATATTAAGTAAATCATTTTAGATCTGTGACTGAATATTTGAGTCCATGGCTCCATGCATTGCGGCGATATTGATTTTGGTTAAAGATAGAACTATATATACTAAAAATTTGATAACTCGTCGGCTATCATGAATCACAAAATGCACAATTTATAGAGAAATAGTCTTCACACAACAAATTGATGTAAGAGAAATTAATTACATATAAAATAACCCTATCTATTTTAAAATTACTTTGACTGATTTTTTTACAGTGCTGTTTCTTGCTTCACTGAACGCACAGAGGATTGTGATCATCCATGGATTCCTTACTTTGAAAATTTCTACACAACAGTTTTCCGTGACAACTACAATTACTATAATTGTTCAGGTAGCTATTTTTTTCTTATTATAACTGCCTAACCAGCTGCCAAGTTCACACAAGAGTCACCTTGACAGTTGTTACATGGTTGGTTAATGTCTCATGTCATGATTTAATAAAACACTTGAGCAGCACAATAAATTTTGGTATAGACCTAAGTAAATTACGCAGACACAAAGCTGTACTGTTAAAAAATAAACTGAATTGCAACATAACATTCCTGTTTAATGAACATTACTATTTGTTACTTTTCCAGTTTCATCTGCTTTTTTCTATTATTTTTATGTTAATTTTAGAATTTGAAGATGAGCAAGGTAGTGGAGATCAAGATGGAAGTGGAGATGAGGCAGCTGGTAAGTGATTTGTGTAATTAACCTAGAAAAATGGACTCAGAGGCTGTTTATTGATCGGTATAACATAATATAATGGAGGTGTATTAGTACTGTCATTGATACCGCAGAAATCGATGCATTGGAAAAGTTTTCCGAATCGTTAACGTATCGATACAATACCACAAGTATCAAATAAGTTATTTCCACAGCATTTGGCATATTTATTGGTAATTATGGCAAGAAATCCAGTAGAATTCACCTTGTTTACATCAAAACCGCGCCTCCACAGCTCTGTTCTTGTCTGAATTCTCGTGAACGAGACAGCGTGATTCAAGATGGAGGACGGATATTCAGAATTTTTGTCCTTTTCAGCACAAAACTCGCAAATAAAGTTGGAATTTTGCCATTTGTTAAGGTTTGTGAAAAGATATCGATACTTCAGTCGCATCGAAAAAAAGTTGTTTTCAATGACATCCCTAAGGTGTATACTGTATAGATCACAGACAATGCTATTCTGCAGCCGGTGATATTTCTGTCAGCAGCAGAGTGAGTAGACTACTTGCTGACACCACGAAGTTGACAAGTTCCAGTTTGGTGCCGTTCCTCTAACATTTAATCCCTGCTGGTTGAGAAAGGGGGATACCTCAGTTGGTAGAAGTAGGGGGAAAATGAGCGTTCAAAGCCACTTTTCCTGAAGAGCAACTTGTTATGGCAATATCTCAGCAACCAATAGACCTAGAGCAGTCTGGTAAAAAGCGTTAGAAAGCTGTGCTCAAGACGAATAACATAGGATGATTATTTTTAAAAAAACAATCATCACTACTCTAATTGTTTAGAAACTTTTCTAGGTCTAATGGTTGCTGAGATATTGCCAAAACAAGTTACTCCTCAGTAAAAGTGGCTTCGAACGCTCATTTTCACCACTGATGGCAATGAAGAGAGGGATTTGTGTAAGGACATAGTGATTGATGCAGAATTGAAGGAATATATATATATATTATTTTATTCACAACGAAATATCAACAAGATACATGTGTGATGATGGTAAAAAATAACTACAAAGAAACTAAGCTATATATATATATTCTCCCTTCATGATTTATTGGCCAATCAGAATTAAGTATCACTGTCCAATATAAAGCTATATTGGGCAGCAAAAGCTATATTGGACAATTGGATTACATAATCACCAATTAAAAAGTTATATTGGATGATTGGGTTGCATAATCACCAATTAAACAAATCAAAACATCAGTAAATGCATATTTCAGACCATTCCCGCCTTTGTTGATTGTAATGATTTTAAGTTACATAACCTTAATATCAACAATACTTAAATGTCTTAAGGGCAATTCAGATGACTCCTTGGAAGGTTCTGGGGTTATAGAAAAAAAAAGATTGTCCTGCAAAACATAAAAAAAAAATTTGTTTAGTTACTTTGAGGGAGGGGGAATTGTGGTAAAAGGGGGGGGGTTTAATTATTTGAGGATGACAAATTGTGATAAAGGGGGGGGAGTTGAATAGTGTTAAAAGACAAATTATTAGAAATTACGACAAATGGTGAAAAAGGAAAGAACTGTCGCCGGTGCAAATGTCCATACTTATTGGTAACGGCTAATTACTATTTAGGGAGAGGGGGGGGGGTTAGAGTTTTGTAGCGAAGATGTTCAATAACAAAAATCCGCGATAAGATAAAATCACATCCTTCATAAATTCCAAAATCAATGATGATCATCTACTGGACCTTTAGGGACTGTTTAGAGCTTCTGAATATATACGAATAGGCTGGGGTGAAAGTTGTCAGGCCTAACTGTAGGCACTACAAATTGTTTATTCCCTAAACATGTTGGCCTATCCTATAACTTCACCCTACCTGCTGAATATAGTAGATTACGGGGAAAGGTTGGTTGCTTTAATTTTTGGTACATGGTTAGATTTTGTCAGAAAATTTTTCCCTTCAAATATTTGACATCCCCCCCCATCCTAGATAAAATTTGCAAAATAACCATCCACAACCAGCCAGAAGTTTTTTAAAGGAAACATTGCTGAGTGCGCTCTCAAAGTAACTCAGGACTGACTATATTCTAGATTTAACAGTAAAAAGTGGAGAATATAACAAATAGAGGATGGAGAGTCGTCCAATATAGAGAATATTGGACTCAGAAAAGTTTCTTCTCCTCACCATCCACTATCGTATATATATACAAAAGAGAGGGATAGTGACTATAAACTGCATCAAAGAGAATGGAAAAATATCAATTTTCATAAAATAATGGTAATACTGCACCATAATGATACATCCAAGAGCTAAAATGAAACATTTGATTTGAAACATATATATACTGACAAGTGTAATAAATATAGAATTGAAACATAATCATTTACATACATCCAAGATAATAGAAAATGTGAAAATTTGGTGCAAATAGCCTCATGGCCCTAACCTAGTCTGGCTCAAAGTTGTTACATATGGCACAACGAAATATAGCACAACGAAATCGACCAAACTGTCTTTTGTGCACTAGGATAATTAGTTTTTGATGCTTATGGTAAAGTATTCAACATAAAGCAGAATAATATGTTACAAGTTTTTGATATCTTGGTTGAGTGACCGAGACAGAATAAGATAACATAATACTCAACGTTGCCATTTGCTTTTATGTATTTGCCAATATCTTCTGATACTGGTCCTAAATCATTGTAATTTGTACATTATCTGGCAGTTGTGGTTTTGATCTTTATAAACTGTTATTTACTTGCAATGTTGGCCCAAATCATCTCATACTTTATGTGGATATTTGTAGTTTTCATAGTGTATTGACTTTTGGATTTGATCTTTTTAAATAGATTTTAATTAATTGTAAATGTTGTCATAAATCAGTGATGGTCGAAATTCAATTCATGAATTGAATTAGTTCTAATTAATTCAAAATTTTAAAGTCAATTGAATTGATCTGAATTGAACTCATTGAAAAAATATAATGAATTGGGTTGACTTGAATTGACAATTGGGCCCCACATCATATCATACCTTAAGTGGATCCTTATAATTTTCAGAGTGTGATGCGGTTGTGGATTTGATCTTTGTGGTGGACACATCTGGCAGCATACAAAACCGAAATCCTTCTAATTGGGACCTTGTCAAGGAATTTATCACGAATGTCACAAGGCGGTACAATGTGGGTGAAGATGGCACACGTGTTGGGATAGTGGAGTTCAGCAAGGAGGCTAATGTGGCATTCTATTTGGATGAGTATTATACTCAAAGTGACCTGGAGGTTGCTATTGGGAACCTGAACTACCAGGGTAAAAGTACTAACATTGCTGAAGGCTTTGAAACGGCGCGAAAAAAGTTGCTTCAAGAAAGTCGAGGAGACAGAAAAGATGTGAAAAATTTTTGCATTTTGATCACTGATGGCAATCCAAATGTACGAAGGACAGACACACTAAGTGAGGCAGAAAAACTCAAGGAAGTTTCTACTGTTATATCAGTGGGAGTGACAAAGGGCATCGGGCGACAGCTGCTAGAAGAGATGTCAAGTGATGGTCGTGTGGTTGATGTGGACGACTTTGACACTTTAGAGGAAGAAGTAAATGGCCTTGTCATTTTAGTGTGCCCCGCTGAGGATCCAGGTATTTAATTTTGTTTTGTTGAGTAATTGTTGCTAATCTTTATATACCAGGGGAAGTTCAGAAAGTTCTAACCAATTATTTTGGTGGACATTTCCCTTTGAAGCTACTGAATGTAATTTTCACTGAGCTATTTTCAGGTATGTCGCTATCTATTCTGAAAGTATAATACCTGTAGGAAATGTTTAAATTACTTTTCAGCTACAATGGAAACATTAACTCAGTGCACCCAGCGCAACTAAATTGTTGAGACCTAATCCAGCGATGTAGCAGTGTGAATTCTTCTAAAAGTTCATGTGAAAATTGATTATAACCAAAAATACTTCTTGTCAGCCTGACCGTATTGCAATGTGATTTTCATTGCATTCCTCTAAGGTATGCAAATGTTTAACCTATTTGCTGTAGTCGGGGCCACTTGCATTGACTGAACTCGATCACCCCCAAATACAGTGTCGCTCGTATAACTACACTGTAACTATAAATTCTGTTGACGCTATGTTGTGTCGCTTGATTAAAAACGTTCATATAACAAATATGAAGTGTCTACAATTTGTTATGACAAAGAAAACAAAGAAATACTGAGAGTTTGCTGATCAAGTCGTCAATCCTCCGACGCTACATTGCCGTAGCCCTGAGACCCTGCGTGTAGCGCAGGGGTCATGAATCACTAGATTCAGATTCAGATTTTTCAGATTCAGATTCAGATTCAGATTCAGATCTTTTATTCGTAGCTCATATCAAACATCCTTTATAACGAAATATCAAAATTGTATAAAAACAAGCTACAGGACCTCCTCAAAGGCAAAATTATGCCGCTGTCGAGGAGGCCCTGTTGTTTACCTCATTCACAATATATTGGTACAGTGGCTGGTAATATTAGAAAATTTTGAAAGAAAGATAAAAAGAAAACACTTCAATAGAAAATTAATACTTATGGTTGACCGCTGGAAAAGGAGACCATCCAATTTAGAAGAAACTGAAAAATTAACTACAGACATAACAATAAGTATTCGTACATGTACTAGTATAACTTTCCAACAAGTAATTTTTAATATAAAATTTAAAGCCTAGAAAACTATGTGTAAATATTTTTTGTTTGAAGAGATCAGGCATATTATTATAAAGTTTTGGAAACCTGTACCTGATGCCATTTCTTGCGAATTCATGTCTCACAGCGGGCAGACGCAAGTCAGTTGCATGTCTGGTGTTGTAGTTATGATTAACAGCTGCAAAGGGATCCAAGTGACGTAAAAAGAAAATAGGAGTTAAACCATTAATTAATTTGTAGCAAAATTTGTAGTCATGTCACTACATAGTAAAAACTTGAGATTTCAGCATACCCTTCAGGAGGATCAGAATGGTGTCATTGTTGTGGCTCTATTGATCATTGTGATTATCTCACAATAATCTCCGTGTATTTCGCTGCTGATAGCACATCATTTCAGCCCAGAACATCCTCACATACACTGTAGACAACAGTTTCAAATTTTCTAAGCCCCATAAAAACTGTCTCCTAAAGATAATAAAATGGCTGCTCAACAGTGATTGGTCTAAACAGAGCAGCAGCACTGTTATGATGTCATAAACACTGGCGACGTCACAATCTCTGGTGATGTCATAGCGATTGTGTAAACAATCATGTTGTGACATCACCATGCAGCTGTTACTCTCTCTTAGCCAATCAGAGCGCAGTTTCACTACAATGTATAAGAAAAAATCATTAAGCTCAACTTCAATGCCTTCGTATTGTAGGTATCAGTGTTCTCACAAAAATTGAAAATATGTGCTATCAGCAGCAAAAATTGTCTATTTTTAATATACCAACACACAATATCAGTAATTCATTGAAAACTTAGATACAGCCATTCCCCTAAACCCTTGTTGAAAATCTCAAGTTTTTCCAATGTAGCGACCCATGACCCGCGTGTTAGCACACGTGGGTCCCAGGGCTAACATTGCCGTGACTTTTTTGCACTTGTGGTGACATCATCAATGACTCATCATTGACAATCGTATAACGTCATAAACACATTCCTGAGTTTTGTAATGATCATGAACGTCGCAGCAGGCTTTGACAACCTAGTATTTGACAACTGTTATCCAGTAGCAGGACAGAAGTGAGGCATAACATTATGATTTATTCTGAAACTATGCTCATCAAGTAAGACATGTGTGAAGTTTGACTGGCAGCTGTTCAGTGAATGCTGCGGAATCAGCAGATCGAGTTCAGAAGGGGGAATGGTCTCTGACACAGAACTGCAATCCCTTGCATTTCTGGGATCAGAATCAGAGCTCGGACTACATTTGCTGAGGCAATCACTGAGGTTCTCCAAACTGAGCAGTTCCTAAAAACGGGAGTTTCAGAGGAAATTTTAGCCCCTCATTTCTGATGAGAATCATCATATCTTTAATTTCTTTAATTTCTGAGCTCATATTGAGATTTTGGTATTACCGAAAGTTATGTAGGGCATGTCTAGTAATTAAGGTAGATGATCAGGGTTTTGTTGAAAAGGTTCGTAAGCAGTGCCTGTTTGTAGGAGATTGCTTTCGTTGAAGCATCTCAAGTGCTTTGGGACAGCTGATGGAAAAGGTATAATTTCGCAATTATTTCTGCAAATCATGCAATTTGAAATATAATTATTTATTTAATGAAATGGAATATACCTGGATGATTGAAAGCCTGTCAAGTTATATTACTTCCGGCGTCATGGCGAGCACAAACTACGTAGCGATTGTTCTGTTATTTTCCATGTGAGCGCCCAGAACTGGGCTTAGAGGGCTGCACTTACCATATCTATCTATCTATCTATCTATCTATCATGTACTTACCGCCTACTCATGTTAAGTACGTGCCCAGACTATGGCCTCAAAGACTATTTGTTACATTATGATCAAATTGTGCAAGCCTTAACAACCTGCCACAACATAATACCAACAAATTATGGTCAAGAAAAACTCGCATCATTGACAACGAATGTAAACCAATATGGTCGACGGAAGTGAAACAAAAACGTAAACAAAAGTCCGAGATGACACTGACACATAGTAAAGTGAATGCCATGATATTCCAAGGCCTGCTGCTATTGATTCTGAGTGGTGAAATTGCTATGAACCCAGGCCCAACGAGATGGAAGTGTCCATGCGGCATTTGCATTAAACCAGTGAAGAAAAATCAAACGGTCTCCTGTGTGACGGCTGTAAAACTTGGAACCATCTGAAGTGTCTTCTTGATGCAGTAAAGATTTCCAAACAGGAGTATAATCGACTTGGAAATTCTGACGAAAATTGGTATTGCTACAACTGCCCGATTTCACAGACTCCTTTTTCTCATGTGATACTCGAAATGGAGATGACACAAGCAGTGACGAAGAAAGTGGTGAGACGAACAGGGATTATCTTAATGAAATCAGGAACAAGTATCCTAAAAACTTGTTTATTTTGCTTACCTGAACATTAATAGCCTCAGGCACAAGATTGTAGACATTCGGGACAGTCTTAGGACAGTACCAGTTGACCTTTTTGGCATTGCTGAGACGAAACTGGACCACACTTACCCCAGTGAGCAATTCCACATCGAAGGATATAGAATGTATCGTAAGGATCGAGACCAGTATGGAGGAAGCCTTACAACTTATGTTCGTTCCGACATACCGTGTCGGCAAGTGAGGCAATGGGAACTGGCGCAAACAGAGACTCTGATTTTGGAACTCCGGCCAAGCCCCAATTTTAAGTGCCTCGTCGTGGTGGCTTATAAACCACCAAGAGTTACGAACAATACTTTCAGTGCGGATAACTACTGGGCTCTTCAAACATTGCTCAAAGAAGTGATAGATGACCACGCCCCGCTGAAATCAACTTACGTCAAAGGCGCAGAGGTGCCTTTTATGAATAAAAGACTGAAACGAGCAGTTCGAGACAAGAAAAGACTACATAAACAGTACCAGCAACACCCAGTCCGCCAAAACTGGGAAAAATATCGTTAACAGCGAAATCTAACGACCAAGATACGTAAAGAAGCCATGAAAGACTACTTCAAGGACAAGTGCAATGGTGGAGCGAAAAACTCCAACTTTTGGTCGACCATCAAGCCCTTCCTTACCAATAAAGGAGGAAAGGGCAATGATAACATCATGCTACGGGTAGACGACAATATCTTAACAGACCCCACTCAAGTCTGCCAACATCTGAATGACTACTATATAAACTTAACATCAGACATTGGGGGAAACATTGATTTACAGCAGACAACCGAAAGTAATGAAGATTTCATAACTGCCTGCGATGAGTATTTTAAAGACCATCCAAGCATCAAAAACATTAAGGAGAACATGGAGACTTCTAACTTCTCCTTTCACCACTCTTCCCCAAAAGAGGAGGAAAAAATCATCGAGAAGATTGACACCAAGAAAGCAACCGGTGAAGACCGCATACCAGCAAAGTTATTGAAACCCATTACTGGATCACTAAGTCTTCATCTATGTAACATTTTTAATCAGTGTGTGGATGCCTGCAGTTTTCCGGATCCTGCAAAACTGGCTGAGGTGGTACCTCTACACAAAAAAGACGATCATTTGACTATGAAGAATTACAGGCCAGTCAGCATCCTACCTGCCCTTTCAAAGATCATGGAACGTGTGATACATCATCAACTTACTCCTTTCTTAGACGAGATACTAAATCCAAGTGTGGCGGCATACAGCTGCCAGTCAGTATTAGTTCAAATTACAGAAGATTGGAGGCGTCACATGGAAGAGAAGAAACATGTGGGTGCTGTGCTAATGGATCTTAGCAAGGCTTTTGACAGCCTACCACATCTGCTCATCGTCTCCAAACTAAAAGCCTACGGTGCTTCTGATAAAGCCTGTGCCCTAATTTGGTCCTATCTCTCGACAAGGAAACAGCGCGTGAGGGCAAACGGAACAACAAGTGAATGGTGTGAACTACAAAAGGGGGTCCCACAGGGCTCAGTATTGGGCCCTGCCCTCTTCAACTTATATGTCAATGACATTTACGCTGTTATTAAAAAATCTAGACTTTACAATTACGCGGATGACAACACCCTTTCTGCCAGTGGGACAACAAGAAATGAGGTCATATCAAACTTAACCTCTGAAACCAGCAAAGCCATCAGCTGGTTCAAGGACAATTTGATGGAGGCTAATCCTCAAAAATTTCAACTTATCATGTTAAAAGATTCGAATGAAGATACCCGCACAAGCCTAAATATAGACACATTAAGAATCGACAGCACAGAAAGTGTAAAACTTCTAGGTATACACCTCGATGAAGACTTGAACTTTAATACACAAGTAAAAGAACTGTGTCGTAAAGCAGGCTCTCAGTTAAATGTCCTGCAACGCATGGCTCGATACCTAGACTTTGACAGCAGAATGTCCATCTTTAGATCATTCATCCTAGCGAATTTGAAATTTTGTGAACTTGTGTGGCATTTTTGTGGTGTAGGAAATACGAACAAGCTGTAACGTATTCAGCACAGAGCTCTGAGATTCGTCTACCTAGATTTCAGCAGCTCATACAAACTACCCACTCTACAGCTGGCAAGAAAGAGATCCATATTGAAGGAGGTGTACAAGAGCATACACCATCTGTCGCCCCCTTTCATGTGGGATCTGTTCAAACTTAAAACTAGGACCTATAACCTGAGATCATCAAGGACTCTAAATATCCCTAACACACGGACTAAAAAGTATGGTCAAAAATCGCTGAGAATAAATGGTGAGTGCCTCTGGAATAGCCTTCCAGAGAAAACCAAGGACAGTCCGGATTTGAAGTCTTTTATGCAGCACGTGGATAAATGGAATGACTATAATTGTAAATGCAATATGTGCAAGTGACCTTGTGTCGGTCATCAGAGACCTGTGGTGCTATGCATCTTTTAATTGAACTTTTTTTTTTTTTTTCTGTGACTTTTATTTGTGAATTTTATCTGTGATTTTATCTGTGATTTTATCCCTGATTTTATCTGTGATTTTATCTGATTTTACCAATGACTTCTCGATTTCAAGTATTTATAATAATTTAATTTAATTTTAAAATTTTAATGTCCTGTCATTACTTTTCCATGTGTTATTTACAGTCGGTATACTAGCCCTGATGGCTAATGTTTATCTGTTACTATGTGCTTCTGACTTAAAATAAAATGATTTGATTTTGATTTGATTTGATATTTGAATTCTCTGATCAAAAACACAGCTAGTTTGTTGGATTTGGCCTAAAAAATTGAGATGCGCTGGGGGCACTGAGTTTGTGTTTCCATAGCAACAGAAAAGTAATTTGAACATTTCCTACTTTTGTGATCTTTTCAAAATAGATAGCGAAATACCTAAGATAGTTTGGTGAAAATTTCATTCAGCTGCTTCTATGAAAGAGATCTGCCAAAAAAATTGGTCAAAACTATCTGAACTGTCTAGTTGAATCCAAAAGTCGCCGATGGTAGTTGCTTGACAGATCCCACCTTTTCTTCCTTCATTTGGATGGGTCATTTTGTTTGTTCCTTATAGTGTACAGTACTGTAGCCTACCAACAACACCCAACAATAACTGTGAATTTTGAGAAAATGTTTTTCGTAATCAAGTATAAAATTGGCTGGAATCTGTGACAAATATATCAAAACACACATGTCTGGGCATTTCTTTGATTTGTCATATGCTAGTATGTAGGTGGGCTGAAGCCATTTGCATGCCCTCATACCTTTTGTGTCTCAATGATTAGTATGACCGCCCATGTACTGTACACCCTAAAGCAAAAATCAGTGCGCCGTTCAGCTGAATCGAATAAAATAAATTAATTGGTTTAATTTTAATAATGGCACTAGCCATCAGGCGCAAAGCGCCCGACGCGGTGCTGTCTAATGGTCAGTTTCAAAAATGTAGGACTTCAATTTGCTGCTCAACACTGAACTGCTCTTTTGCAATTTCAGTGATTCAGGGCGAACCCTGCATATCATATCAGTAACAGAGCAAACACTGACCATCCAATAAAAAGACGATCGAAAAATAAAATTTTCAAAAAGAAAAAAATTTCAAAAAACATTTTCAAAAAAAAAAAATTCCAAAAAAAATGTTCCAAACACAAAAAATGTTGGAAAAGAAAAATCGCCAAAAAAAAAAGAAAAATCAAACAAAAAGAAAATTCATCAAAACTTTTTTCTTCAAATGTCAGAAGATTATTTACCAAAAACCAAAAAATTCCCACTTTTTAAGCATCAGCTACAACAGTAGCTGATCGCTTCTTACAATCGTGCGTTTCCATGCCGGCAGGCAGTTTTTACCTATCGACGATGATTTCTCTGTTAATCTACCAAGTATACCTACTAAACTCCTCCCGAGTTTTTATTAGCCCCTAACAACGAGACAGGGTTATATTTTAGACATACGGAGTGCCTATTTCCTCTGATTCAAGCCATTTTATTTCACTCCTCATCGCGCACAACCTTCTTCGTCCGCCATTTTGTCCTGACTGGATGCGGACGATGTCGGGCAACTTCGGCATCTGACGAAAACACCCGAAGTATCAAATGCTCCTTTTTTGCGGTTCTCATTTGCCAATTTTTAATATTTTCTCTTTGATACATTAACTATACACCTACTACAAACCATTTACACTACTGTTATCGTAATTTGTCATCATTTATTGAAAAAAATAAAAAAAGTGATCTGCCAATCACGTCGCGTCATTTCGCTGGATTCCAACATGGCGGACGAGAGCAACAACAATTTATGTTTGCTGACAAATTTCGGCTGGACTGATAATATATGGCCTTACTCATGACTGCCAGGTATTTAAACGTATGAAGTTAGGCGTAATTGGCATTTTACTACAGAAAAATACTTTTTCAAAGCAACTTGGGGTCTACTCTGCCTTGATATGTCCTCGTTCTCTAATATCGCTCAAGCAAAAGATCGCGGTCGCGGTCAAGAAAAGCTGTTGCGGTCAGTCAATGCATTACAAAGTCAAGTCATTGACAATTCAAGCCGTCAGTAATGTGTTAAGTTAGCCGCTGCCGAATTTTGTACCCTAACATATTTGGTACCGTTGGATTTGCCTTGAAAAGACTATTCTAATGGTGTCAAAATTGTCAATATTGGATGAATCCGACCTAAACCACACATGTTCAGTGATTTTGGTTGCATTTTAAGACATAATATTTCTGTAAATGTTTTGATAAGGGTCACACCAGCTAGGCCCTTCCAGGCAATAAGCATGATTAAACAATAAATTCCACATATTTACAATGTTCATTCATTATTTTGGTAATCAGTCAAAACGCCTACAAACAAAAACGGCAACAGAAAATAACGCCTACGATTTTTTTTCCATTATCAAAAACGGCAACAGCTAATTTTCCCTTTGCATGACAGTGCAAAAACGGCTATTGGCGATTACAAAAACGGCTACTTCCAATAGGCCAAAACGGCTACAATACAAAATACACAAAATACAATATAGGCCTACAACAACACAATTAAGCTTGTAGTGAATTGCTAAGTCAAGATTGTAATCAAGAATGCCATCCAATCAACATGAGTGTTTGATCTAATTGAAGGTGAACTTGTCTTTATTAATTGCATTTAGCCCATTGATTACAAGACACTGCCAATTAAAGACTGCCAGATCTATGTCAAAATAAAATTGCACTTTCAAGTTTCAATCACACATGTATACTAATGCATGAACTGCTGAAGTTTGACACTTGTTCTTGTTGTAAACAGTAGGCGTTTTTGTAAAGTGATATAGCCGTTTTGGTATAGACCTGTAGACGTTTTTGACATCAATCAGTAGGCGTTTTTGCATTGCCGTTCTTGCATTGTCACAAATCACAGTAGGCGTTCTTATCTGTAGGCGTTTTGACTGCTAATCGAAGAAAGTTTGCCAAGCTGACTTAGTCAGCCAACTTCATAGTTAGTCAAGTAGTCAGTCAAGTCATGGAGCATCAAGTCATTCATCCAAGCATGAGTTGACTGGCTCCGGGGTCTAGTCGCAGTAAAAACTGCATAAATTCTATCAAAACTCAATCAATGCAGCTGAATGACCACAGTTATACAGCTATTAGGTGTGTATAAATGGCAGACCCTATTTTTGAAAGCTCAGGTGAATATCTGTTTTCTGATGAGTGCATATAATTGAAATTCCTGAGTATCCTGCCACAATGGATAGTGATACTCCTATCATTTAATTAACATATCAGATCATTTACATTTTAAGGGGAGGTATGGGTGAGAAGGGCACTTTTCTGCAATTTTAAGTTTAATGAACAAAGTTTGGTATAAAAAGTTAGGTTTTAGTTAAATTAGATGATTTTGAATTGTTATGATGAATGGTTGCCATGGTAACCAGTTTAAAAGGCGAAAAAAGGCTGATTTTTACTGCTCACGGGATGTGAAATTTCTGAAGTTACAGACATGATAGAAAAATTTTGAAAAAATTTACAAATGAAGACAGGCAAGACGCAGGGAATTACAGAGCGGATTTTTTATATTTCTTTTCATAGTGTCAGAAATTAGGGTAAAGTAGTCCAAAGTCATTTTTATAGAAAAATTTCTCGTTTCTATCACTACGATGTCATATAATTTTGCAACGAAAAAATTTTTTTAAAATCTGGTCTGTAATCTCCAAGACAATTTTTCGAGGATTCCGATGATGTATCCCACAGGTTCCTACGACAAATGGTTGTCAAGATTTTTCACATCCCGTACAGGGTAAAAGTTGATTTTCACATGTTGCGGAAAATGGCAAAAACGTGACGTTAACGTCATTTCAAGCAATTGACCACTAGTTAAATATTTGTGGCTATTTCTCCAAATCTAATGAAGCTACAGGAACAAAATTTTGCAACGACTTAGTTATCATTGTTATGTTTCACCACAGTAAATTCCATGTTGCCATGGTAACTACTTTTTTGTGTGGACATCTTTGAAGTGACACAACGCCACTATTTACTCACGAAAATTTGGCGATGATTTGGTATTTGACACGGCTTTAAGTGATGATAGAGACATATTTTAATATAATTGAAGTTTAGACTGGCTGCCTGAGTTGGTGTTGGTCAAAGATGTGCCATAAACTGAATATGTGAAGCTTACATATTTTTGGGGAATTTCTCACCCATACCTCCCCTTAAGCAATGTTTATTTCTACAGCTGATGCTTTACATGCTTTGCATGGTATTTTTTTATAAACTTTTCTTTTCTTGGCTTTTTCCATAAAATTATAATTCGGTTTTTTCCCTCAATTTTTCTTTTTGATATTAGGCCTACCCTTCCGCCCTATTTCGGTTTATCCTAAATTTTTTCTCAGAACTTTATTATAACCTGAATACAAAAATGAATTTTGAGAAATACTTTAGTTAATTACAATTCAGTGTCTTTAAAATTCATCTCATGTGTCCAAGTGGTGCCGTCTTCATGCTCTGGCATTTACATATTGTCCCATAATGTTTAAAATAACACATGAAAAAGCAGTGGATGTTTCCCATTTGCTATTGTGTTGCATGCTCAATGTTTTTTTGTATACTCAATGGTCTGATGATGTCATTGCATTGTTTGCCATTGTGACGTCATGTCGATGGTGATGCCACAACATTGTGACATCATCATGAGCTGCTCTCTGTGCTCTGATTGGCTGATGTATATAGATCAACTGAGTGAAGTATGAAATATATCCTGAGTCCTCTGTACTCACTTGTGCTGACGCACTCGTGGGCACAGAGGACTCAGGATATCTTCGACTTGTGAAGTACAGCTCAAAATACCACCACACCCATATGGTCTTATTATAATACAACATGTGTACAAAGTATACATAATTTTTTATTGATGTTATGTGTTGATAATTTCAGTGTGCGATGCAGAGCAAATGCGTTCTTGTTTGGTTGACAAAGTGGTGGATTTTGTGGAAGAACTTGAGAAGGGATCTTCAAAATCAGTTTTATCTGCAATGTGATTAGCACCTTTCTATTACACAAATATATTTGAAATGACATTTTGGCTGATATGTAATCAGTTTTTGGAGGCTATTTAATTCAAGTTTTAACTGATTGAAGATGTTCGTTTTTGTTCCAGACTGAAAGAAATTGAAACGGACTGCTTTAATCCGCAGAATTTGTCAGCCTGTGATGCAGATCTGAAATTTGAATTCCTCATGCTTATTGGCTATATCCACTACTATTACACGGAAGTTGATTGTAAGATATGAATTCCTCTTTCTCATGAAGATATTTGCAATTGATGTCGTACTTGAATTTGGGATCTCTAGATATATTCATATATTACAGTTGATGGACTGCAATGTGGAACACTGATCTCAGACTTGTCCGTTGAAATTAAAAAGGTTGCAGTGTCCAACGGTGCCTTGGCATGCACGTGAGTGGTTCTCTCTTTTGCAGTTGGGAAAAGTCTCGTATTTGTGTACTGCCATTAGTTGAGAAATTACCTGTGTAAGAGGCTTTCAGACCTTTAATACTGCCATCAAATGTATCATTATATTATAAATAGAGTTTGTCCTGTAGCCTATTGAAATACAGAACTGGTAACTGTAAACTTTTCTTTTTCTCAGGCTAGTGACGATAATGTCCTCATCTTCGGTGAGGGATAGTTCTTGTCGAGTTATAAGTTTACTGTCGTCAATTGTGGAAGTGTCATGCACATCATCTTCACCTTCAACATGTCTGCCCAGGAAAGCCCGTCAGTGTTATGTTGAACTACAAACTGCAGTGAATGCCTTCGTACCAGGTAAGGGAATGTCCATTCCAAATCAGTGTAAAATCGTTATTCTCAAATAATATATCAAATAATATATTAATGGTTTTATCAAAACTAGCTGATTGATTAAAGTATTGTTTCATTTTTGTAGGTTCCGATAGCTCCACCATTTGCTCGTAAGTATGTAGGATGAATTTTAAATCCCAAGTTTTGAAATTATTTGATTTCGATATCTCATTACGATTTTTTCTTTCAGCACATTGACTACTAAACTGACTTGCATAGAGATCACATTGCAAAACTGTCGAGGTGGAATGTGGGGCTCCGGATTTATGTCATCCCTGACAGGCAGTTCCAGTCCAATCAAAGCACTTGGAAGTGTATGCACAGGTAATTACTTAAGACATTGTTTTGCAAGCTATTTTGTTGTGACCTCTGTTTATTCACTGGTATTAAAAAGTCAATGTTTGTAAAATTATTTACAGATGATTTCATATTTGTTGACAAAAGGACTGAATATGATTTTTATTTCTCGGACATGTTATCCTATGGGGAACAGTGATGTCATAATTTTTTTGATGTCACTTTTCCCTATTGAATACATGTCCTAGAAAAAAAATCACGTTCAGTCTTTATGTCTACAAATATGAAATCATCTGTAAGAGTAACATGCTTGAATTTTGTAAATTAGAATATACTAGCATATCACCTGTGAAGACATGGGAGGGGATTCAGGGGAGGGAAGAATATAAAAAAAGTCGCTTCTATTTCTGTGACTGTAATTACAAACACCAAACTGGACTTTGTAGAGAGTTGTAGGAAGATTCTTTTTCTTAACTGTACTATCAATAGTTTGCTTGGAGTAGCGTGATTGGTCCGTGAATTAATAGTACTAGCATAATTCCCGTGAAATGAGACAAAATGGAAATGGAACATTATCTATTAGTTATTAAATCAACAAAAGTGCCCCAGGCACAATTGCTACAACATTGGTCTTTGCTGATACTCTGTGTGTGAAAACTGTATAATAGCCAAACAGTAATAACATTGCTAGTTTGAGCACCAAACGCAGCCTAAGTCCTTCTGGGGCATTAGAGAAAGTTCCTTGCAAGTTTTCATGACTTTGCAATCAGTATTTTGGCTGGGAAAGACGGAAGGGTTTGTTAAGTAATAGTATGATGATTTTAGTGTGATGATTTTGCTTATATCTTGATTTTATTTCAGTGAAACCTTGTACCAAAGAAAAGGCTTCAAAGGTGTTGGAAGACCTATATGCTAATATATTAGGCCGTTTCTCAACTTACGCCAACAGTAACCTTGTTTGCAGGTATGTGAAATTCCATATTTCAAGAATGTTTGTTATTTTGTGACATTTATTTATACAATGTGGTACTGTTAATGGTGTGGCAAGCAACATGACCATTTCTTGATTTCATTTTTGTGACATATATATTCATTTAAAAACACCTGTATCTAATTTTGGTTTAAACAAGCATGTCTGTTGTATGGTATATAAAAAATAAATCATGTATATATGTCTACTTTACAGTGCGTTTAATAATTTGGTAGACAACGTAGTATCAGAACTTGAAAGGGAATCCTGTGGTGGAAAGTTTGCTGTCCTAATAAAAAATTCCCTGATGGAAACAATAAAAGTTTGTGATGGCGGTGAGTTTAGTTTTATTTTCATCCAAATGTTGTTTTATTTTGCTTAGCAAGACAGCTAGCTTGTAATAATTTTTGTGAGAAGACCTGCAAAGAAAAACGCAAGTAATATATTTATTCAGTCCCATTGATGGTACCGCGATGTACTCATGAACCTCTCATTTAATCCTAAGTTGGAAAAATATGTAATATTGGCCTGTGTAGAAAGTCAGCTAATTATTTTGAAACCTTTCTGCAGACTCTTCACCCAACACATCTAAATTAATCTACATAGCAAGAAAATTAAATATATATGAGAATTTACATTTTTTGTCAAATAGGTGTGACAGATTGTATCTCCATGGCTAACTGCATTGGAAACAGTGACAGGCAGTGTGGGTGAGTACTATGCTGTTTTCTAATACTAATCTTTTCTATATGTTTTTTTTAATATATTTTAAATGAATTTGTAAATGATGAAGTGAGAGTGTCTGTTGGTTCCCTGTTTCAGGTCATCTGTCAAAGCGTGTTATGTGTCGGCTTCTGGAAAATGTAAAGATCTTCTGGTGGCAGTTGATGAAGTTATTTGTGGTGCAAATGGAGATACATGTGACATCCTTGAAAGTATAGGATGCTTTGGATCAGTCTTTCTAAATGCACTATTTAAAGATGATGGTAGTGCTTTCAATTTAAACGACTTGATCACTTATGATTTTGAAAAAATTGCACATGAATATGGCACTCAATCTGTAAGCTTTACCATCACCTTTGGATCAGGAGCTACATCAGTCCTGCCTAGTGCTGACGACTATTGCGAGTAAGTTGTCCTATATTTTGCAATATTTTGAAGTGATCATTTTATGGCTGTGTATTGGCTACAGGTTTTACATTGTAATAATTATCTACTTTAGGGCAGTGGAGTGTTTTTCAGCTCAAACTTCTACTTGTGATCATCCTTTCACCAATTTCTTGGAAAATACATACACCACTGTGTTCCGTCAGACATACAATTACCATAATTGCTCAGGTACGGGGATACTGAATTAAAATGATTTTGTATGATACAATTCTCAGTTTTGGGTGTGAAATGACAGAAGTTAAGAATATTTATATTGCCCATCTATTTGAATTATAAGTGTTTGAAGAAGAAGATGGAAGTGGCAGTGGAGGTGACAGTGGCAGTGGGGGAGATGAAGCAGGTATGTGGCTTGTGAATTTTTTTGTTCTTTCTACTTTAGTTGACTAAATACCTCCCGTTTTGTTAATAATGGTGTTTTCTTTTAAACACGGTGATATTACAAAGGGAATACTTAGGACAATGGATAATTCCTATTTACAGCTGATGCACGATAGGTCAAATTGCTAGTTTTTCAAATAGAATGTAATTATAGCACTGCAGCGTGCTGTTGCAGACTTGCAGTTGTATGTATGGTTTGTAGCCAACAGCTCTCTATTCCTTACGCACTTCTCAATTTAAAGGGGAGGTAGGAAGGGCACTTTTCTGCAATTTTAAGTTTAATGGATCAAGTTTATATATTGGTATCAAAAGATAGGTTTTTGTGAAATTAGATGATTTCAGGCCGTTTTGCATTTTTATGATGAATGGTTGCCATGGTAACCAGTTTAAAAGTGTCGTGCCTGGAAATTCTACTCTCCTCTTTCTCTTGTTTCTGACTGGTTTCAGAACTAGGGACAAAAATGTGATAAATTTGCTGATAATCGGTCGATTTACACAATTTAAAAGCCCATATTTATCAAAGAGAATAATTTTGTACTATTTAGTTTTGTTGTTGTTCAACTGTTTCTGTCATAGTAAGCCTGCAAATTAGCCTGTCAACACAGGGTGCTATTATGCTTGAAATCCTTGATCTGAATGAAGTGATCATAACAAACCACTTTGTTCCCAAATCTATTAATCAAAGTTTTAATTCATCAAAAATCTTACACATTTTGAACTCTCTTGCTCCTAATGAGTAAACAAAATACATATTTAGATTGAAAATATATAGATTTGTGTTATGGTAGATTACTCAACATGATGAGATTATTGATACTCATGGTGAATGTGGCAGAAACAGATAGTATTTATGATACTTAACATTACCATTTGCGGTTATGCATTTTGTCCTTAGTTATTGTCATTTTTTGAGTTTATGGTGATTGTGGATCACGTTTTAATGAACTGATTTTTCACTTGCAAATGTTTGCCCGTATAATCTCAAAATTTTGTAGATCTTCATTATTTTCAAGTGTCTTGCCTTTTGGATTTGGGATTTATAAACTGATTTTGATAACTTGCAAATGTTTGCCCAAGCTAGTGATGGGAGCTATTCAATTGAGTTAATTTTAATTCATTAAAAATGTAATAAATCTATTGAATTGAGTTGACTGCGTTGAAAAAATTCAAATAAATAATTGAATTGAATTGATAATTGGGCCCCAAACCGTATCATACCCTTCGCGGATCCTTAATTTTCAGAGTGTGATGCGGTTGTGGATTTGATCTTTGTGGTGGACACATCTGGCAGCATACAAAACCGAAATCCTTCTAATTGGGGCCTTGTCAAGGAATTTATCACGAATGTCACAAGGCGGTACAATGTGGGTGAAGATGGCGCACGTGTTGGGATAGTGGAGTTCAGCAAGGAGGCTAATGTGGCATTCTATTTGGATGAGTATTATACTCAAAGTGACCTGGAGGTTGCTATTGGGAACCTGAACTACCAGGGTAAAAGTACTAACATTGCTGAAGGCTTTGAAACGGCACGAAAAAAGTTGCTTCAAGAAAGTCGAGGAGACAGAAAAGATGTGAAAAATTTTTGCATTTTGATCACTGATGGCAATCCAAATGTACGAAGGACAGACACACTAAGTGAGGCAGAAAAACTCAAGGAAGTTTGTACTGTTATATCAGTGGGAGTGACAAAGGGCATCGGGCGACAGCTGCTAGAAGAGATGTCAAGTGATGGTCGTGTGGTTGATGTAGACGACTTTGACACTTTAGAGGAAGAACTAAATGGCCTTGTCATTTTAGTGTGCCCCGCTGAGGATCCAGGTATTTAATTTTGTTTTGTTGAGTAATTGTTGCTAATCTTTATATACCAGGGGAAGTTCAGAAAGTTCTAACCAATTATTTTGGTGGACATTTCCCTTTGAAGCTACTGAATGTAATTTTCACTGAGCTATTTTCAGGTATGTCGCTATCTATTCTGAAAGTATAATACCTGTAGGAAATGTTTAAATTACTTTTCAGCTACAATGGAAACATTAACTCAGTGCACCCAGCGCAACTAAATTGTTGAGACCTAATCCAGCGATGTAGCAGTGTGAATTCTTCTAAAAGTTCATGTGAAAATTGATTATAACCAAAAATACTTCTTGTCAGCCTGACCGTATTGCAATGTGATTTTCATTGCATTCCTCTAAGGTATGCAAATGTTTAACCTATTTGCTGTAGTCGGGGCCACTTGCATTGACTGAACTCGATCACCCCAAATACAGTGCCGCTGGAATAACTACACTGTAACTATAAATTCTGTTGACGCTATGTTGTGTCGCTTGATTAAAAACGTTCATATAACAAATATGAAGTGTCTACAATTTGTTATGACAAAGAAAACAAAGAAATACTGAGAGTTTGCTGATCAAGTTGTCAATCCTCCGACGCTACATTGCCGTAGCCCTGAGACCCTGCGTGTAGCGCAGGGGTCATGAATCACTACATAGTAAAAACTTGAGATTTCAGCATGCCCTTCAGGAGGATCAGAATGGTGTCATTGTTGTGGCTCTATTGATCATTGTGATTATCTCACAATAATGTCCGTGTATTTTGCTGCTGATAGCACATCATTTCAGCCCAGAACATCCTCACATACACTGTAGACAACAGTTTCAAATTTTCTAAGCCCCAAAAAACTGTCTCCTCAAGATAATAAAATGGCTGCTCAACAGTGATTGGTCTAAACAGAGCAGCAGCACTGTTATGATGTCATAAACACTGGCGACGTCACAATCTCTGGTGATGTCATAGCGATTGTGTAAACAATCATGTTGTGACATCACCATGCAGCTGTTACTCTCTCTTAGCCAATCAGAGCGCAGTTTCACTACAATGTATAAGAAAAAATCATTAAGCTCAACTTCAATGCCTTCGTATTGTAGGTATCAGTGTTCTCACAAAAATTGAAATATGTGCTATCAGCAGCAAAAATTGTCTATTTTTAATATACCAACACACAATATCAGTAATTCATTGAAAACTTAGATACAGCCATTCCCTAAACCCTTGTTGAAAATCTCAAGTTTTTCCAATGTAGCGACCCATGACCCGCGTGTTAGCACACGTGGGTCCCAGGGCTAACATTGCCGTGACTTTTTTGCACTTGTGGTGACATCATCAATGACTCATCATTGACAATCGTATAACGTCATAAACACATTCCTGAGTTTTGTAATGATCATGAACGTCGCAGCAGGCTTTGACAACCTAGTATTTGACAACTGTTATCCAGTAGCAGGACAGAAGTGAGGCATAACATTATGATTTATTCTGAAACTATGCTCATCAAGTAAGACATGTGTGAAGTTTGACTGGCAGCTGTTTAGTGAATGCTGCGGAATCAGCAGATCGAGTTCAGAAGGGGGAATGGTCTCTGACACAGAACTGCAATCCCTTGCATTTCTGGGATCAGAATCAGAGCTCGGACTACATTTGCTGAGGCAATCACTGAGGTTCTCCAAAATGAGCAGTTCCTAAAAACGGGAGTTTCAGAGGAAATTTTAGCCCCTCATTTCTGATGAGAATCATCATATCTTTAATTTCTGAGCTCATATTGAGATTTTGGTATTACCGAAAGTTATGTAGGGCATGTCTAGTAATTAAGGTAGATGATCAGGGTTTTGTTGAAAAGGTTCGTAAGCAGTGCCTGTTTGTAGGAGATTGCTTTCGTTGAAGCATCTCAAGTGCTTTGGGACAGCTGATGGAAAAGGTATAATTTCGCAATTATTTCTGCAAATCATGCAATTTGAAATATAATTATTTATTTAATGAAATGGAATATACCTGGATGATTGAAAGCCTGTCAAGTTATATTACTTCCGGCGTCATGGCGAGCACAAACTACGTAGCGATTGTTCTGTTATTTTCCATGTGAGCGCCAGAACTGGGCTTAGAGGGCTGCACTTACCATATCTATCTATCTATCTATCTATCTATCATGTACTTACCGCCTACTCATGTCAAGTACACCCAGTAGGGTGATGCAGATTGCACACAAAAAAATTAACTTTTGAATTTCCAATGGGGCACCCTCCAAATATGTTTCAATATATGAAAAAAAAATTCAATAAAAATTTGAGCCAAATCGGACAAATTTTAGAGGGTGCTACCGCAATTTGAAATATTACATTGTATTGCAATGGGCGAAATCCCAGTTTTATGGGTGCTGGGTGAAGGAAGTTGTCCAACCACGAGAGTGATGGAAATTTTTTTCTTATTTAAGCTTTCCACTATTCTCATCACAAATCCATTCATATTTTGCCAATATCCGGTCATTTCAGGCTACAGGGCACTCTTAAAGCAACAAATTTAGCCCGATTTTTACAGCATTCATGTTAGACGCGGTATTGAATAACATAACCAGCAATAAAGGTACACAAATATAAGTTACACCATCTTATTGAGCAGGAAAGAGCTTTCATTTGAATACCAACATTACTATGTTGCTATATTCTAAAGTATTACGACAGTGCTTTGAATATTGGGAATTTTCGCAAATAATTGTTAATGACAAATAAGCTAATTCAACGGGGTCAGATGGTCAGAATATAGCAGTGTTGGTATTCAAATTAAAGCTCTTTTCATGCTCCATCTAATGAAGTAACTTTCATTTCTGTGACATTGAAACTCGTAATGTTATTAAATACCGCGAATTTGGTATATTTTGACTATTTTATCTTCGTTAGTCTGGTTGTAGCAGCATGGAGAAGTCAAAAATAATCCAAATTTGCATTGATCCGCTGTTCTGACAACAAGACCCAAAAATTATGACCATGCCGCACTGGTTTGGTGCACCGGGTATAGTTGAACTCGCTACATGCCAAATAATTGGATATTTTTGTATTGAATACTAATGTTAATTTTGGTGATGCGGTAGCACCCTCTAATTTTTGTCCGAGTGAGCTCAAATTTTTACTGAATTTTTTTTTCATCTATTGGAACAACTTCAGGGCGTGCCCCATTAACATTTCAAAACTTCACTTTTTTGCATCACCCTAGTGCCCAGACTATGGCCTCAAAGACTATTTGTTACATTATGATCAAATTGTGCAAGCCTTAACAACCTGCCACAACATAATACCAACAAATTATGGTCAAGAAAAACTCGCATCATTGACAACGAATGTAAACCAATATGGTCGACCGGAAGTGAAACAAAAACGTAAACAAAAGTCCGAGATGACACTGACACATAGTAAAGTGAATGCCATGATATTCCAAAGCCTGCTGCTATTGATTCTGAGTGGTGAAATTGCTATGAACCCAGGCCCAACGAGATGGAAGTGTCCATGCGGCATTTGCATTAAACCAGTGAAGAAAAATCAAACGGTCTCCTGTGTGACGGCTGTAAAACTTGGAACCATCTGAAGTGTCTTCTTGATGCAGTAAAGATTTCCAAACAGGAGTATAATCGACTTGGAAATTCCGACGAAAATTGGTATTGCTACAACTGCCCGATTTCACAGACTCCTTTTTCTCATGTGATACTCGAAATGGAGATGACACAAGCAGTGACGAAGAAAGTGGTGAGACGAACAGGGATTATCTTAATGAAATCAGGAACAAGTATCCTAAAAACTTGTTTATTTTGCTTACCTGAACATTAATAGCCTCAGGCACAAGATTGTAGACATTCGGGACAGTCTTAGGACAGTACCAGTTGACCTTTTTGGCATTGCTGAGACGAAACTGGACCACACTTACCCCAGTGAGCAATTCCACATCGAAGGATATAGAATGTATCGTAAGGATCGAGACCAGTATGGAGGAAGCCTTACAACTTATGTTCTTTCCGACATACTGTGTCGGCAAGTGAGGCAATGGGAACTGGCGCAAACAGAGACTCTGATTTTGGAACTCCGGCCAAGCCCCAATTTTAAGTGCCTCGTCGTGGTGGCTTATAAACCACCAAGAGTTACGAACAATACTTTCAGTGCGGATAACTACTGGGCTCTTCAAACATTGCTCAAAGAAGTGATAGATGACCACGCCCCGCTGAAATCAACTTACGTCAAAGGCGCAGAGGTGCCTTTTATGAATAAAAGACTGAAACGAGCAGTTCGAGACAAGAAAAGACTACATAAACAGTACCAGCAACACCCAGTCCGCCAAAACTGGGAAAAATATCGTTTACAGCGAAATCTAACGACCAAGATACGTAAAGAAGCCATGAAAGACTACTTCAAGGACAAGTGCAATGGTGGAGCGAAAAACTCCAACTTTTGGTCGACCATCAAGCCCTTCCTTACCAATAAAGGAGGAAAGGGCAATGATAACATCATGCTACGGGTAGACGACAATATCGTAACAGACCCCACTCAAGTCTGCCAACATCTGAATGACTACTATATAAACATAACATCAGACATTGGGGAAACATTGATTTACAGCAGACAACCGAAAGTAATGAAGATTTCATAACTGCCTGCGATGAGTATTTTAAAGACCATCCAAGCATCAAAAACATTAAGGAGAACATGGAGACTTCTAACTTCTCCTTTCACCACTCTTCCCCAAAAGAGGAGGAAAAAATCATCGAGAAGATTGACACCAAGAAAGCAACCGGTGAAGACCGCATACCAGCAAAGTTATTGAAACCCATTACTGGATCACTAAGTCTTCATCTATGTAACATTTTTAATCAGTGTGTGGATGCCTGCAGTTTTCCGGATCCTGCAAAACTGGCTGAGGTGGTACCTCTACATAAAAAAGACGATCATTTGACTATGAAGAATTACAGGCCAGTCAGCATCCTACCTGCCCTTTCAAAGATCATGGAACGTGTGATACATCATCAACTTACTCCTTTCTTAGACGAGATACTAAATCCAAGTGTGGCGGCATACAGAGCAGGTTACAGCTGCCAGTCAGTATTAGTTCAAATTACAGAAGATTGGAGGCGTCACATGGAAGAGAAGAAACATGTGGGTGCTGTGCTAATGGATCTTAGCAAGGCTTTTGACAGCCTACCACATCTGCTCATCGTCTCCAAACTAAAAGCCTACGGTGCTTCTGATAAAGCCTGTGCCCTAATTTGGTCCTATCTCTCGACAAGGAAACAGCACGTGAGGGCAAACGGAACAACAAGTGAATGGTGTGAACTACAAAAGGGGGTCCCACAGGGCTCAGTATTGGGCCCTGCCCTCTTCAACTTATATGTCAATGAAATTTACGCTGTTATTAAAAAATCTAGACTTTACAATTACGCGGATGACAACACCCTTTCTGCCAGTGGGACAACAAGAAATGAGGTCATATCAAACTTAACCTCTGAAACCAGCAAAGCCATCAGCTGGTTCAAGGACAATTTGATGGAGGCTAATCCTCAAAAATTTCAACTTATCATGTTAAAAGATTCGAATGAAGATACCCGCACAAGCCTAAATATAGACACATTAAGAATCGACAGCACAGAAAGTGTAAAACTTCTAGGTATACACCTCGATGAAGACTTGAACTTTAATACACAAGTAAAAGAACTGTGTCGTAAAGCAGGCTCTCAGTTAAATGTCCTGCAACGCATGGCTCGATACCTAGACTTTGACAGCAGAATGTCCATCTTTAGATCATTCATCCTAGCGAATTTGAAATTTTGTGAACTTGTGTGGCATTTTTGTGGTGTAGGAAATACGAACAAGCTGTAACGTATTCAGCACAGAGCTCTGAGATTCGTCTACCTAGATTTCAGCAGCTCATACGAAGAGCTGCTTGACAGAGCCAAACTACCCACTCTACAGCTGGCAAGAAAGAGATCCATATTGAAGGAGGTGTACAAGAGCATACACCATCTGTCGCCCCCTTTCATGTGGGATCTGTTCAAACTTAAAACTAGGACCTATAACCTGAGATCATCAAGGACTCTAAATATCCCTAACACACGGACTAAAAAGTATGGTCAAAAATCGCTGAGAATAAATGGTGTGTGCCTCTGGAATAGCCTTCCAGAGAAAACCAAGGACAGTCCGGATTTGAAGTCTTTTATGCAGCACGTGGATAAATGGAATGACTATAATTGTAAATGCAATATGTGCAAGTGACCTTGTGTCGGTCATCAGAGACCTTTGGTGCTATGCATCTTTTAATTGAACTTTTTTTTTTTTTTTCTTTTTCTGTGACTTTTATTTGTGAATTTTATCTGTGATTTTATCTGTGATTTTATCCCTGATTTTATCTGTGATTTTATCTGTGATATTACCAATGACTTCTCGATTTCAAGTATTTATAATAATTTAATTTAATTTTAAAATTTTAATGTCCTGTCATTACTTTTCCATGTGTTATTTACAGTCGGTATACTAGCCCTGATGGCTAATGTTTATCTGTTACTATGTGCTTCTGACTTAAAATAAAATGATTTGATTTTGATTTGATTTGATATTGGAATTCTCTGATCAAAAACACAGCTAGTTTGTTGGATTTGGCCTAAAAAATTGAGATGCGCTGGGGGCACTGAGTTTGTGTTTCCATAGCAACAGAAAAGTAATTTGAACATTTCCTACTTTTGTGATCTTTTCAAAATAGATAGCGAAATACCTAAGATAGTTTGGTAAAAATTTCATTCAGCTGCTTCTATGAAAGAGGTCTGCCAAAAAAATTGGTCAAAACTATCTGAACTGTCTAGTTGAATCCAAAAGTCGCCGATGGTAGTTGCTTGACAGATCCCACCTTTTCTTCCTTCATTTGGATGGGTCATTTTGTTTGTTCCTTATAGTGTACAGTACTGTAGCCTACCAACAACACCCAACAATAACTGTGAATTTTGAGAAAATGTTTTTCGTAATCAAGTATAAAATTGGCTGGAATCTGTGACAAATATATCAAAACACACATGTCTGGGCATTTCTTTGATTTGTCATATATATATGCTAGTATGTAGGTGGGCTGAAGCCATTTGCATGCCCTCATACCTTTTGTGTCTCAATGATTAGTATGACCGCCCATGTACTGTACACCCTAAAGCAAAAATCAGTGCGCCGTTCAGCTGAATCGAATAAAATAAATTAATTGGTTTAATTTTAATAATGGCACTAGCCATCAGGCGCAAAGCGCCCGACGCGGTGCTGTCTAATGGTCAGTTTCAAAAATGTAGGACTTCAATTTGCTGCTCAACACTGAACTGCTCTTTTGCAATTTCAGTGATTCAGGGCGAACCCTGCATATCATATCAGTAACAGAGCAAACACTGACCATCCAATAAAAAGACGTTCGAAAAATAAAATTTTCAAAAAGAAAAAAATTTCAAAAAACATTTTCAAAAAAAAAAATTCCAAAAAAAATGTTCCAAACACAAATAATGTTGGAAAAGAAAAATCGCCAAAAAAAAAAAAAAATCAAACAAAAAGAAAATTCATCAAAACTTTTTTCTTCAAATGTCAGAAGATTATTTACCAAAAACCAAAAAATTCCCACTTTTTTTATAAACTTTTCTTTTCTTGGCTTTTTCCATAAAATTATAATTCGGTTTTTTCCCTCAATTAAAATTTTTAATATTAGGCCTACCCTTCCACCCTATTTCGGTTTATCCTAAATTTTTTCTCAGAACTTTATTATAACCTGAATACAAAAATGAATTTTGAGAAATACTTTAGTTAATTACAATTCAGTGTCTTTAAAATTCATCTCATGTGTCCAAGTGGTGCCGTCTTCATGCTCTGGCATTTACATATTGTCCCATAATGTTTAAAATAACACATGAAAAAGCAGTGGATGTTTCCCATTTGCTATTGTGTTGCATGCTCAATGTTTTTTTGTATACTCAATGGTCTGATGATGTCATTGCATTGTTTGCCATTGTGACGTCATGTCGATGGTGATGCCACAACATTGTGACATCATCATGAGCTGCTCTCTGTGCTCTGATTGGCTGATGTATATAGATCAACTGAGTGAAGTATGAAATATATCCTGAGTCCTCTGTACTCACTTGTGCTGACGCACTCGTGGGCACAGAGGACTCAGGATATCTCCGACTTGTGAAGTACAGCTCAAAATACCACCACACCCATATGGTCTTATTATAATACAACATGTGTACAAAGTATACATAATTTTTTATTGATGTTATGTGTTGATAATTTCAGTGTGCGATGCAGAGCAAATGCGTTCTTGTTTGGTTGACAAAGTGGTGGATTTTGTGGAAGAACTTGAGAAGGGATCTTCAAAATCAGTTTTATCTGCAATGTGATTAGCACCTTTCTATTACACAAATATATTTGAAATGACATTTTGGCTGATATGTAATCAGTTTTTGGAGGCTATTTAATTCAAGTTTTAACTGATTGAAGATGTTCGTTTTTGTTCCAGACTGAAAGAAATTGAAACGGACTGCTTTAATCCGCAGAATTTGTCAGCCTGTGATGCAGATCTGAAATTTGAATTCCTCATGCTTATTGGCTATATCCACTACTATTACACGGAAGTTGATTGTAAGATATGAATTCCTCTTTCTCATGAAGATATTTGCAATTGATGTCGTACTTGAATTTGGGATCTCTAGATATATTCATATATTACAGTTGATGGACAGCAATGTGGAACACTGATCTCAGACTTGTCCGTTGAAATTAAAAAGGTTGCAGTGTCCAACGGTGCCTTGGCATGCACGTGAGTGGTTCTCTCTTTTGCAGTTGGGAAAAGTCTCGTATTTGTGTACTGCCATTAGTTGAGAAATTACCTGTGTAAGAGGCTTTCAGACCTTTAATACTGCCATCAAATGTATCATTATATTATAAATAGAATTTGTCCTGTAGCCTATTGAAATACAGAACTAGTAACTGTAAGCAACTTTTCTTTTTCTCAGGCTAGTGACGATAATGTCCTCATCTTCGGTGAGGGATAGTTCTTGTCGAGTTATAAGTTTACTGTCGTCAATTGTGGAAGTGTCATGCACATCATCTTCACCTTCAACATGTCTGCCCAGGAAAGCCCGTCAGTGTTATGTTGAACTACAAACTGCAGTGAATGCCTTCGTACCAGGTAAGGGAATGTCCATTCCAAATCAGTGTAAAATCGTTATTCTCAAATAATATATCAAATAATATATTAATGGTTTTATCAAAACTAGCTGATTGATTAAAGTATTGTTTCATTTTTGTAGGTTCCGATAGCTCCACCATTTGCTCGTAAGTATGTAGGATGAATTTTAAATCCCAAGTTTTGAAATTATTTGATTTCGATATCTCATTACGATTTTTTCTTTCAGCACATTGACTACTAAACTGACTTGCATAGAGATCACATTGCAAAACTGTCGAGGTGGAATGTGGCGCTCCGGATTTATGTCATCCCTGACAGGCAGTTCCAGTCCAATCAAAGCACTTGGAAGTGTATGCACAGGTATTAACATTTTTGTACTTTTGCACTACTTTTCTAAAACATTATTGGTTGCTTAATTGGGCATAAAAATGTTGGGAAAATTATATGAACAGAAAAATGTTTCTTGCTATCTATAAAGTTGTTTTGCAAGCTATTTTGTTGTGACCTCTGTTTATTCACTGGTATTAAAAAGTCAATGTTTGTAAAATTATTTACAGATGATTTCATATTTGTTGACAAAAGGACTGAATATGATTTTTATTTCTCGGACATGTTATCCTATTGGGAACAGTGATGTCATAATTTTTTTGATGTCACTTTTCCCTATTGAATACATGTCCTAGAAAAAAAATCACGTTCAGTCTTTATGTCTACAAATATGAAATCATCTGTAAGAGTAACATGCTTGAATTTTGTAAATTAGAATATACTAGCATAACACCTGTGAAGACATGGGAGGGGATTCAGGGGAGGGAAGAATATAAAAAAAGTCGCTTCTATTTCTGTGACTGTAATTACAAACACCAAACTGGACTTTGTAGAGAGTTGTAGGAAGATTCTTTTTCTTAACTGTACTATCAATAGTTTGCTTGGAGTAGCGTGATTGGTCCGTGAATTAATAGTACTAGCATAATTCCCGTGAAATGAGACAAAATGGAAATGGAACATTATCTATTAGTTATTAAATCAACAAAAGTGCCCCAGGCACAATTGCTACAACATTGGTATTTGCTGATACTCTGTGTGTGAAAACTGTATAATAGCAAAACAGTAATAACATTGCTAGTTTGAGCACCAAACGCAGCCTAAATCCTTCTGGGGCATTAGAGAAAGTTCCTTGCAAGTTTTCATGACTTTGCAATCAGTATTTTGGCTGGGAAAGACGGAAGGGTTTGTTAAGTAATAGTATGATGATTTTAGTGTGATGATTTTGCTTATATCTTGATTTTATTTCAGTGAAACCTTGTACCAAAGAAAAGGCTTCAAAGGTGTTGGAAGACCTATATGCTAATATATTAGGCCGTTTCTCAACTTATGCCAATAGTAACCTTGTTTGCAGGTATGTGAAATTCCATATTTCAAGAATATTTGTTATTTTGTGACATTTATTTATACAATGTGGTACTGTTAATGGTGTGGCAAGCAACATGACCATTTCTTGATTTCATTTTTGTGACATATATATTCATTTAAAAACACCTGTATCTAATTTTGGTTTAAACAAGCATGTCTGTTGTATGGTATATAAAAAATAAATCATGTATATATGTCTACTTTACAGTGCGTTTAATAATTTGGTAGACAACGTAGTATCAGAACTTGAAAGGGAATCCTGTGGTGGAAAGTTTGCTGTCCTAATAAAAAATTCCCTGATGGAAACAATAAAAGTTTGTGATGGCGGTGAGTTTAGTTTTATTTTCATCCAAATGTTGTTTTATTTTGCTTAGCAAGACAGCTAGCTTGTAATAATTTTTGTGAGAAGACTTGCAAAGAAAAACCAATATATGTAATATTGGCCTGTGTAGAAAGTCAGCTAATTATTTTGAAACCTTTCTGCAGACTCTTCACCCAACACATCTAAATTAATCTACATAGCAAGAAAATTAAATATATATGAGAATTTACTTTTTTGTCAAATAGGTGTGACAGATTGTATCTCCATGGCTAACTGCATTGGAAACAGTGACAGGCAGTGTGGGTGAGTACTATGCTGTTTTCTAATACTAATCTTTTCTATATGTTTTTTAAAATATATTTTAAATGAATTTGTAAATGATGAAGTGAGAGTGTCTGTTGGTTCCCTGTTTCAGGTCATCTGTCAAAGCGTGTTATGGGTCGGCTACTGGAAAATGTAAAGATCTTCTGGTGGCAGTTGATGAAGTTATTTGTGGTGCAGATGGAGATACATGTGACATCCTTGAAAGTATAGGATGCTTTGGATCAGTCTTTCTAAATGCACTATTTAAAGATGATGGTAGTGCTTTCAATTTAAACGACTTGATCACTTATGATTTTGAAAAAATTGCACATGAATATGGCACTCAATCTGTAAGCTTTACCATCACCTTTGGATCAGGAGCTACATCAGTCCTGCCTAGTGCTGACGACTATTGCGAGTAAGTTGTCCTATATTTTGCAATATTTTGACGTGATCATTTTATGGCTGTGTATTGGCTACAGGTTTTACATTGTAATAATTATCTACTTTAGGGCAGTGGAGTGTTTTTCAGCTCAAACTTCTACTTGTGATCATCCTTTCACCAATTTCTTGGAAAATACATACACCACTGTGTTCCGTCAGACATACAATTACCATAATTGCTCAGGTACGGGGATACTGAATTTAAATGATTTTGTATGATACAATTCTCAGTTTTGGGTGTGAAATGACAGAAGTTAAGAATATTTATATTGCCCATCTATTTGAATTATAAGTGTATGAAGAAGAAGATGGAAGTGGCAGTGGAGGTGACAGTGGCAGTGGGGGAGATGAAGCAGGTATGTGGCTTGTGAATTTTTTTGTTCTTTCTACTTTGGTCGACTAAATACCTCCTGTTTTGTTAATAATGGTGTTTTCTTTTAAACATGGTGATATTACAAAGGGAATACTTAGGACAATGGATAATTCCTATTTACAGCTGATGCGCGATAGGTCAAATTGCTAGTTTTTCAAATAGAATGTAATTATACACTGCAGCGTGCTGTTGCAGACTTGCAGTTGTATGTATGGTTTGTAGCCAACAGCTCTCTATTCCTTACGCACTTCTCAATTTAAAGGGGAGGTAGGATCGGCACTTTTCTGCAATTTTAAGTTTAATGGATCAAGTTTATATATTGGTATCAAAAGATAGGTTTTTGTGAAATTAGATGATTTCAGGCCGTTTTGCATTTTTATGATGAATGGTTGCCATGGTAACCAGTTTAAAAGTGTCGTGCCTGGAAATTCTACTCTCCTCTTTCTCTTGTTTCTGACTGGTTTCAGAACTAGGGACAAAAATGTGATAAATTTGCTGATAATCGGTCGATTTACACAATTTAAAAGCCCATATTTATCAAAGAGAATAATTTTGTACTATTTAGTTTCGTTGTTGTTCAACTGTTTCTGTAATAGTAAGCCTGCAAATTAGCCTGTCAACACAGGGTGCTATTATGCTTGAAATCCTTGATCTGAATGAAGTGATCATAACAAACCACTTTGTTCCCAAATCTATTAATCAAAGTTTTAATTCATCAAAATTCTTACACATTTTGAACTCTCTTGCTCCGAATGAGTAAACAAAATACATATTTAGATTGAAAATATATAGATTTGTGTTATGGTAGATTACTCAACATGATGAGATTATTGATACTCATGGTGAATGTGGCAGAAACAGATAGTATTTATGATACTTAACATTACCATTTGCGGTGATGCATTTTGTCCTTAGTTATTGTCATTTTTTGAGTTTATGGTGATTGTGGATCACGTTTTAATGAACTGATTTTTCACTTGCAAATGTTTGCCCGTATAATCTCAAAATTTTGTAGATCTTCATCATTTTCAAGTGTCTTGCCTTTTGGATTTGGGATTTATAAACTGATTTTGATAACTTGCAAATGTTTGCCCAAGCTAGTGATGGAGCTATTCAATTGAGTTAATTTTAATTCATTAAAAATGTAATAAATCTATTGAATTGAGTTGACTGCGTTGAAAAAATTCAAATAAATAATTGAATTGAATTGATAATTGGGCCCCAAACCGTATCATACCCTTCGCGGATCCTTAATTTTCAGAGTGTGATGCGGTTGTGGATTTGATCTTTGTGGTGGACACATCTGGCAGCATACAAAACCGAAATCCTTCTAATTGGGGCCTTGTCAAGGAATTTATCACGAATGTCACAAGGCGGTACAATGTGGGTGAAGATGGCGCACGTGTTGGGATAGTGGAGTTCAGCAAGGAGGCTAATGTGGCGTTCTATTTGGATGAGTATTATACTCAAAGTGACCTGGAGGTTGCTATTGGGAATCTGAACTACCAGGGTAAAAGTACTAACATTGCTGAAGGCTTTGAAACGGCACGAAAAAAGTTGCTTCAAGAAAGTCGAGGAGACAGAAAAGATGTGAAAAATTTTTGCATTTTGATCACTGATGGCAATCCAAATGTACGAAGGACAGACACACTAAGTGAGGCAGAAAAACTCAAGGAAGTTTCTACTGTTATATCAGTGGGAGTGACAAAGGGCATCGGGCGACAGCTGCTAGAAGAGATGTCAAGTGATGGTCGTGTGGTTGATGTAGACGACTTTGACACTTTAGAGGAAGAACTAAATGGCCTTGTCATTTTAGTGTGCCCCGCTGAGGATCCAGGTATTTAATTTTGTTTTGTTGAGTAATTGTTGCTAATCTTTATATCCAAGGGGAAGTTCAGAAAGTTCTAACCAATTATTTTGGTGGACATTTCCCTTTGAAGCTACTGAATGTAATTTTCACTGAGCTATTTTCAGGTATGTCGCTATCTATTCTGAAAGTATAATACCTGTAGGAAATGTTTAAATTACTTTTCAGCTACAATGGAAACATTAACTCAGTGCACCCAGCGCAACTAAATTGTTGAGACCTAATCCAGCGATGTAGCAGTGTGAATTCTTCTAAAAGTTCATGTGAAAATTGATTATAACCAAAAATACTTCTTGTCAGCCTGACCGTATTGCAATGTGATTTTCATTGCATTCCTCTAAGGTATGCAAATGTTTAACCTATTTGCTGTAGTCGGGGCCACTTGCATTGACTGAACTCGATCACCCCCAAATACAGTGTCGCTCGAATAACTACACTGTAACTATAAATTCTGTTGACGCTATGTTGTGTCGCTTGATTAAAAACGTTCATATAACAAATATGAAGTGTCTACAATTTGTTATGACAAAGAAAACAAAGAAATACTGAGAGTTTGCTGATCAAGTTGTCAATCCTCCGACGCTACATTGCCGTAGCCCTGAGACCCTGCGTGTAGCGCAGGGGTCATGAATCACTACATAGTAAAAACTTGAGATTTCAGCATGCCCTTCAGGAGGATCAGAATGGTGTCATTGTTGTGGCTCTATTGATCATTGTGATTATCTCACAATAATCTCCGTGTATTTCGCTGCTGATAGCACATCATTTCAGCCCAGAACATCCTCACATACACTGTAGACAACAGTTTCAAATTTTCTAAGCCCCATAAAAACTGTCTCCTCAAGATAATAAAATGGCTGCTCAACAGTGATTGGTCTAAACAGAGCAGCAGCACTGTTATGATGTCATAAACACTGGCGACGTCACAATCTCTGGTGATGTCATAGCGATTGTGTAAACAATCATGTTGTGACATCACCATGCAGCTGTTACTCTCTCTTAGCCAATCAGAGCGCAGTTTCACTACAATGTATAAGAAAAAATCATTAAGCTCAACTTCAATGCCTTCGTATTGTAGGTATCAGTGTTCTCACAAAAATTGAAAATATGTGCTATCAGCAGCAAAAATTGTCTATTTTTAATATACCAACACACAATATCAGTAATTCATTGAAAACTTAGATACAGCCATTCCCCTAAACCCTTGTTGAAAATCTCAAGTTTTTCCAATGTAGCGACCCATGACCCGCGTGTTAGCACACGTGGGTCCCAGGGCTAACATTGCCGTGACTTTTTTGCACTTGTGGTGACATCATCAATGACTCATCATTGACAATCGTATAACGTCATAAACACATTCCTGAGTTTTGTAATGATCATGAACGTCGCAGCAGGCTTTGACAACCTAGTATTTGACAACTGTTATCCAGTAGCAGGACAGAAGTGAGGCATAACATTATGATTTATTCTGAAACTATGCTCATCAAGTAAGACATGTGTGAAGTTTGACTGGCAGCTGTTTAGTGAATGCTGCGGAATCAGCAGATCGAGTTCAGAAGGGGGAATGGTCTCTGACACAGAACTGCAATCCCTTGCATTTCTGGGATCAGAATCAGAGCTCGGACTACATTTGCTGAGGCAATCACTGAGGTTCTCCAAACTGAGCAGTTCCTAAAAACGGGAGTTTCAGAGGAAATTTTAGCCCCTCATTTCTGATGAGAATCATCATATCTTTAATTTCTGAGCTCATATTGAGATTTTGGTATTACCGAAAGTTATGTAGGGCATGTCTAGTAATTAAGGTAGATGATCAGGGTTTTGTTGAAAAGGTTCGTAAGCAGTGCCTGTTTGTAGGAGATTGCTTTCGTTGAAGCATCTCAAGTGCTTTGGGACAGCTGATGGAAAAGGTATAATTTCGCAATTATTTCTGCAAATCATGCAATTTGAAATATAATTATTTATTTAATGAAATGGAATATACCTGGATGATTGAAAGCCTGTCAAGTTATATTACTTCCGGCGTCATGGCGAGCACAAACTACGTAGCGATTGTTCTGTTATTTTCCATGTGAGCGCCCAGAACTGGGCTTAGAGGGCTGCACTTACCATATCTATCTATCTATCTATCTATCTATCATGTACTTACCGCCTACTCATGTCAAGTACGTGCCCAGACTATGGCCTCAAAGACTATTTGTTACATTATGATCAAATTGTGCAAGCCTTAACAACCTGCCACAACATAATACCAACAAATTATGGTCAAGAAAAACTCGCATCATTGACAACGAATGTAAACCAATATGGTCGACCGGAAGTGAAACAAAAACGTAAACAAAAGTCCGAGATGACACTGACACATAGTAAAGTGAATGCCATGATATTCCAAGGCCTGCTGCTATTGATTCTGAGTGGTGAAATTGCTATGAACCCAGGCCCAACGAGATGGAAGTGTCCATGCGGCATTTGCATTAAACCAGTGAAGAAAAATCAAACGGTCTCCTGTGTGACGGCTGTAAAACTTGGAACCATCTGAAGTGTCTTCTTGATGCAGTAAAGATTTCCAAACAGGAGTATAATCGACTTGGAAATTCCGACGAAAATTGGTATTGCTACAACTGCCCGATTTCACAGACTCCTTTTTCTCATGTGATACTCGAAATGGAGATAACACAAGCAGTGACGAAGAAAGTGGTGAGACGAACAGGGATTATCTTAATGAAATCAGGAACAAGTATCCTAAAAACTTGTTTATTTTGCTTACCTGAACATTAATAGCCTCAGGCACAAGATTGTAGACATTCGGGACAGTCTTAGGACAGTACCAGTTGACCTTTTTGGCATTGCTGAGACGAAACTGGACCACACTTACCCCAGTGAGCAATTCCACATCGAAGGATATAGAATGTATCGTAAGGATCGAGACCAGTATGGAGGAAGCCTTACAACTTATGTTCGTTCCGACATACCGTGTCGGCAAGTGAGGCAATGGGAACTGGCGCAAACAGAGACTCTGATTTTGGAACTCCGGCCAAGCCCCAATTTTAAGTGCCTCGTCGTGGTGGCTTATAAACCACCAAGAGTTACGAACAATACTTTCAGTGCGGATAACTACTGGGCTCTTCAAACATTGCTCAAAGAAGTGATAGATGACCACGCCCCGCTGAAATCAACTTACGTCAAAGGCGCAGAGGTGCCTTTTATGAATAAAAGACTGAAACGAGCAGTTCGAGACAAGAAAAGACTACATAAACAGTACCAGCAACACCCAGTCCGCCAAAACTGGGAAAAATATCGTTTACAGCGAAATCTAACGACCAAGATACGTAAAGAAGCCATGAAAGACTACTTCAAGGACAAGTGCAATGGTGGAGCGAAAAACTCCAACTTTTGGTCGACCATCAAGCCCTTCCTTACCAATAAAGGAGGAAAGGGCAATGATAACATCATGCTACGGGTAGACGACAATATCGTAACAGACCCCACTCAAGTCTGCCAACATCTGAATGACTACTATATAAACATAACATCAGACATTGGGGGAAACATTGATTTACAGCAGACAACCGAAAGTAATGAAGATTTCATAACTGCCTGCGATGAGTATTTTAAAGACCATCCAAGCATCAAAAACATTAAGGAGAACATGGAGACTTCTAACTTCTCCTTTCACCACTCTTCCCCAAAAGAGGAGGAAAAAATCATCGAGAAGATTGACACCAAGAAAGCAACCGGTGAAGACCGCATACCAGCAAAGTTATTGAAACCCATTACTGGATCACTAAGTCTTCATCTATGTAACATTTTTAATCAGTGTGTGGATGCCTGCAGTTTTCCGGATCCTGCAAAACTGGCTGAGGTGGTACCTCTACACAAAAAAGACGATCATTTGACTATGAAGAATTACAGGCCAGTCAGCATCCTACCTGCCCTTTCAAAGATCATGGAACGTGTGATACATCATCAACTTACTCCTTTCTTAGACGAGATACTAAATCCAAGTGTGGCGGCATACCTCGACAAGGAAACAGCGCGTGAGGGCAAACGGAACAACAAGTGAATGGTGTGAACTACAAAAGGGGGTCCCACAGGGCTCAGTATTGGGCCCTGCCCTCTTCAACTTATATGTCAATGAAATTTACGCTGTTATTAAAAAATCTAGACTTTACAATTACGCGGATGACAACACCCTTTCTGCCAGTGGGACAACAAGAAATGAGGTCATATCAAACTTAACCTCTGAAACCAGCAAAGCCATCAGCTGGTTCAAGGACAATTTGATGGAGGCTAATCCTCAAAAATTTCAACTTATCATGTTAAAAGATTCGAATGAAGATACCCGCACAAGCCTAAATATAGACACATTAAGAATCGACAGCACAGAAAGTGTAAAACTTCTAGGTATACACCTCGATGAAGACTTGAACTTTAATACACAAGTAAAAGAACTGTGTCGTAAAGCAGGCTCTCAGTTAAATGTCCTGCAACGCATGGCTCGATACCTAGACTTTGACAGCAGAATGTCCATCTTTAGATCATTCATCCTAGCGAATTTGAAATTTTGTGAACTTGTGTGGCATTTTTGTGGTGTAGGAAATACGAACAAGCTGTAACGTATTCAGCACAGAGCTCTGAGATTCGTCTACCTAGATTTCAGCAGCTCATACGAAGAGCTGCTTGACAGAGCCCAACTACCCACTCTACAGCTGGCAAGAAAGAGATCCATATTGAAGGAGGTGTACAAGAGCATACACCATCTGTCGCCCCCTTTCATGTGGGATCTGTTCAAACTTAAAACTAGGACCTATAACCTGAGATCATCAAGGACTCTAAATATCCCTAACACACGGACTAAAAAGTATGGTCAAAAATCGCTGAGAATAAATGGTGTGTGCCTCTGGAATAGCCTTCCAGAGAAAACCAAGGACAGTCCGGATTTGAAGTCTTTTATGCAGCACGTGGATAAATGGAATGACTATAATTGTAAATGCAATATGTGCAAGTGACCTTGTGTCGGTCATCAGAGACCTTTGGTGCTATGCATCTTTTAATTGAACTTTTTTTTTTTTTTTTTTTTTTCTGTGACTTTTATTTGTGAATTTTATCTGTGATTTTATCTGTGATTTTATCCCTGATTTTATCTGTGATTTTATCTGTGATTTTACCAATGACTTCTCGATTTCAAGTATTTATAATAATTTAATTTAATTTTAAAATTTTAATGTCCTGTCATTACTTTTCCATGTGTTATTTACAGTCGTTATACTAGCCCTGATGGCTAATGTTTATCTGTTACTATGTGCTTCTGACTTAAAATAAAATGATTTGATTTTGATTTGATTTGATATTTGAATTCTCTGATCAAAAACACAGCTAGTTTGTTGGATTTGGCCTAAAAAATTGAGATGCGCTGGGGGCACTGAGTTTGTTTTTCCATAGCAACAGAAAAGTAATTTGAACATTTCCTACTTTTGTGATCTTTTCAAAATAGATAGCGAAATACCTAAGATAGTTTGGTAAAAATTTCATTCAGCTGCTTCTATGAAAGAGGTCTGCCAAAAAAATTGGTCAAAACTATCTGAACTGTCTAGTTGAATCCAAAAGTCGCCGATGGTAGTTGCTTGACAGATCCCACCTTTTCTTCCTTCATTTGGATGGGTCATTTTGTTTGTTCCTTATAGTGTACAGTACTGTAGCCTACCAACAACACCCAACAATAACTGTGAATTTTGAGAAAATGTTTTTCGTAATCAAGTATAAAATTGGCTGGAATCTGTGACAAATATATCAAAACACACATGTCTGGGCATTTCTTTGATTTGTCATATGCTAGTATGTAGGTGGGCTGAAGCCATTTGCATGCCCGCATACCTTTTGTGTCTCAATGATTAGTATGACCGCCCAAGTACTGTACACCCTAAAGCAAAAATCAGTGCGCCGTTCAGCTGAATCGAATAAAATAAATTAATTGGTTTAATTTTAATAATGGCACTAGCCATCAGGCGCAAAGCGCCCGACGCGGTGCTGTCTAATCGTCAGTTTCAAAAATGTAGGACTTCAATTTGCTGCTCAACACTGAACTGCTCTTTTGCAATTTCAGTGATTCAGGGCGAACCCTGCATATCATATCAGTAACAGAGCAAACACTGACCATCCAATAAAAAGACGTTCGAAAAGTAAAATTTTCAAAAAGAAAAAAATTTCAAAAAACATTTTCAAAAAAAAAAAATTCCAAAAAAAATGTTCCAAACACAAATAATGTTGGAAAAGAAAAATCGCCAAAAAAAAAAAAAATCAAACAAAAAGAAAATTCATCAAAACTTTTTTCTTCAAATGTCAGAAGATTATTTACCAAAAACCAAAAAATTCCCACTTTTTTTATAAACTTTTCTTTTCTTGGCTTTTTCCATAAAATTATAATTCGGTTTTTTCCCTCAATTAAAATTTTTAATATTAGGCCTACCCTTCCGCCCTATTTCGGTTTATCCTAAATTTTTTCTCAGAACTTTATTATAACCTGAATACAAAAATGAATTTTGAGAAATACTTTAGTTAATTACAATTCAGTGTCTTTAAAATTCATCTCATGTGTCCAAGTGGTGCCGTCTTCATGCTCTGGCATTTACATATTGTCCCATAATGTTTAAAATAACACATGAAAAAGCAGTGGATGTTTCCCATTTGCTATTGTGTTGCATGCTCAATGTTTTTTTGTATACTCAATGGTCTGATGATGTCATTGCATTGTTTGCCATTGTGACGTCATGTCGATGGTGATGCCACAACATTGTGACATCATCATGAGCTGCTCTCTGTGCTCTGATTGGCTGATGTATATAGATCAACTGAGTGAAGTATGAAATATATCCTGAGTCCTCTGTACTCACTTGTGCTGACGCACTCGTGGGCACAGAGGACTCAGGATATCTCCGACTTGTGAAGTACAGCTCAAAATACCACCACACCCATATGGTCTTATTATAATACAACATGTGTACAAAGTATACATAATTTTTTATTGATGTTATGTGTTGATAATTTCAGTGTGCGATGCAGAGCAAATGCGTTCTTGTTTGGTTGACAAAGTGGTGGATTTTGTGGAAGAACTTGAGAAGGGATCTTCAAAATCAGTTTTATCTGCAATGTGATTAGCACCTTTCTATTACACAAATATATTTGAAATGACATTTTGGCTGATATGTAATCAGTTTTTGGAGGCTATTTAATTCAAGTTTTAACTGATTGAAGATGTTCGTTTTTGTTCCAGACTGAAAGAAATTGAAACGGACTGCTTTAATCCGCAGAATTTGTCAGCCTGTGATGCAGATCTGAAATTTGAATTCCTCATGCTTATTGGCTATATCCACTACTATTACACGGAAGTTGATTGTAAGATATGAATTCCTCTTTCTCATGAAGATATTTGCAATTGATGTCGTACTTGAATTTGGGATCTCTAGATATATTCATATATTACAGTTGATGGACAGCAATGTGGAACACTGATCTCAGACTTGTCCGTTGAAATTAAAAAGGTTGCAGTGTCCAACGGTGCCTTGGCATGCACGTGAGTGGTTCTCTCTTTTGCAGTTGGGAAAAGTCTCGTATTTGTGTACTGCCATTAGTTGAGAAATTACCTGTGTAAGAGGCTTTCAGACCTTTAATACTGCCATCAAATGTATCATTATATTATAAATAGAATTTGTCCTGTAGCCTATTGAAATACAGAACTAGTAACTGTAAGCAACTTTGCTTTTTCTCAGGCTAGTGACGATAATGTCCTCATCTTCGGTGAGGGATAGTTCTTGTCGAGTTATAAGTTTACTGTCGTCAATTGTGGAAGTGTCATGCACATCATCTTCACCTTCAACATGTCTGCCCAGGAAAGCCCGTCAGTGTTATGTTGAACTACAAACTGCAGTGAATGCCTTCGTACCAGGTAAGGGAATGTCCATTCCAAATCAGTGTAAAATCGTTATTCTCAAATAATATATCAAATAATATATTAATGGTTTTATCAAAACTAGCTGATTGATTAAAGTATTGTTTCATTTTTGTAGGTTCCGATAGCTCCACCATTTGCTCGTAAGTATGTAGGATGAATTTTAAATCCCAAGTTTTGAAATTATTTGATTTCGATATCTCATTACGATTTTTTCTTTCAGCACATTGACTACTAAACTGACTTGCATAGAGATCACATTGCAAAACTGTCGAGGTGGAATGTGGCGCTCCGGATTTATGTCATCCCTGACAGGCAGTTCCAGTCCAATCAAAGCACTTGGAAGTGTATGCACAGGTATTAACATTTTTGTACTTTTGCACTACTTTTCTAAAACATTATTGTTGCTTAATTGGCATAAAAATGTTGGGAAAATTATATGAACAGAAAAATGTTTCTTGCTATCTATAAAGTTGTTTTGCAAGCTATTTTGTTGTGACCTCTGTTTATTCACTGGTATTAAAAAGTCAATGTTTGTAAAATTATTTACAGATGATTTCATATTTGTTGACAAAAGGACTGAATATGATTTTTATTTCTCGGACATGTTATCCTATTGGGAACAGTGATGTCATAATTTTTTTGATGTCACTTTTCCCTATTGAATACATGTCCTAGAAAAAAAATCACGTTCAGTCTTTATGTCTACAAATATGAAATCATCTGTAAGAGTAACATGCTTGAATTTTGTAAATTAGAATATACTAGCATAACACCTGTGAAGACATGGGAGGGGATTCAGGGGAGGGAAGAATATAAAAAAAGTCGCTTCTATTTCTGTGACTGTAATTACAAACACCAAACTGGACTTTGTAGAGAGTTGTAGGAAGATTCTTTTTCTTAACTGTACTATCAATAGTTTGCTTGGAGTAGCGTGATTGGTCCGTGAATTAATAGTACTAGCATAATTCCCGTGAAATGAGACAAAATGGAAATGGAACATTATCTATTAGTTATTAAATCAACAAAAGTGCCCCAGGCACAATTGCTACAACATTGGTATTTGCTGATACTCTGTGTGTGAAAACTGTATAATAGCAAAACAGTAATAACATTGCTAGTTTGAGCACCAAACGCAGCCTAAATCCTTCTGGGGCATTAGAGAAAGTTCCTTGCAAGTTTTCATGACTTTGCAATCAGTATTTTGGCTGGGAAAGACGGAAGGGTTTGTTAAGTAATAGTATGATGATTTTAGTGTGATGATTTTGCTTATATCTTGATTTTATTTCAGTGAAACCTTGTACCAAAGAAAAGGCTTCAAAGGTGTTGGAAGACCTATATGCTAATATATTAGGCCGTTTCTCAACTTACGCCAATAGTAACCTTGTTTGCAGGTATGTGAAATTCCATATTTCAAGAATATTTGTTATTTTGTGACATTTATTTATACAATGTGGTACTGTTAATGGTGTGGCAAGCAACATGACCATTTCTTGATTTCATTTTTGTGACATATATATTCATTTAAAAACACACAAATAAATCATGTATATATGTCTACTTTACAGTGCGTTTAATAATTTGGTAGACAACGTAGTATCAGAACTTGAAAGGGAATCCTGTGGTGGAAAGTTTGCTGTCCTAATAAAAAATTCCCTGATGGAAACAATAAAAGTTTGTGATGGCGGTGAGTTTAGTTTTATTTTCATCCAAATGTTGTTTTATTTTGCTTAGCAAGACAGCTAGCTTGTAATAATTTTTGTGAGAAGACTTGCAAAGAAAAACCAATATATGTAATATTGGCCTGTGTAGAAAGTCAGCTAATTATTTTGAAACCTTTCTGCAGACTCTTCACCCAACACATCTAAATTAATCTACATAGCAAGAAAATTAAATATATATGAGAATTTACATGTTTTGTCAAATAGGTGTGACAGATTGTATCTCCATGGCTAACTGCATTGGAAACAGTGACAGGCAGTGTGGGTGAGTACTATGCTGTTTTCTAATACTAATCTTTTCTATATGTTTTTTAAAATATATTTTAAATGAATTTGTAAATGATGAAGTGAGAGTGTCTGTTGGTTCCCTGTTTCAGGTCATCTGTCAAAGCGTGTTATGGGTCGGCTACTGGAAAATGTAAAGATCTTCTGGTGGCAGTTGATGAAGTTATTTGTGGTGCAGATGGAGATACATGTGACATCCTTGAAAGTATAGGATGCTTTGGATCAGTCTTTCTAAATGCACTATTTAAAGATGATGGTAGTGCTTTCAATTTAAACGACTTGATCACTTATGATTTTGAAAAAATTGCACATGAATATGGCACTCAATCTGTAAGCTTTACCATCACCTTTGGATCAGGAGCTACATCAGTCCTGCCTAGTGCTGACGACTATTGCGAGTAAGTTGTCCTATATTTTGCAATATTTTGAAGTGATCATTTTATGGCTGTGTATTGGCTACAGGTTTTACATTGTAATAATTATCTACTTTAGGGCAGTGGAGTGTTTTTCAGCTCAAACTTCTACTTGTGATCATCCTTTCACCAATTTCTTGGAAAATACATACACCACTGTGTTCCGTCAGACATACAATTACCATAATTGCTCAGGTACGGGGATACTGAATTTAAATGATTTTGTATGATACAATTCTCAGTTTTGGGTGTGAAATGACAGAAGTTAAGAATATTTATATTGCCCATCTATTTGAATTATAAGTGTATGAAGAAGAAGATGGAAGTGGCAGTGGAGGTGACAGTGGCAGTGGGGGAGATGAAGCAGGTATGTGGCTTGTGAATTTTTTTGTTCTTTCTACTTTGGTCGACTAAATACCTCCTGTTTTGTTAATAATGGTGTTTTCTTTTAAACATGGTGATATTACAAAGGGAATACTTAGGACAATGGATAATTCCTATTTACAGCTGATGCGCGATAGGTCAAATTGCTAGTTTTTCAAATAGAATGTAATTATACACCTGCAGCGTGCTGTTGCAGACTTGCAGTTGTATGTATGGTTTGTAGCCAACAGCTCTCTATTCCTTACGCACTTCTCAATTTAAAGGGGAGGTAGGATGGGCACTTTTCTGCAATTTTAAGTTTAATGGATCAAGTTTATATATTGGTATCAAAAGATAGGTTTTTGTGAAATTAGATGATTTCAGGCCGTTTTGCATTTTTATGATGAATGGTTGCCATGGTAACCAGTTTAAAAGTGTCGTGCCTGGAAATTCTACTCTCCTCTTTCTCTTGTTTCTGACTGGTTTCAGAACTAGGGACAAAAATGTGATAAATTTGCTGATAATCGGTCGATTTACACAATTTAAAAGCCCATATTTATCAAAGAGAATAATTTTGTACTATTTAGTTTCGTTGTTGTTCAACTGTTTCTGTAATAGTAAGCCTGCAAATTAGCCTGTCAACACAGGGTGCTATTATGCTTGAAATCCTTGATCTGAATGAAGTGATCATAACAAACCACTTTGTTCCCAAATCTATTAATCAAAGTTTTAATTCATCAAAATTCTTACACATTTTGAACTCTCTTGCTCCTAATGAGTAAACAAAATACATATTTAGATTGAAAATATATAGATTTGTGTTATGGTAGATTACTCAACATGATGAGATTATTGATACTCATGGTGAATGTGGCAGAAACAGATAGTATTTATGATACTTAACATTACCATTTGCGGTGATGCATTTTGTCCTTAGTTATTGTCATTTTTTGAGTTTATGGTGATTGTGGATCACGTTTTAATGAACTGATTTTTCACTTGCAAATGTTTGCCCGTATAATCTCAAAATTTTGTAGATCTTCATCATTTTCAAGTGTCTTGCCTTTTGGATTTGGGATTTATAAACTGATTTTGATAACTTGCAAATGTTTGCCCAAGCTAGTGATGGGAGCTATTCAATTGAGTTAATTTTAATTCATTAAAAATGTAATAAATCTATTGAATTGAGTTGACTGCGTTGAAAAAATTCAAATAAATAATTGAATTGAATTGATAATTGGGCCCCAAACCGTATCATACCCTTCGCGGATCCTTTTCAGAGTGTGATGCGGTTGTGGATTTGATCTTTGTGGTGGACACATCTGGCAGCATACAAAACCGAAATCCTTCTAATTGGGGCCTTGTCAAGGAATTTATCACGAATGTCACAAGGCGGTACAATGTGGGTGAAGATGGCGCACGTGTTGGGATAGTGGAGTTCAGCAAGGAGGCTAATGTGGCGTTCTATTTGGATGAGTATTATACTCAAAGTGACCTGGAGGTTGCTATTGGGAATCTGAACTACCAGGGTAAAAGTACTAACATTGCTGAAGGCTTTGAAACGGCACGAAAAAAGTTGCTTCAAGAAAGTCGAGGAGACAGAAAAGATGTGAAAAATTTTTGCATTTTGATCACTGATGGCAATCCAAATGTACGAAGGACAGACACACTAAGTGAGGCAGAAAAACTCAAGGAAGTTTCTACTGTTATATCAGTGGGAGTGACAAAGGGCATCGGGCGACAGCTGCTAGAAGAGATGTCAAGTGATGGTCGTGTGGTTGATGTAGACGACTTTGACACTTTAGAGGAAGAACTAAATGGCCTTGTCATTTTAGTGTGCCCCGCTGAGGATCCAGGTATTTAATTTTGTTTTGTTGAGTAATTGTTGCTAATCTTTATATCCAAGGGGAAGTTCAGAAAGTTCTAACCAATTATTTTGGTGGACATTTCCCTTTGAAGCTACTGAATGTAATTTTCACTGAGCTATTTTCAGGTATGTCGCTATCTATTCTGAAAGTATAATACCTGTAGGAAATGTTTAAATTACTTTTCAGCTACAATGGAAACATTAACTCAGTGCACCCAGCGCAACTAAATTGTTGAGACCTAATCCAGCGATGTAGCAGTGTGAATTCTTCTAAAAGTTCATGTGAAAATTGATTATAACCAAAAATACTTCTTGTCAGCCTGACCGTATTGCAATGTGATTTTCATTGCATTCCTCTAAGGTATGCAAATGTTTAACCTATTTGCTGTAGTCGGGGCCACTTGCATTGACTGAACTCGATCACCCCCAAATACAGTGTCGCTCGAATAACTACACTGTAACTATAAATTCTGTTGACGCTATGTTGTGTCGCTTGATTAAAAACGTTCATATAACAAATATGAAGTGTCTACAATTTGTTATGACAAAGAAAACAAAGAAATACTGAGAGTTTGCTGATCAAGTTGTCAATCCTCCGACGCTACATTGCCGTAGCCCTGAGACCCTGCGTGTAGCGCAGGGGTCATGAATCACTACATAGTAAAAACTTGAGATTTCAGCATGCCCTTCAGGAGGATCAGAATGGTGTCATTGTTGTGGCTCTATTGATCATTGTGATTATCTCACAATAATCTCCGTGTATTTCGCTGCTGATAGCACATCATTTCAGCCCAGAACATCCTCACATACACTGTAGACAACAGTTTCAAATTTTCTAAGCCCCATAAAAACTGTCTCCTCAAGATAATAAAATGGCTGCTCAACAGTGATTGGTCTAAACAGAGCAGCAGCACTGTTATGATGTCATAAACACTGGCGACGTCACAATCTCTGGTGATGTCATAGCGATTGTGTAAACAATCATGTTGTGACATCACCATGCAGCTGTTACTCTCTCTTAGCCAATCAGAGCGCAGTTTCACTACAATGTATAAGAAAAAATCATTAAGCTCAACTTCAATGCCTTCGTATTGTAGGTATCAGTGTTCTCACAAAAATTGAAAATATGTGCTATCAGCAGCAAAAATTGTCTATTTTTAATATACCAACACACAATATCAGTAATTCATTGAAAACTTAGATACAGCCATTCCCCTAAACCCTTGTTGAAAATCTCAAGTTTTTCCAATGTAGCGACCCATGACCCGCGTGTTAGCACACGTGGGTCCCAGGGCTAACATTGCCGTGACTTTTTTGCACTTGTGGTGACATCATCAATGACTCATCATTGACAATCGTATAACGTCATAAACACATTCCTGAGTTTTGTAATGATCATGAACGTCGCAGCAGGCTTTGACAACCTAGTATTTGACAACTGTTATCCAGTAGCAGGACAGAAGTGAGGCATAACATTATGATTTATTCTGAAACTATGCTCATCAAGTAAGACATGTGTGAAGTTTGACTGGCAGCTGTTTAGTGAATGCTGCGGAATCAGCAGATCGAGTTCAGAAGGGGGAATGGTCTCTGACACAGAACTGCAATCCCTTGCATTTCTGGGATCAGAATCAGAGCTCGGACTACATTTGCTGAGGCAATCACTGAGGTTCTCCAAACTGAGCAGTTCCTAAAAACGGGAGTTTCAGAGGAAATTTTAGCCCCTCATTTCTGATGAGAATCATCATATCTTTAATTTCTGAGCTCATATTGAGATTTTGGTATTACCGAAAGTTATGTAGGGCATGTCTAGTAATTAAGGTAGATGATCAGGGTTTTGTTGAAAAGGTTCGTAAGCAGTGCCTGTTTGTAGGAGATTGCTTTCGTTGAAGCATCTCAAGTGCTTTGGGACAGCTGATGGAAAAGGTATAATTTCGCAATTATTTCTGCAAATCATGCAATTTGAAATATAATTATTTATTTAATGAAATGGAATATACCTGGATGATTGAAAGCCTGTCAAGTTATATTACTTCCGGCGTCATGGCGAGCACAAACTACGTAGCGATTGTTCTGTTATTTTCCATGTGAGCGCCCAGAACTGGGCTTAGAGGGCTGCACTTACCATATCTATCTATCTATCTATCTATCTATCATGTACTTACCGCCTACTCATGTCAAGTACGTGCCCAGACTATGGCCTCAAAGACTATTTGTTACATTATGATCAAATTGTGCAAGCCTTAACAACCTGCCACAACATAATACCAACAAATTATGGTCAAGAAAAACTCGCATCATTGACAACGAATGTAAACCAATATGGTCGACCGGAAGTGAAACAAAAACGTAAACAAAAGTCCGAGATGACACTGACACATAGTAAAGTGAATGCCATGATATTCCAAGGCCTGCTGCTATTGATTCTGAGTGGTGAAATTGCTATGAACCCAGGCCCAACGAGATGGAAGTGTCCATGCGGCATTTGCATTAAACCAGTGAAGAAAAATCAAACGGTCTCCTGTGTGACGGCTGTAAAACTTGGAACCATCTGAAGTGTCTTCTTGATGCAGTAAAGATTTCCAAACAGGAGTATAATCGACTTGGAAATTCCGACGAAAATTGGTATTGCTACAACTGCCCGATTTCACAGACTCCTTTTTCTCATGTGATACTCGAAATGGAGATAACACAAGCAGTGACGAAGAAAGTGGTGAGACGAACAGGGATTATCTTAATGAAATCAGGAACAAGTATCCTAAAAACTTGTTTATTTTGCTTACCTGAACATTAATAGCCTCAGGCACAAGATTGTAGACATTCGGGACAGTCTTAGGACAGTACCAGTTGACCTTTTTGGCATTGCTGAGACGAAACTGGACCACACTTACCCCAGTGAGCAATTCCACATCGAAGGATATAGAATGTATCGTAAGGATCGAGACCAGTATGGAGGAAGCCTTACAACTTATGTTCGTTCCGACATACCGTGTCGGCAAGTGAGGCAATGGGAACTGGCGCAAACAGAGACTCTGATTTTGGAACTCCGGCCAAGCCCCAATTTTAAGTGCCTCGTCGTGGTGGCTTATAAACCACCAAGAGTTACGAACAATACTTTCAGTGCGGATAACTACTGGGCTCTTCAAACATTGCTCAAAGAAGTGATAGATGACCACGCCCCGCTGAAATCAACTTACGTCAAAGGCGCAGAGGTGCCTTTTATGAATAAAAGACTGAAACGAGCAGTTCGAGACAAGAAAAGACTACATAAACAGTACCAGCAACACCCAGTCCGCCAAAACTGGGAAAAATATCGTTTACAGCGAAATCTAACGACCAAGATACGTAAAGAAGCCATGAAAGACTACTTCAAGGACAAGTGCAATGGTGGAGCGAAAAACTCCAACTTTTGGTCGACCATCAAGCCCTTCCTTACCAATAAAGGAGGAAAGGGCAATGATAACATCATGCTACGGGTAGACGACAATATCGTAACAGACCCCACTCAAGTCTGCCAACATCTGAATGACTACTATATAAACATAACATCAGACATTGGGGGAAACATTGATTTACAGCAGACAACCGAAAGTAATGAAGATTTCATAACTGCCTGCGATGAGTATTTTAAAGACCATCCAAGCATCAAAAACATTAAGGAGAACATGGAGACTTCTAACTTCTCCTTTCACCACTCTTCCCCAAAAGAGGAGGAAAAAATCATCGAGAAGATTGACACCAAGAAAGCAACCGGTGAAGACCGCATACCAGCAAAGTTATTGAAACCCATTACTGGATCACTAAGTCTTCATCTATGTAACATTTTTAATCAGTGTGTGGATGCCTGCAGTTTTCCGGATCCTGCAAAACTGGCTGAGGTGGTACCTCTACACAAAAAAGACGATCATTTGACTATGAAGAATTACAGGCCAGTCAGCATCCTACCTGCCCTTTCAAAGATCATGGAACGTGTGATACATCATCAACTTACTCCTTTCTTAGACGAGATACTAAATCCAAGTGTGGCGGCATACAGAGCAGGTTACAGCTGCCAGTCAGTATTAGTTCAAATTACAGAAGATTGGAGGCGTCACATGGAAGAGAAGAAACATGTGGGTGCTGTGCTAATGGATCTTAGCAAGGCTTTTGACAGCCTACCACATCTGCTCATCGTCTCCAAACTAAAAGCCTACGGTGCTTCTGATAAAGCCTGTGCCCTAATTTGGTCCTATCTCTCGACAAGGAAACAGCGCGTGAGGGCAAACGGAACAACAAGTGAATGGTGTGAACTACAAAAGGGGGTCCCACAGGGCTCAGTATTGGGCCCTGCCCTCTTCAACTTATATGTCAATGAAATTTACGCTGTTATTAAAAAATCTAGACTTTACAATTACGCGGATGACAACACCCTTTCTGCCAGTGGGACAACAAGAAATGAGGTCATATCAAACTTAACCTCTGAAACCAGCAAAGCCATCAGCTGGTTCAAGGACAATTTGATGGAGGCTAATCCTCAAAAATTTCAACTTATCATGTTAAAAGATTCGAATGAAGATACCCGCACAAGCCTAAATATAGACACATTAAGAATCGACAGCACAGAAAGTGTAAAACTTCTAGGTATACACCTCGATGAAGACTTGAACTTTAATACACAAGTAAAAGAACTGTGTCGTAAAGCAGGCTCTCAGTTAAATGTCCTGCAACGCATGGCTCGATACCTAGACTTTGACAGCAGAATGTCCATCTTTAGATCATTCATCCTAGCGAATTTGAAATTTTGTGAACTTGTGTGGCATTTTTGTGGTGTAGGAAATACGAACAAGCTGTAACGTATTCAGCACAGAGCTCTGAGATTCGTCTACCTAGATTTCAGCAGCTCATACGAAGAGCTGCTTGACAGAGCCCAACTACCCACTCTACAGCTGGCAAGAAAGAGATCCATATTGAAGGAGGTGTACAAGAGCATACACCATCTGTCGCCCCCTTTCATGTGGGATCTGTTCAAACTTAAAACTAGGACCTATAACCTGAGATCATCAAGGACTCTAAATATCCCTAACACACGGACTAAAAAGTATGGTCAAAAATCGCTGAGAATAAATGGTGTGTGCCTCTGGAATAGCCTTCCAGAGAAAACCAAGGACAGTCCGGATTTGAAGTCTTTTATGCAGCACGTGGATAAATGGAATGACTATAATTGTAAATGCAATATGTGCAAGTGACCTTGTGTCGGTCATCAGAGACCTTTGGTGCTATGCATCTTTTAATTGAACTTTTTTTTTTTTTTTTTTTTTTTCTGTGACTTTTATTTGTGAATTTTATCTGTGAATTTTATCTGTGATTTTATCTGTGATTTTATCCCTGATTTTATCTGTGATTTTACCAATGACTTCTCGATTTCAAGTATTTATAATAATTTAATTTAATTTTAAAATTTTAATGTCCTGTCATTACTTTTCCATGTGTTATTTACAGTCGTTATACTAGCCCTGATGGCTAATGTTTATCTGTTACTATGTGCTTCTGACTTAAAATAAAATGATTTGATTTTGATTTGATTTGATATTTGAATTCTCTGATCAAAAACACAGCTAGTTTGTTGGATTTGGCCTAAAAAATTGAGATGCGCTGGGGGCACTGAGTTTGTTTTTCCATAGCAACAGAAAAGTAATTTGAACATTTCCTACTTTTGTGATCTTTTCAAAATAGATAGCGAAATACCTAAGATAGTTTGGTAAAAATTTCATTCAGCTGCTTCTATGAAAGAGGTCTGCCAAAAAAATTGGTCAAAACTATCTGAACTGTCTAGTTGAATCCAAAAGTCGCCGATGGTAGTTGCTTGACAGATCCCACCTTTTCTTCCTTCATTTGGATGGGTCATTTTGTTTGTTCCTTATAGTGTACAGTACTGTAGCCTACCAACAACACCCAACAATAACTGTGAATTTTGAGAAAATGTTTTTCGTAATCAAGTATAAAATTGGCTGGAATCTGTGACAAATATATCAAAACACACATGTCTGGGCATTTCTTTGATTTGTCATATGCTAGTATGTAGGTGGGCTGAAGCCATTTGCATGCCCGCATACCTTTTGTGTCTCAATGATTAGTATGACCGCCCAAGTACTGTACACCCTAAAGCAAAAATCAGTGCGCCGTTCAGCTGAATCGAATAAAATAAATTAATTGGTTTAATTTTAATAATGGCACTAGCCATCAGGCGCAAAGCGCCCGACGCGGTGCTGTCTAATCGTCAGTTTCAAAAATGTAGGACTTCAATTTGCTGCTCAACACTGAACTGCTCTTTTGCAATTTCAGTGATTCAGGGCGAACCCTGCATATCATATCAGTAACAGAGCAAACACTGACCATCCAATAAAAAGACGTTCGAAAAGTAAAATTTTCAAAAAGAAAAAAATTTCAAAAAACATTTTCAAAAAAAAAAAATTCCAAAAAAAATGTTCCAAACACAAATAATGTTGGAAAAGAAAAATCGCCAAAAAAAAAAAAATCAAACAAAAAGAAAATTCATCAAAACTTTTTTCTTCAAATGTCAGAAGATTATTTACCAAAAACCAAAAAATTCCCACTTTTTTTATAAACTTTTCTTTTCTTGGCTTTTTCCATAAAATTATAATTCGGTTTTTTCCCTCAATTAAAATTTTTAATATTAGGCCTACCCTTCCGCCCTATTTCGGTTTATCCTAAATTTTTTCTCAGAACTTTATTATAACCTGAATACAAAAATGAATTTTGAGAAATACTTTAGTTAATTACAATTCAGTGTCTTTAAAATTCATCTCATGTGTCCAAGTGGTGCCGTCTTCATGCTCTGGCATTTACATATTGTCCCATAATGTTTAAAATAACACATGAAAAAGCAGTGGATGTTTCCCATTTGCTATTGTGTTGCATGCTCAATGTTTTTTTGTATACTCAATGGTCTGATGATGTCATTGCATTGTTTGCCATTGTGACGTCATGTCGATGGTGATGCCACAACATTGTGACATCATCATGAGCTGCTCTCTGTGCTCTGATTGGCTGATGTATATAGATCAACTGAGTGAAGTATGAAATATATCCTGAGTCCTCTGTACTCACTTGTGCTGACGCACTCGTGGGCACAGAGGACTCAGGATATCTCCGACTTGTGAAGTACAGCTCAAAATACCACCACACCCATATGGTCTTATTATAATACAACATGTGTACAAAGTATACATAATTTTTTATTGATGTTATGTGTTGATAATTTCAGTGTGCGATGCAGAGCAAATGCGTTCTTGTTTGGTTGACAAAGTGGTGGATTTTGTGGAAGAACTTGAGAAGGGATCTTCAAAATCAGTTTTATCTGCAATGTGATTAGCACCTTTCTATTACACAAATATATTTGAAATGACATTTTGGCTGATATGTAATCAGTTTTTGGAGGCTATTTAATTCAAGTTTTAACTGATTGAAGATGTTCGTTTTTGTTCCAGACTGAAAGAAATTGAAACGGACTGCTTTAATCCGCAGAATTTGTCAGCCTGTGATGCAGATCTGAAATTTGAATTCCTCATGCTTATTGGCTATATCCACTACTATTACACGGAAGTTGATTGTAAGATATGAATTCCTCTTTCTCATGAAGATATTTGCAATTGATGTCGTACTTGAATTTGGGATCTCTAGATATATTCATATATTACAGTTGATGGACAGCAATGTGGAACACTGATCTCAGACTTGTCCGTTGAAATTAAAAAGGTTGCAGTGTCCAACGGTGCCTTGGCATGCACGTGAGTGGTTCTCTCTTTTGCAGTTGGGAAAAGTCTCGTATTTGTGTACTGCCATTAGTTGAGAAATTACCTGTGTAAGAGGCTTTCAGACCTTTAATACTGCCATCAAATGTATCATTATATTATAAATAGAATTTGTCCTGTAGCCTATTGAAATACAGAACTAGTAACTGTAAGCAACTTTGCTTTTTCTCAGGCTAGTGACGATAATGTCCTCATCTTCGGTGAGGGATAGTTCTTGTCGAGTTATAAGTTTACTGTCGTCAATTGTGGAAGTGTCATGCACATCATCTTCACCTTCAACATGTCTGCCCAGGAAAGCCCGTCAGTGTTATGTTGAACTACAAACTGCAGTGAATGCCTTCGTACCAGGTAAGGGAATGTCCATTCCAAATCAGTGTAAAATCGTTATTCTCAAATAATATATCAAATAATATATTAATGGTTTTATCAAAACTAGCTGATTGATTAAAGTATTGTTTCATTTTTGTAGGTTCCGATAGCTCCACCATTTGCTCGTAAGTATGTAGGATGAATTTTAAATCCCAAGTTTTGAAATTATTTGATTTCGATATCTCATTACGATTTTTTCTTTCAGCACATTGACTACTAAACTGACTTGCATAGAGATCACATTGCAAAACTGTCGAGGTGGAATGTGGCGCTCCGGATTTATGTCATCCCTGACAGGCAGTTCCAGTCCAATCAAAGCACTTGGAAGTGTATGCACAGGTAATTACTTAAGACATTGTTTTGCAAGCTATTTTGTTGTGACCTCTGTTTATTCACTGGTATTAAAAAGTCAATGTTTGTAAAATTATTTACAGATGATTTCATATTTGTTGACAAAAGGACTGAATATGATTTTTATTTCTCGGACATGTTATCCTATGGGGAACAGTGATGTCATAATTTTTTTGATGTCACTTTTCCCTATTGAATACATGTCCTAGAAAAAAAATCACGTTCAGTCTTTATGTCTACAAATATGAAATCATCTGTAAGAGTAACATGCTTGAATTTTGTAAATTAGAATATACTAGCATAACACCTGTGAAGACATGGGAGGGGATTTAGGGGAGGGAAGAATATAAAAAAAGTCGCTTCTATTTCTGTGACTGTAATTACAAACACCAAACTGGACTTTGTAGAGAGTTGTAGGAAGATTCTTTTTCTTAACTGTACTATCAATAGTTTGCTTGGAGTAGCGTGATTGGTCCGTGAATTAATAGTACTAGCATAATTCCCGTGAAATGAGACAAAATGGAAATGGAACATTATCTATTAGTTATTAAATCAACAAAAGTGCCCCAGGCAAAATTGCTACAACATTGGTCTTTGCTGATACTCTGTGTGTGAAAACTGTATAATAGCCAAACAGTAATAACATTGCTAGTTTGAGCACCAAACGCAGCCTAAGTCCTTCTGGGGCATTAGAGAAAGTTCCTTGCAAGTTTTCATGACTTTGCAATCAGTATTTTGGCTGGGAAAGACGGAAGGGTTTGTTAAGTAATAGTATGATGATTTTAGTGTGATGATTTTGCTTATATCTTGATTTTATTTCAGTGAAACCTTGTACCAAAGAAAAGGCTTCAAAGGTGTTGGAAGACCTATATGCTAATATATTAGGCCGTTTCTCAACTTACGCCAATAGTAACCTTGTTTGCAGGTATGTGAAATTCCATATTTCAAGAATGTTTGTTATTTTGTGACATTTATTTATACAATGTGGTACTGTTAATGGTGTGGCAAGCAACATGACCATTTCTTGATTTCATTTTTGTGACATATATATTCATTTAAAAACACCTGTATCTAATTTTGGTTTAAACAAGCATGTCTGTTGTATGGTATATAAAAAATAAATCATGTATATATGTCTACTTTACAGTGCGTTTAATAATTTGGTAGACAACGTAGTATCAGAACTTGAAAGGGAATCCTGTGGTGGAAAGTTTGCTGTCCTAATAAAAAATTCCCTGATGGAAACAATAAAAGTTTGTGATGGCGGTGAGTTTAGTTTTATTTTCATCCAAATGTTGTTTTATTTTGCTTAGCAAGACAGCTAGCTTGTAATAATTTTTGTGAGAAGACTTGCAAAGAAAAACGCAATTAATATATTTATTCAGTCCCATTGATGGTACCGCGATGTACTCATGAACCTCTCATTTAATCCTAAGTTGGAAAATATGTAATATTGGCCTGTGTAGAAAGTCAGCTAATTATTTTGAAACCTTTCTGCAGACTCTTCACCCAACACATCTAAATTAATCTACATAGCAAGAAAATTAAATATATATGAGAATTTACATTTTTTGTCAAATAGGTGTGACAGATTGTATCTCCATGGCTAACTGCATTGGAAACAGTGACAGGCAGTGTGGGTGAGTACTATGCTGTTTTCTAATACTAATCTTTTCTATATGTTTTTTTAAATATATTTTAAATGAATTTGTAAATGATGAAGTGAGAGTGTCTGTTGGTTCCCTGTTTCAGGTCATCTGTCAAAGCGTGTTATGCGTCGGCTTCTGGAAAATGTAAAGATCTTCTGGTGGCAGTTGATGAAGTTATTTGTGGTGCAAATGGAGATACATGTGACATCCTTGAAAGTATAGGATGCTTTGGATCAGTCTTTCTAAATGCACTATTTAAAGATGATGGTAGTGCTTTCAATTTAAACGACTTGATCACTTATGATTTTGAAAAAATTGCACATGAATATGGCACTCAATCTGTAAGCTTTACCATCACCTTTGGATCAGGAGCTACATCAGTCCTGCCTAGTGCTGACGACTATTGCGAGTAAGTTGTCCTATATTTTGCAATATTTTGAAGTGATCATTTTATGGCTGTGTATTGGCTACAGGTTTTACATTGTAATAATTATCTACTTTAGGGCAGTGGAGTGTTTTTCAGCTCAAACTTCTACTTGTGATCATCCTTTCACCAATTTCTTGGAAAATACATACACCACTGTGTTCCGTCAGACATACAATTACCATAATTGCTCAGGTACGGGGATACTGAATTTAAATGATTTTGTATGATACAATTCTCAGTTTTGGGTGTGAAATGACAGAAGTTAAGAATATTTATATTGCCCATCTATTTGAATTATAAGTGTTTGAAGAAGAAGATGGAAGTGGCAGTGGAGGTGACAGTGGCAGTGGGGGAGATGAAGCAGGTATGTGGCTTGTGAATTTTTTTGTTCTTTCTACTTTAGTTGACTAAATACCTCCCGTTTTGTTAATAATGGTGTTTTCTTTTAAACATGGTGATATTACAAAGGGAATACTTAGGACAATGGATAATTCCTATTTACAGCTGATGCACGATAGGTCAAATTGCTAGTTTTTCAAATAGAATGTAATTATAGCACTGCAGCGTGCTGTTGCAGACTTGCAGTTGTATGTATGGTTTGTAGCCAACAGCTCTCTATTCCTTACGCACTTCTCAATTTAAAGGGGAGGTAGGAAGGGCACTTTTCTGCAATTTTAAGTTTAATGGATCAAGTTTATATATTGGTATCAAAAGATAGGTTTTTGTGAAATTAGATGATTTCAGGCCGTTTTGCATTTTTATGATGAATGGTTGCCATGGTAACCAGTTTAAAAGTGTCGTGCCTGGAAATTCTACTCTCCTCTTTCTCTTGTTTCTGACTGGTTTCAGAACTAGGGACAAAAATGTGATAAATTTGCTGATAATCGGTCGATTTACACAATTTAAAAGCCCATATTTATCAAAGAGAATAATTTTGTACTATTTAGTTTTGTTGTTGTTCAACTGTTTCTGTAATAGTAAGCCTGCAAATTAGCCTGTCAACACAGGGTGCTATTATGCTTGAAATCCTTGATCTGAATGAAGTGATCATAACAAACCACTTTGTTCCCAAATCTATTAATCAAAGTTTTAATTCATCAAAAATCTTACACATTTTGAACTCTCTTGCTCCTAATGAGTAAACAAAATACATATTTAGATTGAAAATATATAGATTTGTGTTATGGTAGATTACTCAACATGATGAGATTATTGATACTCATGGTGAATGTGGCAGAAACAGATAGTATTTATGATACTTAACATTACCATTTGCGGTGATGCATTTTGTCCTTAGTTATTGTCATTTTTTGAGTTTATGGTGATTGTGGATCACGTTTTAATGAACTGATTTTTCACTTGCAAATGTTTGCCCGTATAATCTCAAAATTTTGTAGATCTTCATTATTTTCAAGTGTCTTGCCTTTTGGATTTGGGATTTATAAACTGATTTTGATAACTTGCAAATGTTTGCCCAAGCTAGTGATGGGAGCTATTCAATTGAGTTAATTTTAATTCATTAAAAATGTAATAAATCTATTGAATTGAGTTGACTGCGTTGAAAAAATTCAAATAAATAATTGAATTGAATTGATAATTGGGCCCCAAACCGTATCATACCCTTCGCGGATCCTTAATTTTCAGAGTGTGATGCGGTTGTGGATTTGATCTTTGTGGTGGACACATCTGGCAGCATACAAAACCGAAATCCTTCTAATTGGGGCCTTGTCAAGGAATTTATCACGAATGTCACAAGGCGGTTCAATGTGGGTGAAGATGGCGCACGTGTTGGGATAGTGGAGTTCAGCAAGGAGGCTAATGTGGCGTTCTATTTGGATGAGTATTATACTCAAAGTGACCTGGAGGTTGCTATTGGGAATCTGAACTACCAGGGTAAAAGTACTAACATTGCTGAAGGCTTTGAAACGGCACGAAAAAAGTTGCTTCAAGAAAGTCGAGGAGACAGAAAAGATGTGAAAAATTTTTGCATTTTGATCACTGATGGCAATCCAAATGTACGAAGGACAGACACACTAAGTGAGGCAGAAAAACTCAAGGAAGTTTCTACTGTTATATCAGTGGGAGTGACAAAGGGCATCGGGCGACAGCTGCTAGAAGAGATGTCAAGTGATGGTCGTGTGGTTGATGTAGACGACTTTGACACTTTAGAGGAAGAACTAAATGGCCTTGTCATTTTAGTGTGCCCCGCTGAGGATCCAGGTATTTAATTTTGTTTTGTTGAGTAATTGTTGCTAATCTTTATATACCAGGGGAAGTTCAGAAAGTTCTAACCAATTATTTTGGTGGACATTTCCCTTTGAAGCTACTGAATGTAATTTTCACTGAGCTATTTTCAGGTATGTCGCTATCTATTCTGAAAGTATAATACCTGTAGGAAATGTTTAAATTACTTTTCAGCTACAATGGAAACATTAACTCAGTGCACCCAGCGCAACTAAATTGTTGAGACCTAATCCAGCGATGTAGCAGTGTGAATTCTTCTAAAAGTTCATGTGAAAATTGATTATAACCAAAAATACTTCTTGTCAGCCTGACCGTATTGCAATGTGATTTTCATTGCATTCCTCTAAGGTATGCAAATGTTTAACCTATTTGCTGTAGTCGGGGCCACTTGCATTGACTGAACTCGATCACCCCCAAATACAGTGTCGCTCGAATAACTACACTGTAACTATAAATTCTGTTGACGCTATGTTGTGTCGCTTGATTAAAAACGTTCATATAACAAATATGAAGTGTCTACAATTTGTTATGACAAAGAAAACAAAGAAATACTGAGAGTTTGCTGATCAAGTTGTCAATCCTCCGACGCTACATTGCCGTAGCCCTGAGACCCTGCGTGTAGCGCAGGGGTCATGAATCACTACATAGTAAAAACTTGAGATTACAGCATACCCTTCAGGAGGATCAGAATGGTGTCATTGTTGTGGCTCTATTGATCATTGTGATTATCTCACAATAATCTCCGTGTATTTCGCTGCTGATAGCACATCATTTCAGCCCAGAACATCCTCACATACACTGTAGACAACAGTTTCAAATTTTCTAAGCCCCATAAAAACTGTCTCCTCAAGATAATAAAATGGCTGCTCAACAGTGATTGGTCTAAACAGAGCAGCAGCACTGTTATGATGTCATAAACACTGGCGACGTCACAATCTCTGGTGATGTCATAGCGATTGTGTAAACAATCATGTTGTGACATCACCATGCAGCTGTTACTCTCTCTTAGCCAATCAGAGCGCAGTTTCACTACAATGTATAAGAAAAAATCATTAAGCTCAACTTCAATGCCTTCGTATTGTAGGTATCAGTGTTCTCACAAAAATTGAAAATATGTGCTATCAGCAGCAAAAATTGTCTATTTTTAATATACCAACACACAATATCAGTAATTCATTGAAAACTTAGATACAGCCATTCCCCTAAACCCTTGTTGAAAATCTCAAGTTTTTCCAATGTAGCGACCCATGACCCGCATGTTAGCACACGTGGGTCCCAGGGCTAACATTGCCGTGACTTTTTTGCACTTGTGGTGACATCATCAATGACTCATCATTGACAATCGTATAACGTCATAAACACATTCCTGAGTTTTGTAATGATCATGAACGTCGCAGCAGGCTTTGACAACCTAGTATTTGACAACTGCTATCCAGTAGCAGGACAGAAGTGTGGCATAACATTATGATTTATTCTGAAACTATGCTCATCAAGTAAGACATGTGTGAAGTTTGACTGGCAGCTGTTCAGTGAATGCTGCGGAATCAGCAGATCGAGTTCAGAAGGGGGAATGGTCTCTGACACAGAACTGCAATCCCTTGCATTTCTGGGATCAGAATCAGAGCTCGGACTACATTTGCTGAGGCAATCACTGAGGTTCTCCAAACTGAGCAGTTCCTAAAAACGGGAGTTTCAGAGGAAATTTTAGCCCCTCATTTCTGATGAGAATCATCATATCTTTAATTTCTTTAATTTCTGAGCTCATATTGAGATTTTGGTATTACCGAAAGTTATGTAGGGCATGTCTAGTAATTAAGGTAGATGATCAGGGTTTTGTTGAAAAGGTTCGTAAGCAGTGCCTGTTTGTAGGAGATTGCTTTCGTTGAAGCATCTCAAGTGCTTTGGGACAGCTGATGGAAAAGGTATAATTTCGCAATTATTTCTGCAAATCATGCAATTTGAAATATAATTATTTATTTAATGAAATGGAATATACCTGGATGATTGAAAGCCTGTCAAGTTATATTACTTCCGGCGTCATGGCGAGCACAAACTACGTAGCGATCGTTCTGTTATTTTCCATGTGAGCGCCCAGAACTGGGCTTAGAGGGCTGCACTTACCATATCTATATATCTATCTATCTATCATGTATTTACCGCCTACTCATGTCAAGTACGTGCCCAGACTATGGCCTCAAAGACTATTTGTTACATTATGATCAAATTGGGCAAGCCTTAACAACCTGCCACAACATAATACCAACAAATTATGGTCAAGAAAAACTCGCATCATTGACAACGAATGTAAACCAATATGGTCGACCGGAAGTGAAACAAAAACGTAAACAAAAGTCCGAGATGACACTGACACATAGTAAAGTGAATGCCATGATATTCCAAGGCCTGCTGCTATTGATTCTGAGTGGTGACATTGCTATGAACCCAGGCCCAACGAGATGGAAGTGTCCATGCGGCATTTGCATTAAACCAGTGAAGAAAAATCAAACGGTCTCCTGTGTGACGGCTGTAAAACTTGGAACCATCTGAAGTGTCTTCTTGATGCAGTAAAGATTTCCAAACAGGAGTATAATCGACTTGGAAATTCCGACGAAAATTGGTATTGCTACAACTGCCCGATTTCACAGACTCCTTTTTCTCATGTGATACTCGAAATGGAGATGACACAAGCAGTGACGAAGAAAGTGGTGAGACGAACAGGGATTATCTTAATGAAATCAGGAACAAGTATCCTAAAAACTTGTTTATTTTGCTTACCTGAACATTAATAGCCTCAGGCACAAGATTGTAGACATTCGGGACAGTCTTAGGACAGTACCAGTTGACCTTTTTGGCATTGCTGAGACGAAACTGGACCACACTTACCCCAGTGAGCAATTCCACATCGAAGGATATAGAATGTATCGTAAGGATCGAGACCAGTATGGAGGAAGCCTTACAACTTATGTTCGTTCTGACATACCGTGTCGGCAAGTGAGGCAATGGGAACTGGCGCAAACAGAGACTCTGATTTTGGAACTCCGGCCAAGCCCCAATTTTAAGTGCCTCGTCGTGGTGGCTTATAAACCATCAAGAGTTACGAACAATACTTTCAGTGCGGATAACTACTGGGCTCTTCAAACATTGCTCAAAGAAGTGATAGATGACCACGCCCCGCTGAAATCAACTTACGTCAAAGGCGCAGAGGTGCCTTTTATGAATAAAAGACTGAAACGAGCAGTTCGAGACAAGAAAAGACTACATAAACAGTACCAGCAACACCCAGTCCGCCAAAACTGGGAAAAATATCGTTTACAGCGAAATCTAACGACCAAGATACGTAAAGAAGCCATGAAAGACTACTACAAGGACAAGTGCAATGGTGGAGCAAAAAACTCCAACTTTTGGTCGACCATCAAGCCCTTCCTTACCAATAAAGGAGGAAAGGGCAATGATAACATCATGCTACGGGTAGACGACAATATCGTAACAGACCCCACTCAAGTCTGCCAACATCTGAATGACTACTATATAAACATAACATCAGACATTGGGGGAAACATTGATTTACAGCAGACAACCGAAAGTAATGAAGATTTCATAACTGCCTGCGATGAGTATTTTAAAGACCATCCAAGCATCAAAAACATTAAGGAGAACATGGAGACTTCTAACTTCTCCTTTCACCACTCTTCCCCAAAAGAGGAGGAAAAAATCATCGAGAAGATTGACACCAAGAAAGCAACCGGTGAAGACCGCATACCAGCAAAGTTATTGAAACCCATTACTGGATCACTAAGTCTTCATCTATGTAACATTTTTAATCAGTGTGTGGATGCCTGCAGTTTTCCGGATCCTGCAAAACTGGCTGAGGTGGTACCTCTACACAAAAAAGACGATCATTTGACTATGAAGAATTACAGGCCAGTCAGCATCCTACCTGCCCTTTCAAAGATCATGGAACGTGTGATACATCATCAACTTACTCCTTTCTTAGACGAGATACTAAATCCAAGTGTGGCGGCATACAGCTGCCAGTCAGTATTAGTTCAAATTACAGAAGATTGGAGGCGTCACATGGAAGAGAAGAAACATGTGGGTGCTGTGCTAATGGATCTTAGCAAGGCTTTTGACAGCCTACCACATCTGCTCATCGTCTCCAAACTAAAAGCCTACGGTGCTTCTGATAAAGCCTGTGCCCTAATTTGGTCCTATCTCTCGACAAGGAAACAGCACGTGAGGGCAAACGGAACAACAAGTGAATGGTGTGAACTACAAAAGGGGGTCCCACAGAGCGCAGTATTGGGCCCTGCCCTCTTCAACTTATATGTCAATGACATTTACGCTGTTATTAAAAAATCTAGACTTTACAATTACGCGGATGACAACACCCTTTCTGCCAGTGGGACAACAAGAAATGAGGTCATATCAAACTTAACCTCTGAAACCAGCAAAGCCATCAGCTGGTTCAAGGACAATTTGATGGAGGCTAATCCTCAAAAATTTCAACTTATCATGTTAAAAGATTCGAATGAAGATACCCGCACAAGCCTAAATATAGACACAGTAAGAATCGACAGCACAGAAAGTGTAACACTTCTAGGTATACACCTCGATGAAGACTTGAACTTTAATACACAAGTAAAAGAACTGTGTCGTAAAGCAGGCTCTCAGTTAAATGTCCTGCAACGCATGGCTCGATACCTAGACTTTGACAGCAGAATGTCCATCTTTAGATCATTCATCCTAGCGAATTTGAAATTTTGTGAACTTGTGTGGCATTTTTGTGGTGTAGGAAATACGAACAAGCTGTAACGTATTCAGCACAGAGCTCTGAGATTCGTCTACCTAGATTTCAGCAGCTCATACGAAGAGCTGCTTGACAGAGCCAAACTACCCACTCTACAGCTGGCAAGAAAGAGATCCATATTGAAGGAGGTGTACAAGAGCATACACCATCTGTCGCCCCCTTTCATGTGGGATCTGTTCAAACTTAAAACTAGGACCTATAACCTGAGATCATCAAGGACTCTAAATATCCCTAACACACGGACTAAAAAGTATGGTCAAAAATCGCTGAGAATAAATGGTGTGTGCCTCTGGAATAGCCTTCCAGAGAAAACCAAGGACAGTCCGGATTTGAAGTCTTTTATGCAGCACGTGGATAAATGGAATGACTATAATTGTAAATGCAATATGTGCAAGTGACCTTGTGTCGGTCATCAGAGACCTTTGGTGCTATGCATCTTTTAATTGAACTTTTTTTTTTTTTTTTTTTTTCTGTGACTTTTATTTGTGAATATTATCTGTGATTTTATCCCTGATTTTATCCCTGATTTTATCCCTGATTTTATCCCTGATTTTATCTGTGATTTTACCAATGACTTCTCGATTTCAAGTATTTATAATAATTTAATTTAATTTTAAAATTTTAATGTCCTGTCATTACTTTTCCATGTGTTATTTACAGTCGGTATACTAGCCCTGATGGCTAATGTTTATCTGTTACTATGTGCTTCTGACTTAAAATAAAATGATTTGATTTTGATTTGATTTGATATTTGAATTCTCTGATACAAAACACAGCTAGTTTGTTGGATTTGGCCTAAAAAATTGAGATGCGCTGGGGGCACTGAGTTTGTGTTTCCATAGCAACAGAAAAGTAATTTGAACATTTCCTACTTTTGTGATCTTTTCAAAATAGATAGCGAAATACCTAAGATAGTTTGGTGAAAATTTCATTCAGCTGCTTCTATGAAAGAGGTCTGCCAAAAAAATTGGTCAAAACTATCTGAACTGTCTAGTTGAATCCAAAAGTCGCCGATGGTAGTTGCTTGACCGATCCCACCTTTTCTTCCTTCATTTGGATGGGTCATTTTGTTTGTTCCTTATAGTGTACAGTACTGTAGCCTACCAACAACACCCAACAATAACTGAATTTTGAGAAAATGTTTTTCGTAATCAAGTATAAAATTGGCTGGAATCTGTGACAAATATATCAAAACACACATGTCTGGGCATTTCTTTGATTTGTCATATGCTAGTATGTAGGTGGGCTGAAGCCATTTGCATGCCCGCATACCTTTTGTGTCTCAATGATTAGTATGACCGCCCAAGTACTGTACACCCTAAAGCAAAAATCAGTGCGCCGTTCAGCTGAATCGAATAAAATAAATTAATTGGTTTAATTTTAATAATGGCACTAGCCATCAGGCGCAAAGCGCCTGACGCGGTGCTGTCTAATGGTCAGTTTCAAAAATGCTGCTCAACACTGAACTGCTCTTTTGCAATTTCAGTGATTCAGGGCGAACCCTGCATATCATATCAGTAACAGAGCAAACACTGACCATCCAATAAAAAGACGTTCGAAAAATAAAATTTTCAAAAAGAAAAATTTTCAAAAAACATTTTCAAAAAAAAAAAATTCCAAAAAAAATGTTCCAAACACAAAAAATGTTGGAAAAGAAAAAATCGCCAAAAAAAAAAAAAAAATCAAACAAAAAGAAAATTCATCAAAACTTTTTTCTTCAAATGTCAGAAGATTATTTACCAAAAACAAAAAAATTCCCACTTTTTTTATAAACTTTTCTTTTCTTGGCTTTTTCCATAAAATTATAATTCGGTTTTTTCCCTCAATTTTTCTTTTTAATATTAGGCCTACCCTTCCGCCCTATTTCGGTTTATCCTAAATTTTTTCTCAGAACTTTTATTATAACCTGAATACAAAAATGAATTTTGAGAAATACTTTAGTTAATTACAATTCAGTGTCTTTAAAATTCATCTCATGTGTCCAAGTGGTGCCGTCTTCATGCTCTTGCATTTACATATTGTCCCATAATGTTTAAAATAACACATGAAAAAGCAGTGGATGTTTCCCATTATACAAATGTTGACTGATACGAGGGCAACAGTGCAATCTGTTTGACCCAAGGGAGTGACAGTCACCTTGCTGTTTCACGAGGCCGAAGGCCGAGGGAAACAGGAAGGTGACTGTCACTCCCGAGGGTCAAACAGATTGCACTGTTGCCCAAAGTAACAGTCAATAATTGTTTTGTTATACCTTGAATGCAATTCTGACAAAAAAGATAACTTTTGAGAGGCAGGAAATTTCTCCATCAAAGTTTTGACATTGATCAGGTAGTCATCCAGATGTAAAAGTCAAATAAATTTATGATAGGCCTACTATCCATAAGTTTTATCAATTGTCATTTAATTTTGTGAAGATGAACGATCTATTTATAGCCTCACTGTGGTGACGTCACAACTCTATGACATCACAATGCAGTGGCGTCACAATGGTCACAAACACACAGTTCAGTCGAAATAAACAAGTGAAGCTGCAACAATGTCTTGGATCAAATTGGCTTTTGCGTTTTCATCAGATAAAAAAGGTTCAAGTAACATCTGTGGTTCCAAAACCAACTTCTACACAGTCATCTCGATCAGCAGTCAGCCTCAATGTGAATTCGGTGAACTGATGCCCTCTGAGAGGGCAACAGTCTTTTCTGATCCCCGTCATGTGACGTCATTCTGACCAATCACAGAAGAGGAATTGCATTTGAGGTGTAACAATTGCTATTGTGTTGCATGCTCAATGTTTTTTTGTATACTCAATGGTCTGATGATGTCATTGCATTGTTTGCCATTGTGACGTCATGTCGATGGTGATGCCACAACATTGTGACATCATCATGAGCTGCTCTCTGTGCTCTGATTGGCTGATGTATATAGATCAACTGAGTGAAGTATGAAATATATCCTGAGTCCTCTGTACTCACTTGTGCTGACACACTCGTGGGCACAGAGGACTCAGGATATCTTCGACTTGTGAAGTACAGCTCAAAATACCACCACACCCATATGGTCTTATTATAATACAACATGTGTACAAAGTATACATAATTTTTTATTGATGTTATGTGTTGATAATTTCAGTGTGCGATGCAGAGCAAATGCGTTCTTGTTTGGTTGACAAAGTGGTGGATTTTGTGGAAGAACTTGAGAAGGGATCTTCAAAATCAGTTTTATCTGCAATGTGATTAGCACCTTTCTATTACACAAATATATTTGAAATGACATTTTGGCTGATATGTAATCAGTTTTTGGAGGCTATTTAATTCAAGTTTTAACTGATTGAAGATGTTCGTTTTTGTTCCAGACTGAAAGAAATTGAAACGGACTGCTTTAATCCGCAGAATTTGTCAGCCTGTGATGCAGATCTGAAATTTGAATTCCTCATGCTTATTGGCTATATCCACTACTATTACACGGAAGTTGATTGTAAGATATGAATTCCTCTTTCTCATGAAGATATTTGCAATTGATGTCGTACTTGAATTTGGGATCTCTAGATATATTCATATATTACAGTTGATGGACTGCAATGTGGAACACTGATCTCAGACTTGTCCGTTGAAATTAAAAAGGTTGCAGTGTCCAACGGTGCCTTGGCATGCACGTGAGTGGTTCTCTCTTTTGCAGTTGGGAAAAGTCTCGTATTTGTGTACTGCCATTACTTGAAAAATTACCTGTGTAAGAGGCTTTCAGACCTTTAATACTGCCATCAAATGTATCATTATATTATAAATAGAATTTGTCCTGTAGCCTATTGAAATACAGAACTGGTAACTGTAAGCAACTTTTCTTTTTCTCAGGCTAGTGACGATAATGTCCTCATCTTCGGTGAGGGATAGTTCTTGTCGAGTTATAAGTTTACTGTCGTCAATTGTGGAAGTGTCATGCACATCATCTTCACCTTCAACATGTCTGCCCAGGAAAGCCCGTCAGTGTTATGTTGAACTACAAACTGCAGTGAATGCCTTCGTGCCAGGTAAGGGAATGTCCATTCCAAATCAGTGTAAAATCGTTATTCTCAAATAATATATATATCAAATAATATATTAATGGTTTTATCAAAACTAGCTGATTGATTAAAGTATTGTTTCATTTTTGTAGGTTCCGATAGCTCCACCATTTGCTCGTAAGTATGTAGGATGAATTTTAAATCCCAAGTTTTGAAATTATTTGATTTCGATATCTCATTACGATTTTTTCTTTCAGCACATTGACTACTAAACTGACTTGCATAGAGATCACATTGCAAAACTGTCGAGGTGGAATGTGGGGCTCCGATTTATGTCATCCCTGACAGGCAGTTCCAGTCCAATCAAAGCACTTGGAAGTGTATGCACAGGTAATTACTTAAGACATTGTTTTGCAAGCTATTTTGTTGTGACCTCTGTTTATTCACTGGTATTAAAAAGTCAATGTTTGTAAAATTATTTACAGATGATTTCATATTTGTTGACAAAAGGACTGAATATGATTTTTATTTCTCGGACATGTTATCCTATGGGGAACAGTGATGTCATAATTTTTTTGATGTCACTTTTCCCTATTGAATACATGTCCTAGAAAAAAAATCACGTTCAGTCTTTATGTCTACAAATATGAAATCATCTGTAAGAGTAACATGCTTGAATTTTGTAAATTAGAATATACTAGCATAACACCTGTGAAGACATGGGAGGGGATTCAGGGGAGGGAAGAATATAAAAAAAGTCGCTTCTATTTCTGTGACTGTAATTACAAACACCAAACTGGACTTTGTAGAGAGTTGTAGGAAGATTCTTTTTCTTAACTGTACTATCAATAGTTTGCTTGGAGTAGCGTGATTGGTCCGTGAATTAATAGTACTAGCATAATTCCCGTGAAATGAGACAAAATGGAAATGGAACATTATCTATTAGTTATTAAATCAACAAAAGTGCCCCAGGCACAATTGCTACAACATTGGTCTTTGCTGATACTCTGTGTGTGAAAACTGTATAATAGCCAAACAGTAATAACATTGCTAGTTTGAGCACCAAACGCAGCCTAAGTCCTTCTGGGGCATTAGAGAAAGTTCCTTGCAAGTTTTCATGACTTTGCAATCAGTATTTTGGCTGGGAAAGACGGAAGGGTTTGTTAAGTAATAGTATGATGATTTTAGTGTGATGATTTTGCTTATATCTTGATTTTATTTCAGTGAAACCTTGTACCAAAGAAAAGGCTTCAAAGGTTTTGGAAGACCTATATGCTAATATATTAGGCCGTTTCTCAACTTACGCCAACAGTAACCTTGTTTGCAGGTATGTGAAATTCCATATTTCAAGAATGTTTGTTATTTTGTGACATTTATTTATACAATGTGGTACTGTTAATGGTGTGGCAAGCAACATGACCATTTCTTGATTTCATTTTGTGACATATATATTCATTTAAAAACACCTGTATCTAATTTTGGTTTAAACAAGCATGTCTGTTGTATGGTATATAAAAAATAAATCATGTATATATGTCTACTTTACAGTGCGTTTAATAATTTGGTAGACAACGTAGTATCAGAACTTGAAAGGGAATCCTGTGGTGGAAAGTTTGCTGTCCTAATAAAAAATTCCCTGATGGAAACAATAAAAGTTTGTGATGGCGGTGAGTTTAGTTTTATTTTCATCCAAATGTTGTTTTATTTTGCTTAGCAAGACAGCTAGCTTGTAATAATTTTTGTGAGAAGACTTGCAAAGAAAAACGCAAGTAATATATTTATTCAGTCCCATTGATGGTACCGCGATGTACTCATGAACCTCTCATTTAATCCTAAGTTGGAAAATATGTAATATTGGCCTGTGTAGAAAGTCAGCTAATTATTTTGAAACCTTTCTGCAGACTCTTCACCCAACACATCTAAATTAATCTACATAGCAAGAAAATTAAATATATATGAGAATTTACATTTTTTGTCACATAGGTGTGACAGATTGTATCTCCATGGCTAACTGCATTGGAAACAGTGACAGGCAGTGTGGGTGAGTACTATGCTGTTTTCTAATACTAATCTTTTCTATATGTTTTTTTAAATATATTTTAAATGAATTTGTAAATGATGAAGTGAGAGTGTCTGTTGGTTCCCTGTTTCAGGTCATCTGTCAAAGCGTGTTATGCGTCGGCTTCTGGAAAATGTAAAGATCTTCTGGTGGCAGTTGATGAAGTTATTTGTGGTGCAAATGGAGATACATGTGACATCCTTGAAAGTATAGGATGCTTTGGATCAGTCTTTCTAAATGCACTATTTAAAGATGATGGTAGTGCTTTCAATTTAAACGACTTGATCACTTATGATTTTGAAAAAATTGCACATGAATATGGCACTCAATCTGTAAGCTTTACCATCACCTTTGGATCAGGAGCTACATCAGTCCTGCCTAGTGCTGACGACTATTGCGAGTAAGTTGTCCTATATTTTGCAATATTTTGAAGTGATCATTTTATGGCTGTGTATTGGCTACAGGTTTTACATTGTAATAATTATCTACTTTAGGGCAGTGGAGTGTTTTTCAGCTCAAACTTCTACTTGTGATCATCCTTTCACCAATTTCTTGGAAAATACATACACCACTGTGTTCCGTCAGACATACAATTACCATAATTGCTCAGGTACGGGGATACTGAATTTAAATGATTTTGTATGATACAATTCTCAGTTTTGGGTGTGAAATGACAGAAGTTAAGAATATTTATATTGCCCATCTATTTGAATTATAAGTGTTTGAAGAAGAAGATGGAAGTGGCAGTGGAGGTGACAGTGGCAGTGGGGGAGATGAAGCAGGTATGTGGCTTGTGAATTTTTTTGTTCTTTCTACTTTGGTCGACTAAATACCTCCTGTTTTGTTAATAATGGTGTTTTCTTTTAAACATGGTGATATTACAAAGGGAATACTTAGGACAATGGATAATTCCTATTTACAGCTGATGCACGATAGGTCAAATTGCTAGTTTTTCAAATAGAATGTAATTATAGCACTGCAGCGTGCTGTTGCAGACTTGCAGTTGTATGTATGGTTTGTAGCCAACAGCTCTCTATTCCTTACGCACTTCTCAATTTAAAGGGGAGGTAGGAAGGGCACTTTTCTGCAATTTTAAGTTTAATGGATCAAGTTTATATATTGGTATCAAAAGATAGGTTTTTGTGAAATTAGATGATTTCAGGCCGTTTTGCATTTTTATGATGAATGGTTGCCATGGTAACCAGTTTAAAAGTGTCGTGCCTGGAAATTCTACTCTCCTCTTTCTCTTGTTTCTGACTGGTTTCAGAACTAGGGACAAAAATGTGATAAATTTGCTGATAATCGGTCGATTTACACAATTTAAAAGCCCATATTTATCAAAGAGAATAATTTTGTACTATTTAGTTTTGTTGTTGTTCAACTGTTTCTGTAATAGTAAGCCTGCAAATTAGCCTGTCAACACAGGGTGCTATTATGCTTGAAATCCTTGATCTGAATGAAGTGATCATAACAAACCACTTTGTTCCCAAATCTATTAATCAAAGTTTTAATTCATCAAAATTCTTACACATTTTGAACTCTCTTGCTCCTAATGAGTAAACAAAATACATATTTAGATTGAAAATACATCGATTTGTGTTATGGTAGATTACTCAACATGATGAGATTATTGATACTCATGGTGAATGTGGCAGAAACAGATAGTATTTATGATACTTAACATTACCATTTGCGGTGATGCATTTTGTCCTTAGTTATTGTCATTTTTTGAGTTTATGGTGATTGTGGATCACGTTTTAATGAACTGATTTTTCACTTGCAAATGTTTGCCCGTATAATCTCAAAATTTTGTAGATCTTCATTATTTTCAAGTGTCTTGCCTTTTGGATTTGGGATTTATAAACTGATTTTGATAACTTGCAAATGTTTGCCCAAGCTAGTGATGGGAGCTATTCAATTGAGTTAATTTTAATTCATTAAAAATGTAATAAATCTATTGAATTGAGTTGACTGCGTTGAAAAAATTCAAATAAATAATTGAATTGAATTGATAATTGGGCCCCAAACCGTATCATACCCTTCGCGGATCCTTAATTTTCAGAGTGTGATGCGGTTGTGGATTTGATCTTTGTGGTGGACACATCTGGCAGCATACAAAACCGAAATCCTTCTAATTGGGGCCTTGTCAAGGAATTTATCACGAATGTCACAAGGCGGTTCAATGTGGGTGAAGATGGCGCACGTGTTGGGATAGTGGAGTTCAGCAAGGAGGCTAATGTGGCGTTCTATTTGGATGAGTATTATACTCAAAGTGACCTGGAGGTTGCTATTGGGAACCTGAACTACCAGGGTAAAAGTACTAACATTGCTGAAGGCTTTGAAACGGCACGAAAAAAGTTGCTTCAAGAAAGTCGAGGAGACAGAAAAGATGTGAAAAATTTTTGCATTTTGATCACTGATGGCAATCCAAATGTACGAAGGACAGACACACTAAGTGAGGCAGAAAAACTCAAGGAAGTTTCTACTGTTATATCAGTGGGAGTGACAAAGGGCATCGGGCGACAGCTGCTAGAAGAGATGTCAAGTGATGGTCGTGTGGTTGATGTAGACGACTTTGACACTTTAGAGGAAGAACTAAATGGCCTTGTCATTTTAGTGTGCCCCGCTGAGGATCCAGGTATTTAATTTTGTTTTGTTGAGTAATTGTTGCTAATCTTTATATACCAGGGGAAGTTCAGAAAGTTCTAACCAATTATTTTGGTGGACATTTCCCTTTGAAGCAACTGAATGTAATTTTCATTGAGCTATTTTCAGGTATGTCGCTATCTATTCTGAAAGTATAATACCTGTAGGAAATGTTTAAATTACTTTTCAGCTACCATGGAAACATTAACTCAGTGCATCCAGCACAACTAAATTGTTGAGACCTAATCAAGCGATGTAGTAGTGTGAATTCTTCTAAAAGTTCATGTAAAAATTGATTATAACCAAAAATACCTCTTGTCAGCCTGATCGTATTGCAATGTGATTTTCATTGCATTCCTCTAAGGTATGCAAATGTTTAACCTATTTGCTGTAGTTAGGGAGAATACCCAATTCTTAAATAATATTCTAGTTAATGATTTCACTGTCAGAGATGCTTATCACACATCCCTGGATATCAAATAACTCATATACTTTGCAAGATTTTGTCTAATTTGTGTGCCTGTAGCATTTCTAGCGACCCTTGTGCAGTCTGACACTTTTAGGAAAAAAAGTCAAAATTGTGAAAAAAGCGTCCCAAGTCATTATCTCAGTAATGAATAGTTGTTTTTTCATGATGTTTTGCATGAAGCCTCTGAAGATGATTAACTTTCAATAAAACTAAAGAAACTGGCCCTGAAGATGCGAGCAATACCTGGACATCATCAAAATGTGCAAGCGTCGGCAGAAATCTTCAGTGAAATTGTCAAATGACTCTCCGCAATCCCAGTTTGTTTTTGGTTTAAAATCACTAAAACTTGACCGATTTTCAAAATTTAAAGTTCTAAGAGTATGTAAACAAAATTTAGAGTTGATGGACACTGTCAGTTTGGATCTCACGATGGTTATAAGACCGCCGTGCACTTCGTAAGTCCGATGAAGTTTCACAAAAGAAAATTTCTTTAAGGTTTACATGTATAAATCCCTAATAAACATCATAAAATATATGGATCTGCACAGAAGGTGGTATCATACTGAATATTTATCCAAATTATCCAATGAACAAGTGATTCGAGACTGGTTTATCATGATTTGATCATTGTCATTCTACACCACATAAAATTTAGTATAAACAGTTTAACTTCAGGCTTATATTAATGTTCAAACTTGAATTAACTCATTTGAAATGCCAAAATTGTCTAAAATATACAACCCACTGTTATATAAAGAGGCTGTAAAAGATAGATTTGGGTCTTTTTAAATATTTTCAGTATGTGGTTGTTCTTTTGCTTGATTTTTTACAAAATGTGAAGAAAATCCCACTTAAAGTTATGTGAATATCCTTATTTTGCACTATAAATAGGGTGAGGTTATATCAAAATCATAATATTTGATAAATCCACCGGTTTAGGGAATTTGAAGTGAGTGAAAATGGAAAATAAACCAGAAAACAGCATGTCACTCAGGTTTGGAAGTGATATTTTTCAACATAAAAAGATTTGCAGTGGCCTTATCCCTGGCTCAATTTTTATGAATGATGGCTTAAATTAAAGCCAACAGAATAATCTATCAATTGCAATGGGTTTTCATAGCGTATACAAACCTTAGCTTGGTTTAAATTGACTTTAAAATGTTATTTCCTTATTTTTAATAAGAAGCAGCATTGATACCAACTTGAACAATTCATATACTCTAACTTTAAGTACCATACTCCATGAGAGAAAAGAAAAAATAAAATATTTTAAACGTTTTTTAGCCTAAAAACACGGGAAAAAAATTGTAGTTCTGTTGGGACACTTTTGCTGAGATTTTGACAGATTTTTGGAGGCTGCAACAGTGGCGGTACCTGGAGGAGACTATTCTCCCTACTGTAGTCGGGGCCACTTGCATTGACTGAACTCGATCACCCCCAAATACAGTGTCGCTCGAATAACTACACTGTAACTATAAATTCTGTTGACGCTATGTTGTGTCGCTTGATTAAAAACGTTCATATAACAAATATGAAGTGTCTACAATTTGTTATGACAAAGAAAACAAAGAAATACTGAGAGTTTGCTGATCAAGTTGTCAATTCTCCGACGCTACATTGCCGTGACTTTTTTGCAGTTGTGTTGACGTCTTCAATGACTCATCATTGACAATCGTATAACGTCATAAACACATTCCTGAGTTTTGCAATGATCATGAACGTCGCAGCAGCAGGCTTTGACAACCTAGCATTTTGACAACTGCTATCCAGTAGCAGGACAGAAGTGAGGCATAACATTATGATTTATTCTGAAACTATGCTCATCAAGTAAGACATGTGTGAAGTTTGACTGGCAGCTGTTCAGAAGTTCAGGAGTTCAGAAGGGGGAATGGTCTCTGACACAGAACTGCAGTCCCTTGCGTTTCTGGGATCAGAAGCAGAGCTCCGGACTACATTTGCTGAGGCAATCACTGAGGTTCTCCAAACTGAGCAGTTCCTAAAACGGGAGTTTCAGAGGAAATTTTAGCCCCTCATTTCTCATGAGAAGCATCATATCTTTAATTTCTTTAATGTCTGAGCTCATATTGAGATTTTGGTATTACCGAAAGTTATGTAGGGCATGTCTAGTAATTAAGGCAGATGATCAGGGTTATTGTCGAAAAGGTTCGTAAGCAGTGCCTGTTTGTAGGAGATTGCTTTCGTTGAAGCATCTCAAGTGCTTTGGGACAGCTGATGGAAAAGGTATAATTTCTCAATTATTTCAGCAAATCATGCAATTTGAAATATCATTATTTATTTAATGAAATGGAATATACCTGGATGATTGAAAGCCTGTCAAGTTATATTTGAATTCTCTGATCAAAAACACAGCCAGTTTGTTGGATTTGGTCTAAAAAATTGAGATGCGCTGGGGGCACTGAGTTTGTGTTTCCATAGCAACAGAAAAGTAATTTGAACATTTCCTACTTTTGTGATCTTTCCAAAATAGATAGCGAAATACCTAAAGATAGTTTGGTGAATATTTCATTCAGTTGCTTCAATGAGAGAGGTCTGCCAAAAAAATTGGTCAGAACTATCTGAAATCCCCTCGTTTGTAAGCATTTCAGGGCCGTAGGCTAAGCAGAATTCTTGGGGGAAGGGGGGGGGGGGGTCCGTTTGACATTTTTAGATGTGAATTTTTTTCGCAGATTCTTGTCTTGAGGGGGCGGCATTGGGACTCAAGTATTTGGTTAGTTGAGGGCCTTGTTTTAAAATTGTGCACTTTGCAGGATTACCTTTTTGTCACAGAAATTGTAATGTTGATTTTGGCAAAGATACACCTCCAACATCACTCATGATCTATGTGTCACTGGTATGTACAATACTATTTGCAGTTAGCTGGTTGAACTCGACACCCACAAACCTGCCTGGCAAGTGATTCAAGCAATCCATGCAAGTTGTTGACACTTTGGCCGACACAATAACGAATCATACTGCAGGTTGAGCAGTTGTCAAATTGCACCTGAGAGCCCTACACTGTACAGGTCTAATTCAACTGTCTAGTTGAATCTAAAAGTCGCCGATGGTAGTTGCTTGACAGATCCCGTCTTTTCTGCCTTCATTTGGATGGGTCATTTTGTTTGTTCCTTATAGTGTGCAGTACTGTAGCCTACAAACAACACCCAACAATAACTGTGAATTTTGAGAAAATGTTTTTCGTAATCAAGTATAAAATTGGCTGGAATCTGTGACAAATATATCAAAACACACATGTCTGGGCATATGCTAGTAGGCCTATGTAGGTGGGCTGAAGCCATTTGCATGCCCTGATACCTTTTGTGTCTCAATGATTAGTATGACCGCCCATGTACTGTACACCCTAAAGCAAAAACCAGTGCGCCGTTCAGCTGAATCGAATAAGATAAATTAATTGGTTTAATTTTAATAACGGCACTAGCCATCAGGCGCAAAGCGCCCGACGCGGTGCTGTCTAATGGTCAGTTTCAAAAATGTAGGACTTCAATTTGCTGCTCAACACTGCAATTTCAGTGATTCAGGGCGAACCCTGCATATCATTTCAGTAACAGAGCGAACACTGACCATCCAAAAAAAAAGATGTTCGAAAAAAAAAAAATTCCAAAAAAAAAAAATTCAAAAAGAAAAAAATTTTCAAAAAGAAAAAAAATCCAAAAAAAATGTTCCAAACACAAAAAATGTTGGAAAAGAAAAATCGCCAGAAAAAAAAAATCAAACAAAAAGAAAATTCATCAAAACTTTTTTCTTCAAAGTCAGAAGATTATTTACCAAGAACAAAAAAATTCTTTTTTTCTATTGATGTTATGTGTTGATAATTTCAGTGTGCGATGCAGAGCAAATGCGTTCTTGTTTGGTTGACAAAGTGGTGGATTTTGTGGAAGAACTTGAGAAGGGATCTTCAAAATCAGTGTTATCTGCAATGTGATTAGCACCTTTCTATTACACAAATATATTTGAAATGACATTTTGGCTGATATGTAATCAGTTTTTGGAGGCTATTTAATTCAAGTTTTAACTGATTGAAGATGTTCGTTTTTGTTCCAGACTGAAAGAAATTGAAACGGACTGCTTTAATCCGCAGAATTTGTCAGCCTGTGATGCAGATCTGAAATTTGAATTCCTCATGCTTATTGGCTATATCCACTACTATTACACGGAAGTTGATTGTAAGATATGAATTCCTCTTTCTCATGAAGATATTTGCAATTGATGTCGTACTTGAATTTGGGATCTCTAGATATATTCATATATTACAGTTGATGGACAGCAATGTGGAACACTGATCTCAGACTTGTCCGTTGAAATTAAAAAGGTTGCAGTGTCCAACGGTGCCTTGGCATGCACGTGAGTGGTTCTCTCTTTTGCAGTTGGGAAAAGTCTCGTATTTGTGTACTGCCATTAGTTGAGAAATTACCTGTGTAAGAGGCTTTCAGACCTTTAATACTGCCATCTAATGTATCATTATGGAGACCGCCAGGTCACTGCGCGAAGCGCAGTGACCAGAGGTCTTCAAATGGTAGAAGACAGAGCTACCCACACAGGGATAAACTAAGAAACTTTTTTGCATGCGCCAAACAAAAAAAAGTGTGGGCGTTTATGTGACGTCATTACTAAATGAAACACAATGGTGATGACGTCACAACAAACCTTGCAAGAGATGACGTCACGTCACTTTTTATCAAGCCAGAAATAAACGTCACAAGCAGTCAGGGATTCTGCGACTGGAGAGAAGTGTGACTGGTTTGTGCCCTGACAACACTTTGATGTGGATAGAAACGAATCTGAGTGGGGCCATTGGCATGTTACTGAACTTATTCTAGCTCAGTCAATGCATGGCCCTGACTAGGCTGTTATTGAATTCACGCTTTGAAATAATGTTTAACCAATTTTTGATTGAAATAAGAAAGTAGGCCTAATTATTCTGAAGAAGAAAAAAGTTAACCTTGTTAGGCAAAAAATTACATCTTTCACCCTAAAAATGAGTATAATTTATCTTGCACAATTTAAACAATAAATTTGCTAAAAATTAATGTGCTTTACTGGTAGCTAGCTAGATCATAGTGTACCTAAGGTCTCACTATGCTTTGGCATTATCATATTATTATAAATAGAATTTGTCCTGTAGCCTATTAAAATACAGAACTAGTAACTGTAAGCAACTTTTCTTTTTCTCAGGCTAGTGACGATAATGTCCTCATCTTCGGTGGAGGATAGTTCTTGTCGACTTATAAGTTTACTGTCGTCAATTGTGGAAGTGTCATGCACATCATCTTCACCTTCAACATGTCAGCCCAGGAAAGCCCGTCAGTGTTATGTTGAACTACAAACTGCAGTGAATGCCTTCATACCAGGTAAGGGAATGTCCATTCCAAATCACTGTAAAATCGTTATTCTCAAATAATATATAGATGGTTTTATCAAAACAAGCTGATTGATTAAAGTATTGTTTCATTTTGTAGGTTCCGACAGCTCCACCATTTGCTCGTAAGTATGTAGGATGGTTTTAAATCCCAAGTTTTGAAATTATTTGATTTCGATATCTCATTACGATTTTTTCTTTCAGCACATTGACTACTAAACTGACTTGCATAGAGATCACATTGCAAAACTGTCGAGGTGGAATGTGGGGCTCCGGATTTATGTCATCCCTGACAGGCAGTTCCAGTCCAATCAAAGCACTTGGAAGTGTATGCACAGGTATAACCTTTTTGTACTTTTGCACTTCTTCTCTAAAAAATTATTGGTTGCTTAATTGGGCATAAAAAATGTTGGGGAAATTATATGAACACAAAAATGTTTCTTGCTGTCTATAAAGTTGTTCGGACTCTTTAAATTTCCTTGGACTGTCAGTTGAAATAAGATTTAAAATTTGTCTATTCTGTTACGTAACTCTGAATTTTGCTTAGTATTTTGGGTTTGGGAGATTGCTTTAGTGATAACCTTGACTTTTTGCAAGTTTTATGCTGCTGTCATCTTTAATTTTTGGCTGGTTGACCAGCCATTTTTATAATGATATTTAGGGGTGTGGTCGATATTTGGAGGTGTGGCGCATAATGACAGATACACAGTTTTGGCCATCATGCGCTGAGTTTGTGTTTGTGGTAATTGCTGGTTAGAAGCAATCTTAGTTGTCTTAGTTGGCTAATTTGAGAGCATTAGGCAAGGTGTAATGGGTTGACAGTTATTGGGTTTAAACTGTGGCATTGCTCCAAATTTTTTAATTTTTGGGGTGTGGCCGTTTAGAGCCAATGAGAATGAGGGACTTGGGGAGTGGCCATTTGAGCCAATAGGGAGACATGTAGTGGATAGTAGGTTATAATATTATGTGGTTTGTAAGAGATTTTTTGATTTATTATTGAATACAATTATGATTGGTAATGATCTGGTTGTCTTTGAGCGAGGTCACCTCGGGGAGGTATTAAATTTTATATTCTATGCAAGGCCTCGGGGGGAGGACACATCCAGGGGGGTACCTGCATAAATTATTTTTTTTGCTAGGGGTCACCTCAGTAGGAGGTAATTTTAAAATTTTAGATTTTACAAGTCCTGAGAGGGTCGCCTCAGGGGGGGTACTCGCAAAAAAAAAATGTTTTTTTTCTGCAGTTATATTGCTATAGGCTGGGATCACCTGGGGGAGGTATTAAATTTTATATGCTATATATATATTTTTGCTAGTTATATTTCTACGCTGGCGGTCACCTCAGAGGGAGGTAATTTTAAAATTTTAGATTTTACAAGTCCCCAGGGGGGTCACCTCGGGGGGGGGGGTGACTAGCAAAAAAAAATAGTTTTTTTCTGCTAGCTATATTGCCAGGCTGGGGTCACGTCAGGGGAGGTTTTAAATTTTATATTCTATGCAAGGCCCAGGGGGGAGGAAATTTCCAGGGGGGTACTTGCAGAAATTATTTTTTTTGCTAGTTATATTTCTAGGCTAGGGGACACCTCGGAGGGAGGTAATTTTAGGAGATTTTTTAGATTTTACAAGTCCTGAGGGGGGGGGGGTCACCTCGGGGGGGGGGGACTCGCAAAAAAAATGTTTTTTTCTGTGCTAGTTATATTGCTAGGCTGGGGTCACCTCTGGGGAGGTATTAAATTTCATATTCTATTTCTATACAAGGCCCAGGGGGGTCACATCTGGGGGGGGGTACTTGCAGAAATTTTTAGTTTTGCTAGTTATATTTCTAGAGTAGCCTATTATATTCCACTTAATTTAGAGTTATGAAATTTGGTACAAGCATTCCACATTATGAATTTGTCGGCCTATAGCTCTATCTGGGCTGCGATTCTGTTAGGCTCTAGTGTCTACTCGAACACTTGCGCAATGCTCACTGCAAGTTGCACCTATACTTCATTGCTATACCCTCAAGTCAAGAGAATCTAGTTTGCGCAGACATCACCCTACTATGCCTCAAGCTCCATTTCCACTGTTCCTACACTCATATGTTTTGCCTCAGACGATCTCCTATGCTGCAAATCACACATTCTACTTTCCCATAGGATTAACCCGCCATTGTATCCTAGGATGCTTGTTTGGCTTTGCGTTCCATTCGGGGCTAACAGAAGTACGATGATGAGGGTAACTGCAGTTCAAAGAACTATTCAGTGATTGCAGAAAATTGCCAGTCAGGTTGTGGAGATTTAGGGCTCGTTTTTGCGGCTAACACAGGCAGACACTCAGGTGCACTGTACAATGGCATCCTAGCATGGGTTGGTTGGGCATGTAACTTCCGTATACTGGAGCCACTATATACAGTGCGCAGCAAACTTTTCTATTTTGAAGCAACACTTCGAATTTACAGTTGTGCTTCTGAACATTTACTTTGGAGAAAGGGAGCCGTACAAATTGTTGATTGTATACGTTTCAGAAGGGTTCAGAAACTTTTGAACATTCAGTTTTGGAGACTTTCATCATAAAATCATATTTTTAAAAAATGTCATTATTTGCTATGAATACCGTAATATGGGGTGAATCGGGACACTGGGGTGAATCGGGACAGAACAGGCAAGCATTATATTCCTTCAAAAAACCACCAACTTCTACTTGCCTTAGGGATAAGATTTTTGGCATACTTTTAGAATACATTCTAGTTAATATTGTGGTTGATTTTTATACTTTTACCTGCGGGAACGACGCTGTTGCAGCACTTTTAAGTTGCGCCTGTATAATTAACATTTTCGTGATGTGGTCCAAACTTTGCTTGTACCATAAAAAGTATAAATACCAGAGCCAAAATAACTCACAGGAACCTCTTTTCAATTTAAAATGGCCTCAGGGGACCAGAATATAGTAGACCAGATGAGGGATTACGTAGTTTGGTCATGGGTTCAGATCCAGGTCAATGGCAAAGTTTAAGGGAATAATCAAAATATTCCATACCAATTTTCATTTGAATGTACTAGCATGTTCTTTCGTTGAATATTATTGAACTTGGTTTCATTTATAGTGGATTTAGTCCAGAATTCACAATCATGAGCAAAATGAGCAGAAAACAATATTTTTCCATATTTTTCTGTCATTTATCACATTTTTTAAAATCTGCATATTATTAATGAAATTGATTTCAGGTTTTTCTAAAAACATATTTTTGGCATATAGAAGATGTTTTCTAATGTTTACTCATAAGATACAATCACTTAGGGAAGGTAGGAAGTATTGATAGTGGAAATAATGGACTGTCCCGATTCACCCCAAAATGTGGGGTGCATTGGGACAGTGGTTTTCTGGGCCTTAAGCATTGGATATTTAAGCTACGATTTCAAGGTCTTGGGGATACTGAGATATTGTGCCCAGACACAATTTGACCGCATATTTTGGTATCTGAGTTGACTTATGACCATGCTGCTAGGAGAGAAAAATGCCCAATTCTGTCCCGATTCACCCCATGTTACGGTATATGTTTTACATAAAAAAGATGGTGTTCAGTTGTATTATTAACCCAATTTAAAAGCTGTTCCTGCATTTGTTTGAGAGATGTGCACAAATATGGTAAGAAGTGCCAGGGGTTCAGAAACTTTCAAGCACAACTGTATCCTCATCATTAGGTTCGTTTCCAGTACAGTTGCATCTTTCTTTCCATAACCTCGTCATTGAAAGATGTTTATTTCAAACATTCACAAAATCTAGCAAGATATGAGCGGATTTACCACCTTTTGTTAGTTTTCCAAGTGAATTTGGATTTTATGAAATAGAATAATAACAGTTCCAGAAGCTTACCAATTATATTTTTATAAAGTGATTTTCTGAATATATTGTTGAGAGTCACGGGTTTTAATGGTCAGCAAATATTACATGTAGTATCTTCAAAATAGAAAGCTGTATTTAGAGAAAGGCCAAAAATCATTCCAATCCATTACTGTCCACTCCTTGAACACATCAAGAGTACAAAATCTATGTTTCAACCAAACATTCTATTGATATGAGGTACTTCTGAAAATGATACTATCTCCATATATTATTCTTTTTCTTTTTTTTTTGTAATTGCTCTTATTGTTGGTTTTTCCGTTACTGCGTTTTCCACTCCGTTACAGTGGCGTTACTGGACACTTTTGCAATGCACTTTGTCCCGTAATTTGAGAATGGCCCAACTGTGACAGTGAAACTCTGTAATTTTAAACAAGCCTATATCCGCTCTCCTTTTTTTTCCAGTGAAACCTTGTACAAAAGAAAAGGCTTCAAATGTTTTGGGAAACCTATTTGCTGATCTACTACAGGATTTCTCATCATTTGCTCTTATTGGCCTTCCTTGCACGTATGTGAAACTCATTTCTAAAATTGTTTTAGTTCAGTGCCTTTTTATATCATAGAATATCGCATTGTAGTTTTTGCCTCGTGCCTTGATGTTATTTTAAAGAAGGAGGATCTGATTTTCAGTGCATTTAAAAGTATGGTAGATCGCATAATACCGGAACTGAAACGTGAATCCTGTGGTGGAAAGTATGCGGTCTTAGTGGAAATGGCCCTGAGAGAAACAATAAAAGATTGTAAAGAAGGTAAGTTATGATTTATTTCCATGCACATGGTAATAATAATATGATGTGCTGTTAACCCCTGCAGTTAGTCCTCTGTTCATAGCTAAATGTGAGAAATAGAAAAACATAATATTGACCAGTCACAATTATGAATTCTGAAGATTTATTTTTCTTGTTAAAGGACTGCCGGATGCCAGTTGTCGTGCGATGATTAGTTGCATTGGTAACAGTGACATGCAATGTGGGTGAGTACCATACTGTCTGTTTGTTTGATTTTTCTACCAATTAATAGAGATTTGACCAAGATCATGCAATACAGGTGAGATAATATTTGATCAGAAGTCCATGATGGTAGGAATGGCTAGTGTAGAATGTAGAATTGTAGATGTTATTATCGTTTCATAGCTATGTGTTTTTTTTTGAAAACTGCGTTTTGCAGTTCAACCGTGACATCATCGGGTATCTGTCTATGTGATTGGCCTAATCTTCAATCTGTGACGTCATTTCAGAGTTTGACATCACAGTTGATGACAAAGGAATTTAAAACTGCGAGGCAATGTTACTATACGTGTACAACCACAACAAACAACGCCTGTCTAAGCTGAGCGTTGCACCTCACCAAATTCATTGTTTTCAAAACAAAATGTGTTGCTGTTTTTCACAAGACACCAGTCATCACAATTTCAAACAACTTTTGCTGTCAGTAATTGCAACTCTCCTTTGAGGCTAAGTAGTCTGTTTGGTTCAGTTACATTTCATTACAGCATCGTTCAGCCCGGGCAAGCTGAACAAGTAAGACATATACATCATCAATGTGTCAATGCACTTCATCAGTTTCCTGAAATCTGTGCTTGTTATAAACGAAATTATTCAACTTAATCTCTGACATCACAGTTTTGGAATGAAGCAAATTGCAAACTTGAAAAACACGTAGCTATGAAAACGATAATAATGTGATGTTTGCTCCTAAAAATCTTAATGGTGGGCAATAGGCATGTGTCTTTGGTGAAGAAAGCTCTTTGAGTGCGGATAGGTCGTGAAAGTTGTTAGGCATGCTAAAATAGAGGAAAATAGGCCTTCCAGTCAGAAATTTTAGGAGATACCTGGATTAAATGTCTCGACAGTACAGGTAAGATAATATTTGACTATAAGTTCATGATGGTAGGAATGACTAGTGTAGATGTTGAGGTGATGTTTGCTCCTGAAAATCTTAATGGTAGGAATGTATCTTCGGAGAAGAAAGCTCTTTGAGCAAAGATAGGTTATAAAAATTGTTCTGAGAGCCCAATTACAAGTCATACTTGTTTATTGATGTGTTGTTTATAGCAAAATACTGATTTGTACATTTTCAACAGTTTGCACTGAAACAAGAACCCAGGGGTTCAAAATGGAGATGGTGAAGTGTCTTACTTCATATCCCCTGAAAAAGACTGTCCCGGAGTGGCCAGAACCAGGTGTTGTTGAAATTGTGTGCTAAATTTCAGGATTTTAAAAATAATCCATTTCAAGCCGCAAAATGTGGCATAGGTGATACGGAAATAACATTTTCATTAATGAACTTTGAAAGAGCTTTAAAATGATGCATGGAAACAGGTGTGATCTGCCAGGTAGCTCAACATCCTTTTAGTGGAAGTAGCTGCACATTCATTTTGGTGATTATCATATGAAAATTAGATGAGAAGACTGGGAATCTTAGGCATAGTCTAATCCACTAATAGAATTAGTTGTCTCAGTATTAGCCAGAACTGACTGCTTTGGCCCAGGAGGCCTACCCAAGGCAGGCAAGTTTCTTGGAGTTATCTCAATATGAAATCTGGATACAACAGTTACTGTCACAACCATCAAAATCCAATGGGCTCTGACAAAACGGGAGCTCCAACACAAAATTTTACACTAAACTATATAGATATACGGCTACAAAAAACTTCCTAACATGATTAAGTAAATATTTGTTGAAGTTGACCAATTTATTGCTTACCATAAATTTTTGAGAAACCAAAATTTGAGAAAAATATCAGAAATCCTATTTTTTTCCCAGTTTTTTTAATGAAAATTTCACAAGAGCCCTCCAAATGCGTTTAGTCATTTAAAGAGGTATAATTTAGACATCTAAATGCATAATTTCCGCAGTGCATTCACAGAATCATGAAGCATCGACAAAATAAATTTTTTTCACAATTTTGCTGAATTTACTGTTATTAATTTTTGTAAGAGCATAAATTTAGACCCCCAAAAGGAACATTAAGGGTATTTAATGCATATGATGGTAGAATTTCATGTCCAAAGGTAAAAGTATTTCAGAGTTTTGCTTTGGAAACGAAAATTTTTTTTTTTTAATTTTCAATATTTTATAAAAACTCTACCAATTGCTTAAATATGAACAACAAAATGCACATATATTCTGTAAGACCCATTCATGTGCCAAATATCATGTATACAAGTGCAATGGTTTAGGCACAGTGGCCATAACACAATGTGTGCAGCCGCCCCCAGTGGATCCAAGCAAGATATAAAAGGAAAACACGTCATAATTACAACATGCCTGGTATTCATTCCTATGCCAGATGCATGCTCTATAGTCAAGTTATCCACATCTCTTGACCCAAACATCTCCAAACAAAATAGCCAAGACAGGGCCCAAAAGACATTCTGAAAATGCTCAAATTTCAAATTTCCCGCCAAACTGTCCATTTTGTCATTGTGACTGCATAAATGGAGATGTGTACACACATCTCCATAAATAAGCATAAATTGTTCAATAAGTATCTGTCTTCTTGAAAATAGACGAAGAAAAAAAATCCATAATTTTCACTGTTATCTCTACAGCTACATCAGTGATCTGGTTGTGACATCAATGATCTGGTTGCTCTTACAAGTGATATGACTTGTAAGAGCGTAGACTGAAGAGTATGCAAACCTTAGTGCCAAGCCTTGGTGGTCTCTGTTCAACTTCAAGTAGATTTTTATTGTTGGATCATCAGGCTTAACTTTTATGTGTCACCAGTGATCCTCTTGGAATCTTGCTGATTCATCAAGTAAAAGTAGTGAGTGGCTTATGATATGTTTTATTCTTTGAAGATTTTCTAGCCTTGGATGCCCAGGAGGTGGTTTTGCTGGCTTGTCTGTTTTTCCTTGGAGGTCATCTTAGGCATTAATATGATCCATGGATGGTTTTTTGTCATTTGTGGCAATGGCAGTTCTAATTTTTGTTCCACTTCTGTCTTTCTTTCCAACTCATCAGATGGAATGGTCTTTGCTCTCTGGATGAAGGTCCTCACTACCGACCGCTTGTGATGCATTTAGCTAGAACTAATTTCACTAGCAAAACGAAAGAATGTACAGAAGTTGACTCTAGGCCTATGGAGCTAATAATTAAGCTATATCTTTTTTGTTTTGTTTATCGATATCAATACAACGTAAGAAGGTCACCAATGATAAATTGAATTCTGCTGGCTTTGCATATAATTATGATTGCATCCTCACCTAATATTTGTTCCTCTGGAAGCATAGATTTCAATTAACAAAAAATATACATCCCAGCATCCGCATGTACCTATTACTGACCTTACTACCGGAAACTTAATAGAAACCAGCTTCGAAATTGAATCATCCTTGAAAGGCTATAGGCCTACATTTGGTCATCAAATTCAACCAATCATAGGTAAACAAAATACTAAAATGCCTGACTCACGAATGAAGAAAATTAAAGAAAGACGCCAATCAGTCTGTCAGCTATTCTGTCAGTCAGTCAGACTGTCAACTAGTCAGTCAGTCAGTCAGTCTGTCAGCTAGTCAGTCTGTCAGCTATTCAGTCAGTCAGTCAGCCAGTCAGTATCTATCTATCTATCTATCTATCTATCTATCTAATAGTATCTATCTATATATCTATATATCTGACCACCCTACCTACTCCTACTTATCTTTTTTTTCTCTATTTACCAGTGTCTGTCTTTTTTTGAAATTTCAGTTTCTATTACAAAATTCAGTATTATATATAAATTGTTTAAGACCAGTTACTGTCTGGAACCCTATCTAAATCTAAATCTCTCTAAGAAAACATACTGCAATATAGCAAGATTTAGAGTTAGCTCTCATAATCTGAGAATAGAAACAGGCAGACATGATATTCCAAAAACCCCAATAGAGGAAAGAAAATGTGATAAATGTGACACAGGTGAAGTATAGGATGAAATCCATTGCCTCCTAACTTGCTATAATAACGCTGTCCCTAGGCATGAGCTTTCACATAAAGTTAGCAGTCTGATCCCTAACTATAATAATCTTGATAAAACCCAGCAATTCATATCAATTCTTTCAGACAAAAGGCCCGAAATCATACAAGCCTTAGGGACCTACCTAAATAAAGTAATGAAGTAACAAGAGTATGTCGGGAATAATTATGATAAATAAAAATAGTACTTTGTAGCTGAAAGCCTCTCTGTCCACCAAGCCAACAATTGTCTTGTGGCATTTTGTGAAATTATTGTGTGATAACTGCGATTATTGACTCAGCAATGTTTGCCTGAGCTGACTGACTGGCGCTATACTCAGCCTATAGCATCCATGGACGTAATCGAGCGGTTGCCGCTGTTCATGCTTGCCTGAACAACTCCTTGAGACATTTTCTTTTGACATGGACATGACTTGTATTTGAATGACATTGGACACTTGTATTTTGATATATTTGCATTTTTAATTTATAATTGATATATTTGCATTTTTAATTCAATGAACTGGGACCATTATAGTAAACTACCTAAGATTTGACTTTCATTGTGTAAATTTCTCATAGATGTAGAATATTTTTTGATTTCTTTCATTGTTGTATTTTTTGCGGACACATGTATCTTCTTGATATTCAGATGTCTAATAAAACTTTATATATATATATAAAGATCACAGATTATATAGACCTGTTAAATGTATCCGATGACCTAAAACCATCTCAGTGATAAGGTTGATCATCATCTTGGCTTTCTATTATGGCTGTTTCTGTGGACTCAATGGCTGTGTATCCAGCTAAGCTCAGGCAACAGTGCCACTACCCACATGTGGTGCCAAATTGGACAAACAGAAATTGCCACTACTCACCCATGTGCTTATTTACCTAATTTAGCCAAAAAATTATACAAAAAATTGAAGGCAAGGAGTGCGAATCCAATAGAATGTGCGTGGCACCGTGCATTCTAATTCAAGTGGCATGAGGAGATGAATAATATTTCAGATAAAACTCCTATGAAAAGCAAGTGATAATGTTATAATACATAGAATGGACCACTTCTTGATGATACTTGTGAACCTTCAAGGCCAGAAAAAGTACTTAAAAATATAAATTTTGACTTTGAAAGGTATCAGAAATTATTTTGCCAAAATCGGATAGCAATGCGATTTGAGCTCTTGCCAACAGATCTGGATCATATGTGTATATTGTATACTGTTTCTGTGACAGGAGATCACAGGATTGTAGTGGACTTCAAATGATGAATTCAGACATTTTTTTAATGAAACGCACACTTTTTCGTTGTAGGCATACAATGTATATTAAGGTGACTTAAGCGTGGTACACTGCACATACTTCTGAGTAGCCTGGTTGCCTAGCAACATTGCGTCACCACTGCTGCAGGCCCTGAAACAGTTGTGACGTTACCATTTTATGTTCTCTGTTTTTTTAACAGCATGGCAGCCAGTAATTTGCTATTTAAATGAGATCTAATGCAGCTAGAGGCATAATTATTTTTTATTGAATGCAGTGACATCTATTCTATGATAGTTTAAAGTTTCAGCTTCTCAGCTTTATCCAAAAAATTTTCTAAGTTAATTTCAGTCAACTGTGTCAAAAATTGTCTTTATTTATTTAAATTGACATTCGCACAGTCGTGGTACTGCAGTAAAAAAATTACTCGGTGAATTTTTTTAATTTTTTGCCGTTTGTTTGACAATAACTTGTTTATGATACATGCAAATTTTTTAAAAAATCTGTATGATCGTTTTCCTAAAATTTGATTACTGCCAAAATTGATGCATGCAAATTCTGTAATTTATTAGTGTGTCGGTGCCCTTTGAGCTCATACAGAAATTTTTTTTTTTAACCTTTTTCTTCAAATTTATGGCAAATGTATTGGTGTAAATCCTTGGGAAGACATTTCTGATGTTTTTTTGTGACTAATGTGTGTAATGCTTTATTCTATGGTACATAACCAAAAACTCAATTTATGACTTTTAAGTAGTCATCAGGCAAAACATGCCGTTACCATGGCAACCAAACGAGTCGGTGAAATTTTTTTGTGTTCTATTTTTGAAATGTATGAGTCCCATAGAGTACCTGTGCAAAATTTTAGAAAATCTGTATGATCTAACCACCATGCTTGAGTTACCTTAAGGTGCGGAAATTAATCTCCTCATGCCAAGTTTAGGGCCTGGTTGGTATGTGTCAGTTTTTAAAAATTTAGTTGGTGAGGGTAGCGTCGTTGTTGAGTTTGATCTCAGTGTCCAGGAAAGGTGTCCTGCCTCCAACTTCTGGTTCGATGGTGAACTTGATGAAGTAGGGGAGTTAATGTGTTTGCTGAAACTATCAACATTATACTCATGGATGACCTTGAAAGTGTCATTCCCAAAATGAAGCTGAGATGAGGGGGTGAGATGCGGATGGCATTCTCCTTAAAGTCCTCCTTTTAGAAGTTGGCGACCTCGGGGGACAACAAGATCATGGCAACCCCATGATTTTTCTTGCAGAATTTGCACAAAGATGTTGCGATAACAGCAATAATTATAGACTGTCTTCATCTGTTCTCCAGAGGGTAAATTACCTGGTGTGGGGTGAATGTGTCAGTAATTTCACAACTCAAACATGCTCTGTTTTATTATTGTATATGACATTATATGACATGTGTTACTATTTTGTGTCTCCAATATTTGCAATTAAAATAAAATTAGTCTTAAACAAACCCTGAAGTTTGTATTCATCTTCTTTAGTTATACTTTTGCTAACCTTACAAAGCTATAATTGTTTATTTAAAAAAATACACTACCGTCCAAAAGTTTGAATGCACCTGGAAAAGTGAGGTTTCTTTTAAAAATACTTCATTTTGAATTGAATCTTTGTTTTATAGATACATCAAACAAACACATTGAAGTCATAAGTTGTCTTTATTTTGTCATTTTAGGTTATTTTGGTTGAAATTTATGGCCTTTCTCGATATACCAATTTATCGTATTTTATAAAAAATTGTAACAGCCCAGTTATCTTCCAGGTATATGAAATCTAATCATATTTAAGTGTTTCTGGAGTTTTAACATGATCGTCACAGTAATTTTAAACCCCTAATAGACAATTTCAAAATTGGAAATTCATCACTCAAAAATACAAAATTTTGATAATTTCGGGTCACCATGAAATATAATCATAGAATGTATCTTCTTAAGTGAAAATTACTTTTATTTGAGCAGTTTCAGGCTGGTTTTGACCCAAAACTAGCCAAAATCAGTATTTTTGTCTGATTTTCAATGGTCATTTTCTGGTCTGAAACTAATGGTAAAATCATCACAAACCAGTGGAAATGTGTGAAAAATGATAAAATGTCATAAATATGGCAGATATCGACGCTTTTCTAGCTCTTGTAGAAAATGATAAAATGGAATATCGAGAAAATTATGTAAAATTTATACCAAAATTATCTAAAACCATGAAATATGGACACCTTGTGGCCTGAATGTGAATTTCCATAGTGTTTGATGCAAGTATAAAACAAAAATTGTGTTGAAGAGGGGGTATTTTTGAAAGAAATCTAACATTTTCAAGTGTATTCAAACTTTTGGAAGGTAGTGTAACTGCACCTATATTTCATCATAAATCATTGATTTATATAAATAATTTTTGGAGAAAGTGTTTTAATAAGATGCAGGTGCCATTATGTTAAAGGTACATTGAAAAACATTGAAAAGTACTTGTTGGTTCTCTTGCAGGTCAGCTGTCACAGCATGTTACGCCCTGGCCGATGAAACATGTGATATCAGAGGTCTTCTGATGGCATTTGATAAAGTTAGTTGTGCTGCAGATGGAGACACATGTGACATCCTTGAAAGTATAGGATGCTTTGGATCAGTCTTTCTGAATGCACTGTTCAAAGATAGTGACAATACTTTCGATTTTAACAGCTTGATCAATTATGATTTTGAAAAAATTGCACATGAATATGGCTCTCAATCTGGCAGCTTTACCGTCACCTTTGGATCAGGAGCTACATCAGTGCAGCCAAGTGCTGACAACTATTGCGAGTAAGTTGTCCTATATTTTGCAGTATTTTGGCATGATCATTTTGTGGCAGTGTATTGGCTACAGGTTTTACATTGTAATAATTATCTACTTTAGGGCAGTGGAGTGTTTTTCAGCTCAAACTTCTACTTGTGATCATCCTTTCACCAATTTCTTGGAAAATACACACACCACTGTATTCCGTCAGACATACGATTACCACAACTGCTCGGGTATGTAGTTGATGATTTATGTTGATTTTTTCAGATCAAATAACATAGATTATTGTTTATGTTTACAACTTCTATCTATTTTGGTAATAAGTGTACCAAGAAGAACAAGATGGAAGTGGCAGTGGAAGTGGCAGTGGAAGTGGCAGCGGACAAGGTAGTGGAGATGACAGTGGGGATGGAAGCGGAGAAGAGGCTGGTATGTTGCTTTTGTGTTGTATAGCACAGCCAAATGCATTGATTTTTCAGACCAATTGTACCCTATGTAATAGTATATGTTATATGAGTTATGACTGATGGTATTTTTTCAGTGTGCGATGCCGAGCAGATGCATGAATGTGTAATGGACCAATTTAAGCTTTTAATTGAAGAACTTGAGAAAGGCTCAGGAGCAGATCAGATATCGATGATGTAAGTATTTGTTTTTTTCCACATTGGTATTGAATATATTAGTGGCTATTTTATTCCCAAGAAACACTCAAAAATTTTGTTTTTATTCCAGAGTGCGAGATATAGAAACTGAGTGCTTTAAACCTGAGAATGTTTCAGCCTGTGATCCGCAACTGCGATTTCAATTCAACCTGCTTATCAAGTATATTCGCTACGCTGCTGCCGAGGGAAACTGTAAGATATCTGCATGAAATGCCTTTTCCTGTCACATTGAGTATTTTCTGTTAGTTTATGTCATGTTTGAATATGAGGCACTTTTTGCTGAGTTTATCATGTATCTGTTACAGTTGCTATTGATCAATGTGGTACACTCGTCTCTGACTTGTCAGTTGAAATCAAGAAGGTTGGAGTGCCCAATGACGCCTTGTCGTGCACGTGAGTTTTGGGATCCTTTTTCACATCCATTTCACTGCAGCTGAAGGAAAAAATAATTGAATAATTATGTTTTAAAAATACAAAAGCTTAATGACTCTTAGGATCAATGCATGGTTTAAATGTTAATTTTTACTCGAAATATGGCAATAGTTTTCTTTCTTGCAGTTGTAAAGATTTGACTGAAGGCTGCATGACATTGCTCATTCTTAACTTTCTAGATAATCTTGATAACATACTTTTTCTTCACTCTCTTGTCACTTCTTTTGCTTCTTACAGGTTGGCTGAGATAATTAGTGACTCCTCTGTGCCTGATACAGCTTGTCCAGTGATAAGTTTACTGTCATCGTTTGTGGAAGTAACATGCACCACCTCTTCGAGCTGTCTGTCATCCAACGCTCTGAACTGTTATTTTGAACTCGAAACATCTGTCAAGGAGTACAAGGATGGTAAGTTATCTATCTTGTTAGTTTTTGAAACTTAATTGTAATCCAGATGTTATCATTATTTTGGTGGATATGAACAGAAAGAATCTTAAGATAAATGATAATTTCCTTTCACTTTTGAAGGTTCCGGCAGTTCCGACATTTGTGGGTAAGTACTTGTCAAAAAGGCCTTTAAAATATGAGTTTGAAATCCAAAGTCATATAATGTTATTAAATTGTGGTGCAATATGACAATTTTTTTTACAGGACCTTGTCTTCCAAGCTGTTTTGCATGGAGCTTTCCTTCACAAATTGTCGTGGTGGTTTGTGGCGCAGAGGTGTCATGTCAGCCCTGGTTGGCAGAGCTAGTCCAATCCGACCTCTTGGTGATAAATGCATAGGTAAAAAACAGACAATTTTTGTCATCTGTTAGAATTAATATTTTACAATATTATGAATAAATATTCCAAACTTTCAATGCTGTCATACTTTTGTATTTTCCTGCAATTTTAGAAAAATCTTGTACTAAGGAAAAGGCGACAAAAGTTTTGAAAGATGAGTTTAATACCTTATTACAAGACCTGAAGCTGACTACTGATATAAACCTACCTTGCAGGTAAGTTATGCTTTACATTTTACTTCAGGGAATAATATAACTATTATTATTGGTTGATTAGAAATTTTGTCAAGTAGACTGGTGCTATTATCAAAGTTCTATTGCACAAAATTTGATTGAAGATACCAATATATACTTTCAGTGGGTTTACCAAAATGGCTAATGACATATCAGCAGAACTTGAGGATGAGTCATGTGGTGGAAGGTATGCTGTTTTAGTGAAGAAATCTTTGGAATACACAATAAAGGATTGTACAACTGGTGAGTTTTAAACTTTTCTTTTGCAGATTTTCGGTTCCCATTAATATTTTTCTCTTCATTTTATTGAATTCTTTCATTTTCAAATCAAAATTTCTGAAGCCCTAATACCGATGGTGGAGACATATTTTGAGGGGCATCTTACTGTTTTTCGTCAGCTCCTTAGATCTGTATGTAATTGCAAATATGGAAGGGATCTAATCTATTTTGTTGATTTTTAAGAAAACTCTAGCAGCAATCAATCATTTGAACCCTCCCCAGCCAGCAGTGCTTATATAGTTCCATGACTGAAAACTGACTAGTGTGAAATTTAATGCGCTATTGATTTGGATTTTGTTAATTTGGATTATAGGCCCCCCCTATATTACTTTTTTGGAAGTAAGATCTTAAGGAAACTTGAGAGAATGTTGGGATAAAATAATCAGTAAGCTATAATTTTACAGTCCTTGTCATACTTACGTGGAATCTGAAGTTTTTTTTCTATGCTGTTGAACTGTGATGTCAGAGATGACTCTATTCTAGCATTGCAGTATATGTAAATTAACTACAAGCTGTGATGTCATTTCAAACTGGGTCAGATTCCCCAGCTTCTAACCAATGCGAATCCACCAAACTGAGCATCACAGTTTCAACTCAGTGTCAGAGTTAAAATTGGGTCTGGGGAAAAACCCATGCAAGTTTGACATCACAGCCTCTCAGCCAATGGGCTGCCAGAACAAATATACATAACATAAGCCATGTGTTTACAAACAAATTGTCAAAGCCTTCTGTTTATACCAACTTCCATCAAAGTTTTAAAGTTGTAAGTTGGCAAGTTTGTAGATTTATCAAACAACTCTGTGGGGATTATAACAGTTGTCTACTGTGAATGCTCACAAAGCTGACATTTGGTAGGATTAGACTGGTGATTGCTGTGATAAATCATTTGGATCAAAAATTTAATGCTTCCTTCAATATATCAATGTTTGAACTGTGATAACGTAGTTTACTATCAGCGCATTGGCTATCAAGCTGTGATGACGTAGTTTTAGGGGCTATCCCTGATAAAACTCTTACTCTGACACTGTGTTGAAACTGTGACGCTCAGTTCAGGAGGATCAACATTGGCTAGAAGGTGGGGAATCTGACCCAGTTTGAAATGACATCACAGCTTGTAGTTAATTTACATATATTGCAATGCTAGAAATAGAGTCATCTCTGACATCACAGTTCAACAGCATAGAAAAAAAACTTGAGATTCCACGTAAGTATGACAAGGACTGTAAACTGTATATTATTTATTATCGTGATGATACTTTATACTTTGTAACACAGATGTGCCAGATGTTGTTGGATGCGAAACAATGATCAACTGCATCGATAGCAGTGACAAGCAGCCTGGGTGAGTAAGAAGCTGAAAGCATCAGTTGATATTCAATTTTATTCTTCTTCCTCCATTTGTGATCAATGCTGAAAAAAAAAAAAACTGTTTGTTAATTATCGCAATCATCTCATTCAGGTCTCTCAAGACGTGCTACGGTATGGCTGATGAAACCTGTAAGCTAAAAAAAATTCTTCTGGCATTTGACGCGGTAGCCCACCCTGACACTACAAGTTCATGTGACCCAGTTTTAGGCACCACTTGCTTCGGACCAGTCATTCTTGGTACATTATTTGGTGATGTCAGTGTAACTGTTGACTTGCGCGACTTGATCAAGTACAACCTCACAGCAATTTCTATGGATGCTGGTTCAGGATCTTCAATAAAGGCTAGTCCTGATGGCTATTGCGAGTAAGTGATTTTCAATTTTTTTCACACTTGAGCTTCTAAAGTTTTCCTACCTGCAAAAAAACTGTCAAGTATCTTTTCTTCAATATCTCAAATAAGCAATACCATAATTTTCGATCTGCCACTGTGATATTTATAAAGGACTGTAAGCAGTGATGATTTACATAAATACTTGCAATATACCATATGAAGAACATTATTTAACCATACCATCATAATCCATTACCCAATGATACTCAAGGAAATGTATGAAGTGTCTGAAAGTTATGGTTTGACCTATTTCATTCCCAATTTTTACCATCGTAACATCAGGATATAATTTTACTGATTAGTTTTGATAATGAAGGAAACAATAGTACCAATTTTATTGATTTATGTGAAAATTGACAAAATCTAATGCCAGAAATACTCCAAAGGTCAAGCTGGATGTTGGATAACAATCATGCATGTATTACAAAAATAATGTATTAGTGTAATATTAAATTCTATTTCTTTCTGTTCAGTATCATTTTGTATTTCCAGTGTCGCTGAATGCTACTCTACAGCCACTTTTGATTGCAATCATCCTTGGGTGACATATTTGGATGACCTCTATGCAACTACATTTGAAGATACATATGGCTACGAAAACTGCTCAGGTTAGTGAAGAAGTAGTGTCTCATCAACACTCAAGCTTCTCTGTTTAATTTTACATAGAAATTATTACATAAAATTATTTCAATAAGTTAGGAAATATAAGTGCTTCGACGAAAAGTACAAGCACTTGGGTGCATGAAGAAGTTAAGAACTATTTGTGCGAAAGTTAAATAATGAGTTTTTGATTAAATTTTGTAAGTGTAATTAGTTAAGAATGCTATGAAACAAATTGCAAGGTTCAATAAAAATCAAATCTCTTACTTCAGTGTTTAAGGAGAGGGATCCCAGTGGCAGCGGAAGTGGCAGCGGTAGTGGCAGTGGGGATGATGAGGGCAATGATTCAAGTGATCCCGATGATGACAGCGATCCTGGTAATCTGGCATAGACATTGATATCGACTACATAATATTATGTGCCTGCGTATAAATTTAAAACGATAAGATGAATCACAATATTGCAATTTAGCCCATCTACCCGCTCATGTATATAATCCCTGCTCAGTGAGCAGTCAGCAGGGGTACTGATCGGCGAGCAATCAGCAGTAAAATAACCTAAAAATTTATTGTTTCCTTTGCCGTTTCATGTTATTAATTTTTTTATTTCAGAAGTAAATTTAGATGGTTTTTTTTTCAGACTGTCGGGATGCTACAGTGTGTGTCACAGCAGCAAGAAAGAAGATAATAGAATTTATCACAGGGACAGATAGTTTGACAACTGATTCCATTTGTCGGTAAGTAACTTTCGGAAAAAAAGGAACATGGCTCTTTTCTTTTGCAGGAAAGAAAAAACATGGATGGTAGCAAGGTGTGTAAAATGTTCTATTGAATGTGTGCGACATTTTGGGAATGTTTTGGTGTAGGTACAATCGTGGGTGCTAACAAGTCTTACTCCTTGCAATCACTCCTTACAAAGGTATCATGCTTGACCTAAAATATAAAAATTTAGAGGCAAACAGAATATGAATTTATTAATTTTGTTAGTATTTGGTCGTGTGTTGTGATGTCGTACAATTTGACAAATCTTACATTTCCATGATGATTACAAACACATATACACTGTATCTTGTATTTACAATCACTTATTATATATCACTGGAATGCATAGCTTCTGTTGTTTCATATCGACCTCAAAAAATGTATCTTCCTAACAGCATAAGGCTGCTAGCCACCAAAAACCTTGAGAATACAGGTGATTTTTTTGTGTCCCGCGTTACATCAGATTTGAAAAAATCATCTTAAGTTAAAAGTGATATTGCATGCCAATGACAAAAGATATCTTGGTCTGGTTTTCTCTATAGCAATACCCAATATTTAAGCTAGGAACTTAAAAAATATATCAAATAAATGCTCATGAGTTCTACTTTCAATTGCATAGGCCTATCTCAGATTTTGTGTGCAGGTAAACCACGTGCTGTATAGCTTGTCTAGTTTACCTTGAAACTTTTGTAACACCTGTAAAAACAGTCAAATTGGAGAGGGGTTATAAGTTTCAAACCATCAGAACTTCAACCAGTAAAATCATAAAATGTGGAAAGTGACTATTTTCCAAATGCTCATAAATCAGGGTTTACTGTGGTATAAAATATGATTAGGTTTGGAGTGATTTTGTGACTTCTGTGATGCTCTGAAAAACCCTGAAAAAATGAAATACATGCACACATGATTGGTACAGATTTTTATGCTGGATTTTGTGTAATCTTTTGCTTTATAATTTCAGCGTGTTCACTGCAATGAAGGCGTGCTTTGCAATGGAGACATGTGACTCTGATGTAGGACCATACGCTGATCTGATGTCTTCTTCTTTTGCATCTGTCATGGCTTCTTGTGACAGTAAGTGTCTGCCGGCAAGCATTTTTGCTTTTTGAGTTTATGATTTAGGTGTTTTCAATTATTGTTGAAATGTTTTCCTTTAATTTTTAGGCAATGCCCTTGATGTCACCTCTTGCAATCTTATTTCTGGATGTCAAATATCTGAAGACGACATTTGCAGGTAATATTTGAAAAGGTCCTGTGACTTGGTTATCCAACATGATATTAGTTCAGCCACACAAAATTGTGAGTCATGCAAATCAATTTTTTGATTGTATCTTTGGAAATTTATTTATTTATTAATATATTTAGACTGGCTGACACATCTTTACAAAAATTTTTCATGCGGCCCAGATACAATTTTTTAAGAAGCTCTGGGAAAAGCCAATGCTTATCGAGCTGGGGCCTTTGATGTCAAAAAATTGTACATTAAAAATGTTGATGAAGTATGAAATATTGCATCAGGAAACATTTGAAATTTAGTATTATGATGCAATTACTGATGTATTACTGATGGAATTATAAAGTAAAGTAAATAGCAACGAATTCAGAGGAAACTTGATATATAAAACATTTAAAAAAATAGGCTGCAAAGCAGTAAACCTTCAGCAAAGAACTTCACAACAGTGAATATGGCATTCTATCGTGGGGAGCATAGGTGACAGAAAAAGAAGATTATTTACAATGGAATTACCTCATTCACAGTTTCATTCACAGTTTCAAATATTTAACTGTATATACACAACGCACCATTGACTAACCCCCATACGGAAGAACTATATTAACAGTAACGATCTGAGAAAAGAGGTTTTTAAAACCTGCTCTCAGTAACTTATTATATTATATTATTATATTATAACATTGACCATATATGCTATATGTGTACCAAATTTCATTGATGTAAATGCAATAGTGGCTGAGTCTTGGCTGGATAGGAAAAAAAATAAAGTTAATATTTTTTCTCAGTGTCTCAGTATCTTTGTTCGCTGAAGGTAAAAAAGTGGATCAACAAGTTGGTGACTATTAGGAAAGATATGTGCAATCTGTCACGAAGTTGGTGCCATTTCTTTTGTGGATATTATAGCAATTGAGAAATTAATCTTGTTATTTACAGTTCAAAGACGTGTGTCCTTGGTGCTCTGGGTACTTGCGGTCTTACGGACCCTGTGACGAGATTCTTTGAAATTGGTTGTGCGACAGACACTTGCAGCATCCAGAAGTCATCTTTCTGCCTGACCAGCCTGGTGGAGACAGTCCAGTCAACCGATTCTTCCACCAAATGCATGTGAGTTGAGAAATTATTCATTGTTTTTGTTATGTTTGATGATTAATGATGTATACATTGTGTGTTTTCCGTGCTCCAAGTAGAGGTATGGACTGCAAACATTCAGTCAATTTATAGGAAATGGCTCATGTAGCCAAAGTATTTTATTTACAATTGAGAACTTCAACATAGCCTCCTGGGTTTCCAGGTCAATGACGTATTTTATTTGAAATATAGCAGATGCTTTAATTATTAAATTATTACTCCTAACATAACAGTTTAGACCCCGGCAAAATCTTACAGGCATTACTTAATTATTGTCTGTTATTAAATATAAACCCTATCGATCTTTCCTTAGCTCGCAACTAGTATTTGAAACTTATAACAACATTCTTATTTTAGATCTGTGAAGCATTCAAAGGATTGTTATGACTTGAGTCAATCAACTTGCTCCGACTTCTGGAAGAACCAATTCCAGCTTAAATATGCCAGTTCCAACGTTGAGGCAACAGTAACCAAATGCACAAGTAAGATATTTGCTCTTTATTGTCTTATTACTATTTATGTATAATTATACTTGGTAACCTTATTTTGGAATGACTCAAAATTTAATGTGTTCACCTGCCTTATATATATATTAAAAAAATTTTTGGAGCACATGCCAAGAATTAAGATAAACACCTTTATGTTTCTTCTTCTTTTTATATCTTTTGATATAAAGTAGCAGCGCAAAATAAGTTGTATCCCAGCAAGCACCTAACGTTTATAAAACATTGAGTCGAATATCACAAACGTTTAGAAACCAAAGTAATATTTTTAAATGGCTGTTTTAATGTTAGAGTGCTTGTTCTATGATTCCTTTACAATTTGTCTTTCAACACAGATCTCGTCATTTCTGTTGTCAGAAATTGCTTTTGAGTAGCTGATCCATTGTGTGTTCATTACATTGTACAGGTGTTTTAATTAGTATGCGATTCTATCGTTTTAGCCCCTAAATACATCGCATTTTTGCTTAATCACATTGGTTCAGGAACAACAAGTGTAACACAGTTGACAGATAAACTTTAGCAAGATCCTGCATTGCTTTGATTCCTCACTGCCAACCGTGAATAACCAAAATTGCATGGAAATTAAAACACCGGTAAAACACAGCCGCAACGACAACCAAATTAAAAAGTTCATGCATTGAGGAGTTAACGTTTCATAACCAATTTTAACCAATCTGGCACAAGAAATATTACATAGTGACACAAACATTTTTCTTCAATAGCTGTCCCCGATGAATCAGAAATCAAGGCTACAATGTTCAAGGCTCTTCTCAATAAGGACTGGCTTACAAGTGCTTCTGCTGTTTTGTAAGTAATCTCCATTTTCCTGAACGCGTCAAGTTTTGTTGTCGCTGATTTTGTTAAAAAAGACAATTTTGTAGGTCTACCAATGGCTGCCATGTATTGTTGAGTTAACGGTAAAATTTTATAGTTGTATATATTTATGTAAGAATAAAAGCATACATTGTATAATTGCAAGATGCAGCTTAAGTAACCCTTGTGAGTTAAACACACATTTTAAATTGAATGGTTATGATTATTGCCCTAATTTTCCATGAATTACTTTTTCTTTTGAAGGGCTATCCTTGATGATTTGGAGTCCCTGCTTGATGGAAGCAGCGTCAGTATTCAGCTGAGATATCGGAGTTGGATTGAGATCTATCGCAAGGTGGCTGTCGCATTTGCTGCCGCTGGGGGCACGGACGGAGGAGAGCGTGAGTAGCGTTTTCTCTGACAGCTGTAATTATTTATAAAACAACTCTGTCAGTTGCACTTGATGTTATACCACAGGATGCTTGTACTGCTGAGACAAGTGAAAGACCCAGTCCATGGGAACATGGGAACAAGGAGTACCTTGGGAACAAGGAGTACCTTGGGAACAGGGAGTACTTTTTTGATGTGCCATAGACATAGTCGTATGTATCAGGTCTGACAATTCAAACATCAGGTGTGATTTTATGGCTTCACAATAATAATTTCTTCCAACCCCAATTTCACGGAAGTCTCAAATGAAGATGATAAATTTCTTTTAAGTGAAACTGAGGGCCTTTCTGTGAATTCATACTTTCAAAATAGGCTTCAACCCTCATCAAAAGATGTATCCATCTATGTGTAACAGATAACGACTGTCTTTGAAAAACCAATGCAATATATGTGAATGACGGAGATGAAATATTTCATATTACAATATATATGTAAATTTCGAGGATTTGTGTTCTTGTTTACAGCATCATGTGAATTAACATTCACATGTATCAATGACCGGAACTTTGACGCCCTTACAACAGCGATCAATGATGAAGAATATGGAAGTGCTATAACTCTCGGATGCACGTAAGTCCTTACTTTAATAACCTTATAAATGTAGTAGTAGTTTATTGATCAACACCCAATTGGCTTGAGACCGCTGGTATGTGTGTATTGATGCTATACATGAGCATTTCTCAAAAAAGTGCAAAAAGGCTTGTTTCTTTTAATTTTGGAGGAAAGGAAGGTCTAAATGGTGGAATATCACGTGCTTCTTCAAAATCCCACAAGTTGTGGTGATCAGACATGATCTAGACACCCGTGGATAAATTTTATAGACGTTTAAAAGCATAAAAATGCCCTTTTTTAGGCGTCAAAACCTTACGAAAAATGTTCGTCCACTTTGACCCATGATTTAAGGCATTTCCATAATACTCATCAAAACATTTATTTTTCAAATGGTAAATACACCAGTTGGGCCTCCAATACAAATATATAGATATTCGGTATATAAAAATTATAAATAAGAAAAATTGCTCTGAAAAGTTAGTATGTGCGTTACTCTTGACCGTCACTTTTTTCAGCAAATTTGACAAGCAGTAGAATTGTCAGCAGTTATTGTGTTGCCATGAAAACCCTGTAAATTATCTCTGTATATCCACAATAATATATCCTGACACAAAAACAACATCTATATGTGTCACCTGAAAAGTTATAGGCCTGAATGATGAGAAAGGCACATAGTAACGCACGCCTAGTTCAAGTTTTGTAGCTGTCTGGCATAAACATCAGAGTGTGTGTCCACCATTTTGCACATATCATCTGACCACTGTGTCATGTGCTCTCTGATGCCTTTGACCCAGTTCCTCTGCTTGCCACCAGGGGCGCCATGTTGCATGAAGAAATTCAAAATGTCAAAAGTAACGCACGCTTTGTCAAAATAACGCACAACCAATTCTATATACAGTGGGCAAATAATAATGTGTCACAAAAGCAAGACCAGCTCAACCTTGTCAATTGATGGCATCATCTTTTTACTGGTGATAAAAAAGAGTTAGTATTCTATGATCAAAGGAAACTTTTCAGTTTGAAATCAACTGTGCGTTACATTTGACCCCAGTGTAAAAATGTCAAGAGTAACACACATGCATATATCCAAACCAACTGGTCAAGAATAACGCAAATCAAAGATTTGGTGAGAATGCAATGTAATCTATGTTTCTATCTAGTACCAATATATTTAAGACATCACATATTATTTAATGACAAATGTTTTTCAAGTGATTAGGCTTTAGGAAGTCCTACATTTCAGCTAGGCTTAGCATTACATGAAGGATGTCAAAGGTAACGCACTGGGTCAATGATAACATACTTCCAAATTTTTGGTGCCGAAATTATAAATGAAAGTGCCAGCCATGGTGCATTAATGCCAAGATATGCTAACTACACTATGCTACAACAATGGTGCTGGAAAATAATGTCTGATGCATCTCTGAAATGATAGAAAGATTTTGAAATAAACATTTTTGAAATGGAGGATTTTTTGAATGAACATGTCTGATTATTTTCTCTGCAGCATAATATAAACCAGACATTTCAATGGTATATTTTTACAGCTCAAGTTAGCTTTGAAAAAAAGTTTAAACCATGCATTTATATTGTTTAAGTACAGAGCAGTGGTTACTCATTGGTCAAGAGTAACGCACGCCTAAATTAATGACATACCTCCAACTGGCGCCAAACTGTGAAATTATGATTCATTCTACTCACAGATTTTAATTAAGGGGAGGTATGGGTGAGAAGGGCACTTTTCTGTAATTTTAGGCATAATGGCCCATGTTTGGTATCAAAAGATAGGTTTTTGCTAAATAAGATGATTTCAGGTCATTTTGCATTTTTGCGATGAATGGTTGCCATGGTAACCAGTTTAAAAGGCAAAAAAAGGCTGATTTTTACTACTCACAGGATTTTAAATTTCTGAAGTTACAGACATGTCAGAAAAATTTCGAAAATGTTGACAAATGAAGAAAAGCAAAATGAAGAAAAGTATAGAGGGATTTTTAAAATTTCCTTTTAATAGTGCCAGAAATTGGAGTAAAGTGGACTAAAGTCATTTTTTGGGAAAAATTTCTGGTTTCTGCGACTTCAATCTCAAATAATTTCGTAACCAAAAAAAAATTAAAAAATCCCCTCTATACTTTTCAAGACAATTTTGCAAGGATTCCGTTGATGTATCCCACAAGTTCCTACGATGAACGGTTGTCAAGATTTTTCAAATCCCGTGGAGGGTAAAAGTGTGTTTTCGCACATTGCGGAAAATGGCAAAAATGTGACGTAACCGTCATTTTAGGCAATGTACCACTGTATAACATATCCGTGGCAATTTATCCAATTCTAATGAAGCTACAGGTACGAAATTTTACCAAGATTTAGTTATCATTGTTATGTTTCACCAAGGTAAATTCTATGTTTCCATGGCAACTGCATTTTTGTGTGGACATCTTTGAAATGACACAACGCCACTATTTACTTACTAAAATTTGGCGACGATTTTGTATTTAACATGGTTTTATGTAATGATAGAGACATATTTTATATAATTGAAGCTTGGACTGGTTGCCTGAGTTGGTGCAGGTCAAAGATATGGCATAAACTGGATTTGTTAAGCTTACACATTTTTGGGGAATTTCTCACCCATACCTCCCCTTAAATTAATAAACTATAGATATTCCACTTCAGTTTTATACCATAGCCACTCAGTTGAAATGATAATTAAATTTCAGTCCCTGTATTAGGTTTCTGGGCCTATTTTTGAGAAATGCTCACATATTTACATGATAATTTATAAAAATTTAACATTTTGGCAAACATAGCAGTTTTGAATCGAACATGTATCGTTATGTTGTTTTAAAATATACTGGAAGCCATTTTGATATAGTGAGCAAAGCCCTTCAATGCTATGAGCGTAGACTATTGATTATAATTTCTTCAGCAGTATTAATAATTTTGAATAAAATGCCTTATAAATTTATGTCTGGCGAAATCATGTGGCTATTTAGTGAAACAGGTATTTCTATCTGTCAGCTCACCTATCTCCTACCAACCTGTCATGTGCAATTATGTATGTATTTTCACTAAATTTTTGTAGTACCTGGGCACAGGGTGTGAACCACTCTCCTTGGTCTCGCTACACTGTCCAGAAGTATATAAAATTTAAATGAAGACTGAAAGAAGACTTATATTAGATTATATTTTAATTTTTTTAATGATTTGGTATACACACTTTTATGTCATTTTATCAATTTCGAAATATCAATTTCAATTAGATGGATATTTCATATTCTACATTGTTGATTGCACATTGGCACATCTGAATGATTTTCTGCAGGCTGTGTACATCTGAAGATGTATTTACTATTTGCTTGTATTTCTGCTGTGACTTATCAGCATTTGGACACTATTGTTTTCCACATCATGACATACAAACTGCATCCCCTCCAATTTTTTGTTTGCCCTTCTCAAGCGCTTGGTCAGGGATCGCCACTTGTGCTGGAAATAGACGCTGCTCGTTGTGGATGAAAGTTTTCCAAGTCGCATTCACAAACCTTTGCCCAAGCTTCCCTGCAGATCCGGAAGCTTCGCCAGAGAGTACTTGCACTGACGACGGGTTCTCATGCACAGCCAACATGCTGGAGAAGGCTCTGACAGTAACAACGACTCGAGACGAAGGCAGAAGGTTCAGTGGGTCTTCAGAACCTGTTGAGGGTCTGCGACCAGGGCATGATGAGACCTATCAAGCTTGCAAGTAAGTTGTTAATTTGCATTCTTGTTTTCCAGTGAGTAACATTCAATTAACAATTGAACATATTACGGTTGTCTAATGGGTAATATAAGTGTGGGACATGAAGATATGTACAACTGAGAGTGTCAATGTACGATGTGGTGGTAAGGCTGACTTGTACATGACATTTGAGGGTGCACATATCTCACGTCCCAAAATTTACCCATTATACAATTGTTTTTTACCATGAAAGCCCCGATTATCACTAGAAAGTTATCAAAATTACAAGCCAACTAGTGTAAAAAATCTTTTATTGGGAACATGTCTTTTTTTCAGAGTATTCACCATAACAAAAATATTCATTTTCAAGGGATGAATGGTTATAGTGGTTGTGTCAGTAGCCAACTTTTGCTTCCACCTCCTTTTTAGAGATACAAATTCTTTACCACAAAAAATAAAAAAATAGCATGCAATGCATGCACCGTGTCCTCGAGCAATTTAATAACCCTTATAACTCAATGGGATATGATCATTACATTAACACATCTCTATAAATTGTTAAAAGTTGCATTCTATCTATAGATCTATCAATCTACCTATCAATCTATCTATCTGTCTATCTATGTGTCTATCTGTCCATCTGTCTATCTGTCTATCTATGTGTCTATCTGTCTATCTTTAGTAATTGGCTGAAGCATAAATCTCAGGTTGTGGTGCACCCCACTTTGTCTCAGGGCGGAAGGGCCTAAGGGAAGAAGAAGAAGATGCTTTTCAGAAATCGTCTGCTGAGCAAGGAGGAATTTGGGGGATTAAAGTTAACTATTTAGAGCAGTGAGACATAAGATTAAAGCCAGGGCATCTAGTGCAACAGTGTAAACACTGGGCATCATAATGGCATCATAACTTTGGGTTGTTCTTGCATCTGTGAAATGCTTTTCGATCCACACCAACTTTGATATGCCAATCCCATTGATGACGACAAAGGGCCCGAGGCGCTGCTCTCGGACACAAAAACCAATGATGTGAAAGAGAAGTTAAGACGTCACCATGGTGACACCGTTGTGATGTCACATCTCATGCTGCAGGGCTCCAGTGTCACTTGAATGCAGCACCAAACCATTGGACATGGCTATGTATATATACAATGGTTTAGGCCTACATTATCCTAATGTTCACTGTTGAGTGGTACGAGTGATTATGTGTCAGTGACTGCCTTACATATTTTAAAGGTATCATTTCCCTTTTGCAAGGCCAAAAAAAAGGGATATGTATTTATGGAACTGGCAATTAAAACGTCTTAAGCTTTATTACATATTATCAGCAGTTTGAGGACTGCTCTTAAAACGCAATCCTGATTTGTGATTAATTGCATGTCTATTTTCTTAGGGCTCTTTGGGCAGAATCCTCATGTCTGGCAAGTGACTGCAAGAGTGAAGCTGGAGCCTCGGCCCGATTCCTTCAACTGAACAGCGAAATCATGAAAAAAGCAAGAGAGGAATGTCGAAGTATGTATTGTTATATTTGTCAACTTAGAAGTTAGGTCATGTGTAGCTTCATTATTAATGGTTAGCACAGCTGCCTTATAATGTATGCAGCATGCAGTTTCAAAAGTTATGAGCTTGGACCTCTTGGACCCCCTTTTACGTTTTTAGGGCAGCCACATAAACAGGAACCTCAATATACTGTTTATGATGACTAAAAATATCAAACAGGCATTGTCATATGGATATATTCATTCATACAATACATCTTATGCCTTTACCTACGGTAAATAGCTTGGTAGTACTAAGGACAAGCATGGCAACCCAAAAAGTAATTATGTATTAATATTGAGTTAATAACTATCTTGTTGTATATCTCTGATGTTATCATCATTCAAGTTAGCAAAGCATTCATGTGTGAAAATGTTGTAAACAACTAATAATTAATGTCATCTGCACGCAGACTACAATCAATGACTTGATGTTCATTTTTGTTATGCACATCCCAATATTAAAACAAGACCATTTGAACAACCAATGCTCTGTGATTTTGATTTGATTTGGTTCATACAATACATCTGTTTAAATACAGATAAAACACAGATACGTAGGAATCACTGTGTCAGCTAATCCTAATTAATAGTCTTTACAGATGCATGTAATTCATATATGTTGGTCAGACTTAGATTTTGATATTAATGTTATGTCTATATTGATGTATTTTAGGTCTCTGCCGGTCGTCTCTTAAAGTACAAACCGTCATGAGAGATGCCCTTGCTGAAATGCTCATGGGCGCTTCTGATTCATCATTTATGGAGAGCTGCGGGTGAGTGGGAGTAACATTTGATTTTCCAAAACTTATGTAATTATGGCCACTATCAATTTAGTTGCTACTGCAAAAATTATTTACGGTATATACTATATAGCATAGATGAGGATGGGCAGTAGTACCTTGGCTATGGTGCTTTATTTAGAAGAGGGATGCCAGGACCATGGTGAGTTAAATTGTATTCGAAGATGATATGCCAAAGATAATATGCCAACTTGTAAGGCATTCAATCTGGTATAAAGAAGATGCAAGTATTACAGCTTTAAAATTATGGGTGGATTATTATTCTGGTATGCACATATATCTGTAATGCCTTCTCTATTGGGCAGGTAATTCTTTATTTTCTTTCAATTCTGTGAAAGTGAGGAGTGAATTGATGATATTATTTGATTTGTTCCAGGCTTTTAGCAAAGATGAGACAGACTCTGACCTTGATGCTTGGCATGTGCGACGGATCCCAAAAACTATTTTTCTTAAATCTTCAAAAAGATTTGGAAACAGCATATGCTGCAGTTTGTGCAGCTGAAAGTGAGTACCATGATTAGCCAATTACTGATAACTTCGTTTTAGTATTACTTAGTAACATAAGTCTCATGCTATGATGTCAAGGGATTGATGCGCCTCCCATGTCCACTTCTTGCTGTGATTAGCTAAAGCAGGTCACCTGACCAAGAATAGAAGGCACTCTGTCTTTACGAGACTGCTGTGGGTGAAAGGCAGGGCAGTGTGTCATCGGCAAAATATACTAGAGGGACTGGTATCCTGAGCTTTATGTCGAGAATGTATCAATCGAATATTAATATTAATGTTTCCTGGTCAGGGAGACTTTACTGGATTGGCAGTTTTTAATATAGGGATATGCAGTAGGCCTACCTGTTATTTCTAGAAAAATTGCAATGTCAACTCCAATTAGAATGATGATTTTTTGGTCTAATAATAATCAAGTCAAATTGTATTGCATTCATCATCCATAGATTGTACAATGTGACTTCCTTCATTTTCAGGCGCTTGGATAGGTTCTGCTGGACCGTGCGCAGCATTCGTTTCCTGCAGAAACGATGCAACTGACAACGGAGACAAATTTTGCGAGTGTGTATACTTCATCTTTTGACAACAAAGGCCCCAGCTAGATAAGCTTCTGATTTTTCTGGAGCCTGATGATAAATTCACAAACAAACAATCACCTAATGATAGTGTTCTTATCTGTGTGCAAGTTTAATTTTTCCATTACAGCCTGGAAATTTGATTTGCAGAAAGAGTGGACTGCTGCGCTGCGAAAATGGCACTTTGCGTGTCATCATGCTTATGATTTGTCGTTATCATACCCAATACTTTCAGTGTGAATTTGATGTAAAGGGACTAATGCCGCTTGTTGGTGACTGGCAAATGAAAGGATTATGCATCTGATTTTCACTCTGAAATCAGTTTAATATGACAAATCAAATGGCCTCTTGACCATGACTAATCAAACAGCCTCTATGTTTCCCATGTTGAAAGTGGAGAAGATCATCTATGACACTTCATCAGCTATCATGAATCAGGAAGTGCCATTTTCACTGTGCGACAGAGAGAGAGAGAGAGAGAGAGAAAGAGAGAGAGAGATGTTTTCATTTTACACGGCATAATAATAAGATTGTGGTTAAGGAGGCAGCAACGAAGTCACTTACGTAACGCTGTCGGTACTGCCCCCTTTTGGTAATTCATTATATATCTATATCTTATACCATCATGCGAGCATGTTTGAAACAGTCCACTCTTTTTGCATATCAAATTTCCAGACTGTAACAGACAGCTGACAAATTGGTACAGCTTCACAGAGTGGGCATAAGAACTGTACTAAACTTTATCTTGAAAAAACAACAACTTCAAGTCGCTTTAGGCATTTTTTGGTGAGTCGAACTATTCAAATATAAATTATTAGTAATTTGATTTCATATTTAATTTTCAGGGCTGTGGATGGATGTAAGAGTCTCATAGATGGTTGTCCACTGATGAAGAGTACCCTCAGTGTCACTTTGACGTACACTTGTCCGGATATTGGCGATTGCAATCCATACTCTGATGACCAATTACGCACCAAGTGCTTCAGTGAATTAATGAACTCCACATCATTCCAGTATTTCCAACAGTACAAGACCTACTTCCGCTTTGATAGCGATGATTCAGCCACCCAAGACGACGAAACTGACAGTTGGTATTGGCTTCATGTCTCTGATGCCGGCTCTGACGATTCGGACGATTCCACCTGCAACGCAACTCCGGACTCTGAATCCGACTCTGGTCAAAATGAAATTACGCTCAATGACTGGGCACTGCCTGCATATGCAAAGGTCGAGCTTAACACCGACAGCTGCAGCACAGATGAAGACTCAAGTAGCTCTACTTCAATTCAAGTTATTGATGACAATGTTATTTGCAGGTAGGAGGATACAGTTCTCATTATTGACAAAGTCACCCTTGTGTTATTATTCACTGACTATGAGTATTGGCCTAACAATGGTAACATGGCATTGCTACGTGTAAATAAATATTATTATATATATATATATATATTATATATATGTATATATACACCTGCTATACACTATGATTATATTATGCTCTGTAAGCACATACTGCTAATTATTTCAGATAACAAAAAACGTTTTACGAGAAACATCAATATATATATTTGAACGATCAACTGTTCGAAAGTTATGCCACATACCTGCCAGCTGCCTTTTGATTTATCTTACAAATAAGGAAGCTCCTGGGTCCAGGCATATAGTGAATACACAATTTATAAGTACTGTCATCGTGATATCAGATTTGAATTTCAATGTCACAGTGGGAAGTTTAATTTCTGCAACATTGTTTGTCCATCATTTAACTAAAATCTCACAATATGTTGCTGCTTCGGGATGGTGCTTTGCAGTCTCTCAGAAAGAGAAACAACTCTGTTACAATTTGAAAAGGACTGTGTGATGTTGTCAATTATGACCGTTTTATGGCGTGTCACAGTCTCTTTCACTCATACTTTAAGTATAAGTATAAGTAATCCTGGCGCAGGACGTAGTCCTCTTTGTGCAGATCCAATTAATAGTTTTAGTTGCAAGTCAGGCGGTAAAAACTTTTTAAAATCCTCTTCTGTAAAAGCACAGGGAGGGGCCGCTACTGCTGCCTCCTCTCCAGTTATATAAAAAGAACGCTATGTACAGTTTGTTTGCAAATAGAGCCAGCTATTCGTAGATTTGTTTGTGTCAAATGTTAGTTTTGTAAATCAAGTCAGAGTCAACATTTGAGAGCCAAGAATTTGATGCCTCTCATGTATAATTGTGATTTCACGACATCGTATGTATTCAATATTTTCACACTTTTATGTTCTCTTCACTGGAGATGGTAAAATCAAGTTATTATTCAACCACGTTGCCCTTGCACTGTAGCATTTATATCAAGATTGTCTCAGCAAAGTTCCTGACATGCCAAGTGCTAATTATATCTATCATTCTATATTGTGTGTTTTTAGTTGCGAATCTTACGGGTGATTCTTACATTTATTTGTAGGCCACTTTCAATGGTAACTACTTGCAATCTTGTCTCTGATGGAGCTGACTGTGATTTCTCAAACACAGACGCTATTGAACTTTTGGAGATTGAAAAACTTCAGAAGTTGTGTGGATCTAGCGGTGAGTGGAATCAATTCATATAGATTTACATTTATCAGTCTATATATATAGGACTAGATTGGCATGCAACTGGGGCGGGATGGGCGAGGGCAGAGGCCTTTCTGTCATCTCCCCCTCTCCCTCATTCAGAAGGTGTCTGCTCAGGACTGCACATATATGCATCATATATGCATCATATTCACCATCATTATCTTAGTGATCATATGTTGCGTTTGTTTGCAAGTCTTCAGTTTAGTATGCGGACATTTCTTAAATAATCATTACTTTTCTCTAAATTCTTTGAAATAGACTTTTATCACAATGTCGTTTTATAAAGATTTACAAATTTACTCTGTGTTTTCGGTGTCAAAAATAATGTCATCACTATGTTTGTGGATATATTGTTGCAGCCGAAGCATGTCAGATCGACAAATACAAAGCCTGTTACACTCGTTTGATGGCTTCCTACATTGATTCTGTGAAGGACGGCGATCCTTTAGAGATATCTGTGTAAGTTTATAAATTTTCCAGAAATAACACCCTGTTTTATATATATATTTATTTCAAATTTTAGTTGTGGACTCACGTCCTTGAAAAAGCAGAAAGTTATTCATTTATAAAAGGAATTTGAATAATTGCTTATGTTAATTAAGGTTTAGTCTAAACTTTAGACTAACAAGTAAACATATACAGTGTATATTAATTTATTTTGATGATGTGGGCCTTTGTGAATTTTTGTTAATTTTACAGTCATTTCAGATATATCTCATCCAGCAAAACAGTAGTGCTCGGCGATTCCCGACATTAATCGATTAAATCAATCGACCAGGTTTTTTCAATAGAATAATCGATTATGGGAAAGTGAGAATCGATTATTCCTGATGTAAATAACACAGTACAGTATTTGGTGAATTGCAATCCCATTTCTGAAGCACTAGATGCCTGTCAGACTTGAAAGAAGCCCCCATGACAATTAGGAAACACAAAAGGCTTTTCCCCATCTTGTAAGGTGTGAATTGCAATTAACCAATTGATGTCAATGGTCTGATCATTCAATTTAGCAAACATCAATCTCCAACCAATTAGCTGATTATGCTGTAACATCTAACATTTTACTAACTTGATTGATTCAGATTATTTTGGAATAATGTAGAATTGAAACGAAGAAAAAGCCACATCTTGGCTGATCACACTGTTGTTTGTAAACATTTTATTTCTAAATGTTTCAGTAGGTAAACCATTAATTTTTCATAAAATTGATTTTTGAAACATCCAATCTTATGTATCAGCATGTCAAACAAGCATACAAGATAGAGGGGATTAAGATTGTTCAATGCGTTCATGTCATTTCATAAGTTTTTTCAGAGAAATTTAAAGAATAAAATTATTTAAACACATAAAGAAAATAATCGATTATTAATCGATAATCGATCGGTCAAGGTACCCGATTAATCAATTATGAATTTACCAACCGATTCCTAGCACTACAAAACAGACATTATTAATGTGTTACTATTGTTTTCGAACTGACTGTTACCTGGTTACGGTGTTGGAAAGAAACGTCACTTCATCTTCTATTATATCTCATTTACATTTTCAGGCTACGTAACAAAAAGGAAAGATGCTCAATTGACTACTTCACTGGAGGATGTTCTACTCAACAACAATTGGAAATTCATCTTCTCTCAAAAAATGTCGATCTCTTCCTTCTGGACGCAACTTCTGAGTCAGGTATAGCCATAAACTATCTCTATGATGTAGGCCTATGCGTTTTTTTTATATTTAAAAGATCAGAAGTCATGTTCTGAGAAGCCATGTTCTAGGCTACTAACAAAAATGATCGACAATTGAATAAAAATTGCTTCAGACTAATGACATGTTACATTATGTTATTGAACACTTTGATTTTACAGCTCTTGAAGGATGTGCTAATGTGAAGACGTGCATTGAAGATGAAGACAAGCTTGATATACAAAATTCTGATCCTGACAATGTTGCGAATTCAAAAGTTTGCACGTATGTATTTGTATCAATTTGAATTTGGGTTTTTGACATAGATTTGAAACGCATGCCTTAGAAGTTTGCCATTGTGCCAATGATATTTACTTGTGTGCAATAAGTGTTTTTGCCTTGGATTGGTTGAGCAAATTTCTTTCAAAATTTTTCGGAGTTTTGTTACAACTGTTCTGTCCTGTCATGTGATAGTATTTCTCATAATTTCTAAGGTTCCAATAATTAAAGGTGTTTTACTGCCCTGTTGCAATTTCATGCACAACAACATTATTATTTTACTTGGTATGCTGTGTTAATGTTTCCTTTACAAACTATGTGATTAGTATTCTTTGTGAATTTCACGCCAAGCCTGTCCAAAATTTTATGTTAGAGAATATTTAAATTTGTTATCACTTTACAAGGGCAATGTACGACATAATGTTTACATATATATATGTGCTTATTTTCAGGTACTACAACTCACTGACAACCTGTGCTCCTGATCATGAACAGTGTTCATTTTTCAAATCTTTTTTTGCTTTTGTCTCGGAAATGGTTTGTCCGTCGTCTAGTGATACCTGTAACATTGAAGAATCTCTCCAATTTTTTGATGTTTTCACTCAGTACTCAAAAATATCTACGGCAGTAATATAGTAAGTGGACAAAAGTATATAAAGTGCATTTCTTGTTATTTTTGCCTTGAGAAGTATAAATTCGGACAATTTAACAAGTTTGTCATTCGCTGTCCTTAAAATGTGATTAATCATTTCATTTTAAGTTAATTTTATTTTAAATTTGTAAAGTGCTGATCAAACCTAATCAATGATTTTTGTGTACATATTCTTGGAAATATAAATTATGTATAATATTAATTGTTCAATTTATCTTTTTATTTAATAAATTAATAAATTGAATTTGTTCAGCTTGCAATCTAGTGTATCATTTTACATTTTTCTATTCGCAGTCAAGTTAAAGGAGAAAAACTTCCAGGAGTAGCCGGAGTTGATTATGCCTATCTGCAATCGCAACATAAGTTTGTCCTTAAGCTCGGCCCAAGTGTGCTAGGTTTTGACTATCAGGGAAAGACTTTTGAAGAAACTTTGGAGAAGAGGAAGGAAATATGCAAGTGAGTGTCCTTGGAAAATAAGCTGTTTCAGAGCAGTAGGTGCAACGGAAAATTGAATATATATTAACAGCCTACTAACAGGCATATCTGAATTGCCAAATTGCCAAATTCAAAATAGTGCATGTTAATGAATTTATGCAAATCATTCTTCCACTATACTTTTAAAAATATTTTCCAAACAGAAGTTTTTGGTTTAGGAGGAAACATTTTTGCCTTTTTATCTCACTTATGTTTTCCTTATGTTCATTCATATGTATTGGTATGTTTAACAAAAAAAGTCTCATTAAGATAATTTATTGAGTCTTTTTAAAAGAATTGGAATGATAACATGCATCTATGGCAGTCAATGCAATGCAATGATTTGATTTGTTTCATTGTCGTTTTTTCAGAAATGTACAGGCTGTTAGCATTTCTGCTTTCAACGCAGTCAGTTCCTGCATAGGTTCATGGAAATATTCATTCAACCAAGTTCTGGCTAACACGCCCTCTGTTATCAGTGTCAAGAAAATGTGTAGGGGTAAGTCTCGGCTGAAAAAATGGAAAAGTGTCTTTGTTGCATTGATAAGGTACTATAGTTTCTCTGAATTAGTTTGAATTTTTATATGTAAAAATGTGAGTATGCTACTTTATTATTCTTGTTTACTTTGTTGTTAAAGGTAGTAAGTCACCTGATTCTACGTAAAATTCAACTATAGCAGTTATAGATCAGATTTTAAGTACAGTATACAATTCCAATCAACAGAATTGCATGTTTTCCACAATTAAGTGAGTTTAACTGATTGTAAAGCCTTAAATTACTTAAGGAGAGTCCTGCAATGCTTGATTTGTAAACAAAACAAGATGTTTTCATGGCATGAAAAACTGTATGTATTTTTAAAGTAATTTATCATCTTATATTGAGCTGATAGTGACAGTTAAGTAAATCAATTTTGGCAGGTGGAATACGTTTAGCTGGGTTCCCACTCAACCTGGAAAACCTTGAAAATCTGGAATTTTGGGTTGTGTTTTTCCCAGCCTGGGAAAACCTGGAAAATGCGATATTTCCATCAAAAACCTGGAAAAAGTCTGGAATTTGGGGTTCTCTTGCCAAAATTGAAACGGTTCAACAAATTGTGGACTTCGACGACTGTCTGGGGCGCGAAATCAGTTTGAAAGAATTGCAGGTTTAGACCTTGGAAATTGGTTTTGGCAGCCTTGAAAAAACCTGGAAAGAACCTTGAATTTGAACTGGTTGAAAGAGTGGGAACCCACTCTAATCTTTCTTTTGGACTTTGTTTTAATCTGGTGACATACTAGCTTTTAGTGTTGATGGACATGTAAGCCCACTCGGGCTGTGTGGTCTCCTTTAGGGTTTCATATTTGATTAATTTTGGTATATATATATATATAGGATTTTATTAGACATAAATATATATATGCATATGTTAAATGAAATGAATATAAAATATAAAAATTAATATTGTAAGTGAAAAGGAACTTGTTTCTTTGTCTAAGTTGGGATGAATTATAGGCTTTTATTTTAAAACGTGAATTGCCTTTGATTTTGAATTGAGCTTTTTGGTTTTTCAGAATTGTGTGATGTGGATGTTGCAAGTCTTGTTACGACCGAAGTTGGGAAGATTGGAGGATTGTTCACATCTACAGTTACTGCTGCCGGCATCACCAGTATCTGCAGGTTTGTAATGAAAAATCATTTGTATTCATTACAGAAATTCTGCATTAAACAGAATTGTTGATACTTACAATTTCACTTGTGCAGTTATGTCATTTGTTTAATTGGCCCATGGCTTCCTATTTACGCCCTTTTAATAGCCACTTGGACTTATTTCACACTGAACCCCCTTCCCTAAATTATCCATCCCATATCCAACCAGGTGAAAAAAGAATACATTTGAAGCGCTCAAATTTATTTAAATTGCCAAATGTACTCCGATTGTACTGCAAAAATGCCTATACTTTTCTACAAGGGAGCATATTTGGAGGGTATGAATATGCATAATGATAGTATAAATGAAGCATAATTTAAATAATTCGAGCGCTTCAAATGTACTCTTTTTTCACCTGGGAAACTTCTTCAAATTTAATCCTTTACCACTTCTACTCAACCAAATTTAACCATGAACATGTTGGTCAGTTTGTTTTTTTTATTGTGATGTTTATTTCACACAACTTTGAATTTGAAAACTTTTGTTTTTTATTGAAAGAGTTGCTTAAATGACAGATTTTAGCAATGTTATTCATATCAATGCGTTAACACCTTTTTGATGTAAATTTATATTGCATTTTCATTCTTACCAATCGAGACATGTTTTTGTTGTGTTTGAGTATGTTCCATATGTTAATCTCATGGCAAGAGATACATATAGATCTGGATATATGTGACATTATAGTCATTATACATATCAGATATGAAATTTGTCCCTTGAGCTCCCTGTCACACTACAACTATTTTCTTGAGTGATAAGTTAGTCGAACTGTTAGGCAGAATTTCTCCTTTCAATTTGATGTGAATGTCTTAGTTAGAACGGACAGAATTATATTATTATGATAAATGAGATATAATTAATCTTCTTTTATTGATAACACATACATGTATGTTTCATAATATAATGGCTCCTCTTTACATATATGCGTTCTGAAAAAAATACATCAGATTAAGTCATTTTTGCAATTTTCTTTGGTTCTTTTTGTCTCAACAGTGATGTGGAAACATTGAGCACGGATCTGACAGAAGAATCCAAATATTGCGACATCCCGGACCAGGCTGTGATTGAAATGCTTAAAAAGAATGTTTTTGATCCTGTGTCTGCTGCTTGCTCGAACCCAGCTAGTATGTACTACCTATCTGCTGGCCTTATTTTAATGTTTTGGCATTATGCAAGCAAATAATAATTATTATGCAAAAAAAAATCATCACTTTTGGAAACTGATTAAGTTTTTCTGGAATGTTCTGAAGATTTTCTTGTTGCGAAGCTGAATTCTTCAGTGGACTACAGTTGTGTCTCTGCACAATTGAACAGTTAAAACAAATAATAAAAAATTATGCATACATTGGAGTTAAATTCAGTGTACCGTGGTCTAAATTGATCATCCAGTCTGCCCTTGCTTTCTTCCAGCTCTGATAAGCAAATTCGCTACTGCTACTTGCACAAGTTTTACTGTTTGTCTCGTCACTGGTTCCTCCAGTTCTGTGGCCGAGTAAGTTCCATTCCTTTTCTTCAACTTGCAAAGATATTTTAAATTATCAAAAGTTAGTAATTGTGAAAATATTATTTGTAGCATAATATAAAGCAATGTAATATGAACTGTACGATTTTAACTAGTTGGTTTTAATATTATCGTTTAGTCCTTTTTTGCACATTTGAATTTGTTTCCAATAAGCTGATGTGTGAATGAATATTAATTTTTTACTCTATTCTTTTGCAGAAATGTGGTTGAGTGCCTGAAGAATAACCCTTGTGAGGGAGTGGCTCTGTTCAGTGGGTTGTTCTCATTTGTCAGTTCCGTTGATAATTGTGGAGGCAAGAGCTGTTTGACTAAATACTACAACAGCTTGAGTCGTGCTGAGATCAACCTTTTGGTCAAGGGTGTAGCCAATGCTCAAAGCTCTGGATCCAGTTCTAGTGGCTCCTTCTGGGAATGGTTGTTTACAAGGACTGAGTGTGAGTCTTGTTAATCTTTATATTTTGATGATTGCTATAGTGCAGGCATTTGTTTTGCACATTTAGACGCGATTAATACCTTGATGCCAGTACATAAAATATTGATATACTTTGATGGTAGTAGCAAGTTTGAAGGAATCAATAGGCCTGAAAGTTTTATATTTGAAGAACAGAAAAAATGTCGGAACTCAGTCATTTTAATGTCTCCTGAAAATACACCTGTTTCTTGCACTTTTTTCCTTAACTTTATTAAATTCACAAAAAAAGTATAGTTATTAAACTGGCTGTGCTTGTTTTCTACTCCAGCATGACAATCAACTATCAATCATGCATTTTTTTTTGTTTACCACAACAATGAACATCTTGTCCATATTCTATTCTAGACAATAGAAAAAGAAGGAAAACAAACGACAAAAATAACTTACTAAGTACCACTTATATTGGTAGTTTGTTGGTACTGTCCTGAACAGGACTGGTGATTTGTACAGGTAGATTAACTGTTGAACACTTTGCTTGAAACTTATTTGGCCTCTCGATTCACAGCTGGAGGTGGATCAAGTGGATCTTCTGGATCGAGTGGTGGATCGAGTGGTGGATCGAGTGGTGGATCTAGCGGTGGATCTGGCAGCAGTGGTGGATCAACTATCATAGAAGATTGTGGGTGAGTGAATCAGAAACTACATTTGAATAATTATAAGGCCACATATAATTGATTCTTAGCTTCGCGGACCCGCCAACACAATAGATTTCCTGCCGATGGAAAAAAAATAAAAAATGTTCACCTTTTTTTTTTGTCCTACCGACCGACCCTAGAAAAAGTGCCTTGAGAGGATCCGAGAAGCTAAAGATCAATTATGTGTGGCCTAATGAGAAATAAACATATGCGGTGTACAAATAAAATTACCCTCTGTGTTTACTTTCAGAACTTATCGACTTGTGAAAGCTTACATCGATGAACAAGCCCTTAGTGACGCAGAGGCGGATGATATACTGGATTACTTTGGGGTCAAGGACTTCAAAACCAAGTGCAATGGTGTGGAAAATGACAATGCATTTTAGACTATTGCACAAGATTCAAGTTCATAGTATTTGAAATCTAAATTTTAATATCATAATACAGGATTTAGACACATAAAAAGCTGAATAACATTTTGATGGGTTGCTGATGATGACTATAAGGTATATCCCAGTACATAGCAATAGATCTACACATATATGAACACAATAGTCTAGCAGTTTAACAACAGGAAATATACCTTTTCTGTTTTTGTATACTACATTAACTTTGTCATACACTTATATGCTGCTATTAAGCAATCACTGAGATGTGTTTTAATTTTGGTTTGCAGTATGTGATGACTCTGAAACTAATGCCTGTGTCGGAAAGGCTATTGTCGATATTTTGACAGACATTGCCAGTGGCTCTCTAGTTGGTGCTGCTGCTCAGACTAAGTAAGTTTTACTCTGTGGCATTGACTGACCTTAAATGGTAATTTTAAATGAATGAACTGTTGTAGATATGTACATGTATTCCATAGGGCCCACTTATTATAGCAACATAAAGTTAATATAAAAAGGAGGTTGCCTACAATACAAATATTTTGGCCTGTCAAGAACATTTTGACATATGACTCCATAATTGTGGACACTAACCAACCACGACCACCATGCTTTAATATGAGACATAAAGCCCAATCAACCATCTATCCATCAGCTAACTATTTAGATTGGTGTCATGATTCATGTTTATATATTTCAAGGTTCAGTGATTTGCAAACAAGTTGCTTTGACATCACCAAAACAGTCGGTTGTTCAGAGTCTGTTCAGCTGCAGTTCAGCTTTGTGTCATCTCTGATTTCATCATTCGCCACTGAATTTGAAGGTACTTTTTCTTCTATTTTTTGCTTGAGATTTACATTTATTTGAATGACTCAAATGGCGATGTGTCTGCTGGGCTAAGATTGTATGAAATTTGAAACATAAAAGAGTAAATCAACGACAAATACTATTGACATGATGCACTGCATAACCGCTCACAGTTGAAAATGGATCTGTCAATATTCTAATACAGTATTGAACTGACCTGGTGGCACCACTTCTAACATCAACGTAATCCCTGTCTCTGCCCATGGGCGCTGTTCTTTGGCTGCCTGGTGCATGACAATACAATCATAGACAGCCTGAAATAGCAAAAAAAAAGTGTGATAAGGATGTTCGGTTAAGGATTTCAAAGAAGAGATCAAGAGAATAGCATTCAGCCTCAGAAATAGAATTCTGAGATTTTTCTATCCTGATAGTTGACTATCCTGAAGTGGCATTGCCATTTTGATTATGACTTAAAAATTAGATTAAACAAAGTATGATGTTTTGAAATATTATCAAACTTCATAATGATTACATTGTCAATATTTGTACAATATACATGCTATTGCCATTTTCATAAATGTAATAATTTGATCTTCACAGATAATGGAGCAACCTGGGTAGGGTCACCGGAATGCATTAATTTTGCGTCGGCTTTTGCTACAGTTTTTGCTTCTGTGACTTCTACTGATGATATTCTCTGCAAGTAAGTCACTCAGGCGGCAAGCCTTTTTTGAAACATTTTTGTGTCATGGAACTGATTTCTTGCTACTTAGTACCAGGGCGTCCAGCTGTCAGGGAAAAGTAAGGGAAAAGTGAAATTTCTTCCAGGTCAGGGAAATGTCAGGGAATTTTGATTTTTCTAGGGAAAAGTAAAGAAATGCTATAAGTCAGGGAAAAGTCAGGGAATTTTGAAATTATGATATTACACGATGTCCAAAATTGCGCGACTAGTCGTCAAATACTCAATTGAAGCCTAAGAAAAGAACTGGGGGGAAACAATCCCTAGATAAAAACTGGTCATCTTGTTCAATGAAATAGTTCCATATAATTAATTATAGGACATATTTGGCACTTTCTGTAAAATGTAACAAGTGGTATCCGATGATCCCAGACAAGGATATAAATGTTTTGATTACACAGCACCGCTTGAATTGTCGTGGAAATATGGTCTGGGAATTTCTTATTTTAGTCAGGGAAAAGTAAGGGAATTTCTTTCCTCGGAACTGCTGGACAACCTGTACTAATGTTGATATCTTAAAACTCCCTCAGGAGGTTTGCCTACCAAAGAGCAGGAATCAACAAAATAGAAGAGGAAGAATAAGAGCTGCCAGAAATTAAACTGTGTCAATACCAACTATGATAATAGATTAACCTGGCAAAACTACCACTTGATAAGATTGCTATGATATGATATGATATGATATTAATAATTTCTGTCACGTCAGCATATCTGAAGAAATAATTAAACAACTGCTAACTGCTTATTAACAAAGATTTAAAGAGATCACCTCTAAAATATAATGTTGTATGTTTCAGGGTTAAGTCAATGATAATCGTGAGTTCCAGTGATGAGACATGTCCCATCTACCAGTTCTTTGCCTCAGCATCGGGAGCTACCTGTCCCTCTACGGATGCAAACGATTGTCAATTTACCGATGTCTTCTCTAAAGTGTCATCGCTTAATACAATTTCTTTAAGATTGGTTGAAGGTGAGTTTGAGATTGACAATTTCAAATTCAATGAATGGTCTTCAATGTAGCCTTTTTGAATTTTTACCAGGACGAATTCAATATTTTGTCATGTTGAGCTTGGGACATGAGGCTTGGATTCTTAAAAAATCACTACATAGTGGACTAGTTAGTGACATGTAACTTGTTTTCAGAACAGAGGGCGGGGTTTTGTGGTAAAATATGGTGTGATGGTAGCAAATTTATGTGAGCAATTTGTGTTCCTTTCATTGAAAGAATGACAGCAAACTAACTTTACAAGCATAAGTCTTATAATTATTGAGCATAAAATAAAAAGTTATAAAATGGATTGACTGAAATGCCAATCATTTTAAAAATCATAAATTTCACGAAATATTTCCTGAAGCGGTTTGCTAATCATTTGTTTCTGCAGTAATAACACTTGTTGTTGATATGATATTTGCAGATGCTGTAATATCAGTGGATGTCTTTGACGATCTTCCCAAAGGATTCGATTCTGTAATCGATTCTCTATCTCCATTCAGCAGCGTGGACTCCAGCAAGTACATTGGCTGCTCGTAAGTTTTCTTAGTCCAAAAAATGAAAAAAGCTCTTAAAGTAAACTTAGTAATTTAAAATGTTTGTGCCTATAATTTTTTTTGCTATTATAAAACAAATATGGAATGATTATTTTGTGAAATAGTCAAATCAATTTCTCTTTGAGGTGTGTTTTCTGCTACACTTACACAATGTCATGTGACACCTCGATGAGAAATAGATTTGACTATTGCTCTCAAGATAGGTCAATATTTATAATTATAACATGCTTACGTTGGACTTGTTGGTTTCAGTGGAATCCTTGGTCTGGCAACCTCGCTTGATACAAGTCTTGCTTCATGTTCTGCCACTGTAACATCTGCCCTGAAGGAAGGACTTAGAAGCTCATCATTTGCTACTGCTGGAAAGGAATGCAGTGGTAAGTTGGATACGATTTTAAGTTGATGTCAGTTTCTGTTTTATTTACTAAGCGTACCGTGCCAAGGATGAAATGTAACATCTGTAGCAGTGTTGCATGCAAGTTCCGTTGGATCATGATTAAAACTTTTCCTGTCATGTTGATCAGGTGTCTTTGCTTCGAAGCAACACCCAGTAACTAGAGCCTACCACTTTGTCATTGGTTTTGAATATTTCTCGTGTTTATCGATATTTTTCTTAGTTATCTGCTCCACATAACTTTTGTTAATGTTTATGATTCCTTTGTCTGTCTGAGTTTTGTATTTCCCTTTAAATTAATGTTGAGGCTTTTTTACATTCTCGAAACAAATCAATTAATAATTCAATTGTTTTCACACTAAAATACTGTATTTATAATGTATCTGTGATTTTCCTTCCTTGTTTTCTCTACTGAAAATAAATAAGTCCAAGCCTGAATTAAGACTTTTATTCAAAATGACTTTTTGCAGGTCTCCTGTCAGCTGAAGACACAAGCCAAGTTTTCTTCTTCAGCATGATCAAGTTCATCAGACAAGTCAGAACTCTGGCCAATGATTCTTCCAATACGGGCGTTTTGTGCTCGTGAGTAAATGGATTATTTGTCTCTGCATTGGTCTCTCTGCCTTTCTATCTAACTATAGATCTTAAGGTCTACGTTTCTGTCTGTCTAGCTATCTAGTTTCATATTTGCCTTTCTGCTTTTTGGAGCTATATATTTTTGTTTCACAGTTGCCTTATCTTTTTTATTATCTCCTTGTACAGCTATCCAGCTTGCGTCATATTTTTACTTCATATGTTTTTGTATCTATCTATCTACACTTTATGTACCCATATCTGTCCATCTATGTGTGTGTAACTATATCATAACGTCACGTTTATTTATAAATGGTACGATATTTTGAAATTTTCAGGGCTTTTGAAGACTTGCAAGGCTCTCTGAATCTGGGCTTGAACATGTGTCCCAGACCTGCCGCTCTTCCTCTCGCTTACTTCGCCAGATCCAGCTTCGCTGCCAGCGGGGTAACTGCTGTTTGTGAAGGAACTGAAACTGGTTGGTTATCCTTTTGTTTCATTTTAATAATTTTTTGTATCAACTGTTCTTTTCAAAATCCATTATTGTGGGGGGGGGGGGGTCAATTTATTTTTTGTATGATGAATAGGGGATTGGTGAAAATTTGGTTCACATGTATGGAGGGATACAAAAGGAGTTGATTGAGTTGTACGGAGGAACCTTAAAGATTCACATTAATTTTGATGCAAAATTTCTATGCTACATGATTCTGTCACTGTTGAAGTTACACTGCAGAAATTTTGCATTTAGATGTCTAAATTATATCTCTTTAAATGACTCAACTCATTTGGAGGGCCAATCAAATTTTCATAAAAACAAAAACAAAAATGGGGAAAAATGAGGATTTCTGATATTTTTCTCAAATTTTGGTATCTCAAAAATTGATGGTAAAGAATAAATTGGTAAACTTCAACAATATTTACCTAATCATATTGGGAAGCTACTTTTGTAGCCATATTTCTACATAGTTCAGTGTAAAATTTTGTGTTGGAACTCAGTTTTGTCAGAGCCCATTGGATTTTGATGGATGTCAGAAACCGTTGTATCCAGTGTTTCATAATGAGACAACTAATTTATTAGTGGATAAGAGTATGTCTAAGATTCCAGGTCTTCTCATCACATTTTCATATGATAATCACCAAAATGGATGAACAGCTCCTTCCACGAAAAGGATGTTGAGCTACCTCGCAGATCACACACGTTTCCATGCAGCATTTTAAAGCTCTTTCAAATTTCATTAATGAAAATGAATTTTTTTCCATAACACCTATGCCACATTTTGCAGCTTGAAATGGATTAATTTTAAGATTCTGAAATTTAGCACACAGTATAAACAACACCAAGTTCTGGCCACTTATTGAAAGTCTTTTTCGGGGGATATGAAGTAAGACACTACACCACCTCCATTTTGAACCCCTGGGTGACATTGTGCGTTTCATACAGCGACGGAAATGACTCATGTTATTCAGCTTTGAATTGAGATATTTTAATGAAAATTTTACATGACATGACCAGAGGCATCTCCGAAATGCCTATGCTTTTTCAGATCAAAATATAAAAAATAAACACCCATTTTGGTATTTTTTATGCAAAAATTAAAGAATTAAAATTGAGATTCTTAAACACACCCTTCAGAAGCTAATTAAACATTTATTGATAGGGTTAAATATTCAGAATTTCCATACATCAGCATTGATAGATAAGATGTTTGACTACCATGATCCAGGTTGAAAAAGTCATAAGATTTTTGATGACAACAATTAAAATCAGTCAAACTGTTATTCCAGTAGGCGGCAGTAAAGTCTTGGAGTTGAATTAATGCAACCTGCTGGGAGAGTCCCATGTCTGCAGAAAACAGGAACTAGAATTTAACCGAGTGGATCGCTCGTGAATTCATACGCAAATAGTTCTCAAAGTTTTCACTGCATCGCTATTGGGGAATCCCTTGATGGCCTATAATCTGTACACCGCTGAATTGAGCAAGTGAAATCACTGGTTTTTCATGTATATATTTTTCATTATTTGACATGTTCACGAATTCGTGGAGGTGTAAAAACGAGCATGCACGAATTTGTGGACCTGAAAAAACGAGCATAGGTGCTCGTGTACATGTAACAACTAACATTCGTGAATGTGCTTTATTATTCATTCGTGGATATGCTAAAACTAGCATTCGTGGAAGTGCTATATCATTAGGGTTTAGTGCTAAAATTAGGTTTAGAGCAGGTTTTAGCCAATTTTCTGATTACAATGTTCGTAATCACACATACACAAATTCGTGAAAAGCAATATTTGGCATGTACACAAATGCCCTGGTCGTGTATATGTTCGTTTTTACAGGTTAACAAATTCGTCTACATGCCAAATAGTGAAAAATATATACCTCGGTTTTGGCGCACATTCAGCCTTGCTCCACTCGAAAATTTCCAATGTTTGTGTGGATTAGCAAAATCTAGATCTGGCAGTTGTTCGGCCGCCATTATCAAAATGCCGACGCCATTTTGTTCACTTTTGAAAATCGCTCTCAAATTGGAATAAATGCATTGACAGCACCAGTGTACGGTCAGGATTTATCAGGTAAACTTTCAACATCAGTTCTGTGCTATTCAGATCCTTGACAAATCGTTTGATAATTTCAGACATCATGTTGATTGAACTCACATGTCTGTTGAATCCAAAATGGCGGCCCGACCACTAAATTCACTGCAGGAAGGATTTTATTGGAATGACAGTGGAAATGAAGAGTCGAAATAAGCAAATTATCAACTCAGGAATATGCATGTATTATTGGCAAGTTTAGCAGTTCTTCAGATAATTATTGGCTGCCTGTTGAAGTTAGGCACATGTTTGTTTATCAAAATTGACAACGTCCTATTTTTGAGATTCGTTAGACATTGACCAATCAGAGGAAGGGGCGGGGCGTGGAATGTTTACACGCCGTCGAATCAGCGCTGGGGGCTCGCCTGCATAATTAATGTGCGGGCATGAGACCACTCATGCAGTTTGGAATTAATGTTGATCCCATGTTCAGCCATTAGCATCAGGACCTCTGATAGACTAAACTGCCATCTGCTGGAAAAAATATGTGGAATGACTTTATTTTTTCTGTCATCATTGACTCATCAAAGACTTCACAACTTTATGCACTTGGATCAGTTCACCTAAATATGCTGCAAATCAATGCTGATGTAAGGAAACTCTGAATATTTAATCCTATCAATAAATGTTAAATTTGCTTCTGAAGGATGTGTTTAAGAATCTCAAGTTAAATTTTGAATTTTTGTATAAAAAATACAAAAATGTGTGTTCTTTTTGATATTTTGATTTGAAAAAGCATAGGCATTTCGGAGATGCCTTTGTTCATGTCATGTATAATTTTCATTAAAATATCTTAATTCAAAGCTGAATAACATGAGTCATTTCCGTCGCTGTATGAAAAGCACAATGTCACACATCTGGAAGGTAATCTGTAGCTATCAAAAATAAAGCAGAAGTGCCAATTTTTTCGTTTTTCTAGGGCTCTATGTCACACTCTTCGAAAAAGGCACCCCGATTTTTTTGGTGAGATGTGAGACATTGTGTGTATAGGACCATTTTAAAAACAGACCAAAAAATGACAACCATCCGGCAGTGGTGGATTTAGGGGGCCCATTAGAGTTGTCCACATTTCAATAGGAAAAATCAAATCTCCTAAAACCCCCAATTTGAAAGTAGAAATTGATGACCACATAAGTAAAGCAAACACATGCAAAATTTTAGCCAAATCAGTAATATTTAGAGGTGGCACAAAGCCTTTGAAGTTTATAATGTAATTCCTTAAGTTTCCACAAAAAAAGTTACCAAAATAGGAAATTTTCAGAAAAAAAAAAAAAATTCCGAAAAAAAAAAAAAATTCCGAAGAAATACAAAATTTCCACAAAAAAAGTATGTTACTTCCCCAGCCGAGAGTTCACATGCTTTCATGGTATTTTTATTTATTTATTATTCATAGTTGGTGAAATATGAGAGTTCAAAATGCTTTGCATGGTATTTTTATTTATTTATTATTCATAGTTGGTGAAATATGTGCCTGTTTTTATCGGATAATGCCTGATAATTGAACTTTGTAATACCTATGCTGACCTGCTACTAAACCTTGTAACTGAAAAAGAATATCAGGACTGGATAGGGCATCCTAGACATACTAAAAAAAGTTATTTGATTGAAATAATAGACCACTAGAATGCCCGTTTAGATAATATAGTTATGCGGTAGAGGTGGTGAAGGTTGGGGGAGCACTGGGAGCGCATGGTACGACTTTTGGGCCCAAGAATACATAAATATGACTATCTTTGAGTGTGGTAGCAGGCATATCAGGTTGAGAAAGGTATTGTTGTGGTTTTAATAAGCAGTTGATTATGTAATTGTAAATTGTGATTGTATTGATATTTATAGGCCTATAGAAATTGTGTAAGTTTCTAGAAATCTGGTGGAATGCAAGCTGTATTTATTCAATGAAAGGATATGTATTGAAATAAAATATTGAAATAAAATATTGGTCTACTTTGATTTATTTAGTTATGAGCAACTGTTATTCAAATATTGTGATTCTGTTTTTGCTGAAGTTTTTATTTATGACTGATTGGCAGAAGGACATAGAAGTTAAAAATTGATGTTCCACAGAAATAAATAATTGTAGAAGTGAATCATTTTGTCACAAAAATGTATAGGGTAAATATTCATTTGATGGTCAAAAAATGAAGTAGAACTGACTTGTATATGAGAATTAATTGTTCAATATAACTTTTTTTGACAGAACGTTTCAGCCTTGCAGTTTGGCCTTGTTCACATGTGAATGGAACACAGGACGGCTCTTTTGTTTGGTGTTATCCTGCATTGAAGTAAAGTTCTGTATTGTAAAAATATAGTTAGGGTTTGCCTATGGGGCCTAGGTAGAGTTAGTTGCATTGCCAATCTTACTAAAAAAAGACACCTGTGCCTGCTGTGGCAATTTTCTGTGGCAATTTGCTGGGAGTTTGATCCAGTAGTTGCATGAAAATGCTGGTAGGTGGAGCAGTGTGGAATATGCAAATGAGGTTATGCAAATGAGCTGCACACGAGACCCCTAGTGTGAGTCATTAAAATGACAGTGTGAAGTGTGTTTATTGAGATGGGATTGATAAGCATGATAGGCCTATAAAGGTAGATTTTAGAGCATAAAAAGCAGCTCTTATTTCAAGGGAAAATAACAGTAGGGAGCAGTATGGAAAATTAGGTGGTGATTGATAAAGGATTGGCTGAGCTAAACCATTAACAACAAAGTTTGAAAGATACTGAATTATGGTACGGATGGTACGGATGGTACGGATGGCATGGATTATAGCAAGATTTGCAGATATCTATAATAGGCCTGCTGATAGGCTATCGCATGTTAAACTTCAATGGCTTTGTGCCACCTCTAAATATTAATTGATTTTGCTGAAAGTTTTACACAATGCCTTCTACCTATATAAGATCCGAATGCAAGATTCAAATTAGAGAAATTTAGAAGAATGTGTTTTTGGACCGCCCTACTGTGTCCCAAGCAGACTGGGTGTATCTGTGGTGTAACGTTCTGATACGTTCTGATCACCCCAAACTTGTGTTGAAGTGGTTGATTGCTATCGAATTGTTAATCTTGGTCGGTGTGGGTAGCTTTTCTGTAAACAGAAAAAGATTATTAAATGGTCCTGCTGTATTCCTCTTGATCTTGGCATCCAGCATTGCTATATTGCCATCAATCTCCTCCTCACAGGTGAATTTGATGGCAGGATGAATGCTGTTGGTGTGTCCTGTGTATTGTTCGACTAGCGAGTCACAAAAAGCCACAATAGTGTCATCAACGTAAAGCCTGATTATTGTTATTGGAGCAGTCAGTTTAAACTCATTTCAATTTTACACACTTAGCAAAACGTGCACACTGCACAAGATTATGTAAAATTTTTAGAAACTTTTTGTCCAATCCCAACCTATTATTCAGGGTAACTTTAATTTACTGTTTGTTTGTGATACCCAGATGTATATTATAAATAGTTTTTTAAGGTTTTTTTCTCTTCATTTTACAGAAAAGGAAGAGCTGGATATGATGGGCTGCTTCCAATTCAAGGAGTGTATCAAATTTAAGCCTTTCCAGGAAACCTGCACGTAAGTTTGATTAATACCACTTCCCTCGATCTGTATGCACTTAACCATATCTTCCTGTCTATGTATACTTCCAGAAATTTCATCTTTAAATCATTTTGTAATAATTGAGGAAATCTCTAAAACTTGGGAGCACTATACAGAAATTATTTGCCTACTAGGGTGCATCGTCTGCCCCCTAAAAATGAAAAAATTGTCGTATTCATTTGCTCTTCTCCCATATTGTTCCATTGCCTGAAGAAAAGATACTCTACAAAATTTCATGAAGATCGGTTGTGGCCTTAGGGTGGCACTTGTGCATTGAAGTTTTGTCCAAAAATGACAGAAAGTGATGATTCACATAGTCGCGGTTAAAAATATCTAACCTATTGTTTGACCTAGGAATTTAATTCAGGTACCATTGTTCTTTGAAGAAAATAAGCTTTAATTTGAATGGTAGAAAGCTATATTTCCGACAATTTTTCACTTTGAGGAACATCGGAAAATATAAATTTTTAGACTATGGTGGCAAAATGTTGGAAATGAACTGCTTAAAATGTCAACTTTTGCACGACTGTCACACGTTCATTGGAATTAAATACAAGGCAAAATATGGTGAAGAAAGTAGAAATTTCAACTTATTTTTCAGAGATCTATTTAACAAAATCCAAATGTACAAATTTGCATTAAGTACTTGTAAATATGTGAAATAAATCACTTCAATGCAATGGCGTTCTGCCAAGTCTTTTTCTTTTGACTACATCGAAATTCGATCAAGGATTTAACAGGTGATATGGTGGATCACTTCCTCAGTTTAGAGACTTCTATGGGTTCAGAAAGTCATATTAACATTGTTTTTTCGATTTATCACATTTCACAAATTCAAAAAGAAAATATCATCTTGCAAAAACAACTTCTCCTGAGTCGAAACCATTGATGTTAGTATTCAAATTAAAGCTCTTTTTCTAAGAAATCTAACTTCACTATTTATAATTCAATAAAATAAAAACTGAAAATGTTATTAACAACCGCGAAACGGCAAAATAATACCTAATGTTCAAATTTCAAGGCTGTTGTGCCACCCTTAGACCTTGGAATTGTTTCCTAAAATTTTGCAGAGCTTCTTTTATGACATAAAGGAACAATACAGCAAAAGTGCATTAAGTTCTGAAGATATAGTATTGTGTGTTCTGCTAAATGCCCTGCACCTTAGACGCTTCAGCCAAAGATTCGAACCAGAGGCCAAGGGCCAAGGTGTTGGGGTAGCTTCACACAGCCAGATTTCAGAGCTGGGTTGTAGGATGTGCTATTTATAGACACAGCATAGCAGACTAGCTCACCAAGCCCCTGGTGAGAGAACTCTACATGATAATAGGGGCAGACGATGCACCCTAATGCCTACACTATTTATTACTTATGAATTCCAGCCATCTTTCCTCAAATAATGTGAACAAAAATTTCTTTATCTTACTCAATTCTTTCTAAAAAAAATGCTTAAAAAATGCTTTGTGCTTCTGGAGCTAAAAATCCTCTGAGATGATCTTGCACATTTATATTTTTTTGTCTGTCAATATTTGAGTGTGATTAGGGGTTTGCCTACATATTATCTGGAATTGTTACTTTTCTTTTCAAAAGGTTTTTTGCAGTAGTATATATTCATACATTTCTGAGTTTAAAGTTTTAATGATGTTTGCAAGTGGTGGTAATATTGGAGCCGTCAGTTTAAACTGCTTTTATATTCGGTAGACAATGGAAAGACACAAACTGTGAACTTTTAAAAAACAATAATCACATTCTAGATAACATAATAATAATTTTGACTGTCCTTGTTTTAAAGGGATACCTATGATTGTGTGAGCGAGTATAAGGATACCTGTTCCATGGCACAAATGATGGTTGCTCTATCCCAAGTGGGCTGCAAGGAAGAAGCATCGTATGATGATTCGGATATCTGCGAAGCCAAGGAATCCATCAAATGTATTGAAGATGAGTCGACATCATTCTCGGACGCCATCTGGAGCAGCTCAGGATGTAGCTGTGGAAGAAGTGCTATTTTGGATGATGCGGTTTACTCCGGTCAGTCCTGTAATATACTATTCATGCACTTATCGTTATGGGTGATTTCATAATTGTAGACACCTGTAGTGAAAAATAAATACTTTTTCCTTAAATTTTCATCAGTCGAGGGTAGGTATGACATCACTCTGCGCTTAAGAGTCAAGTAGTTGTCCAGGTGATTGAATTATCATGGCAATGTCAGACACTGATCTCCTAACTGGGATTCTTACTCTGCATGGGTGAGAGTTTTTGTTTTTTTCGTTTATGTTTTATAAATTTTCAGTTCGCACATTCTCCAGCAGCATGTTTTCAGAGGATTTAGATCAGATGATGCATGTATTGAAAGTTTATAATGAAATCATCTGTAACGATTGAGTGACAATTTTTGGCAAAACTTCTTGAAATGATGACTGATTAAGTGATATTAAATTTGTTGTATCGTAAATTTTCTCTTTGATAAAACTTGTTAACAAGCCATTATAAAGATCATTTGGGACTCTTCCAACTCTTGTAGTGCTCTTCCAACTCTTGTAGTTCTCTGCTAGTCATCTAAAAACCTAGTGCTCATATGACTCCTCTGGCTCTCTTTTAATTCTTGAGAGCTTCTAACTCTTCTTGGGTTCTTTGTACTCTTCTGGTGCTTTTCTAGTTCTTTTAGTTCTCTTCTGACTCTTCTAGCGCTATTCTAGCCCTTGACCTAGCTCTTCTTACTTTTCTGATGCTCATCTAACTCTTCTGGCTCCTTTTTAACTCCAGGATGCTTCCAACTCTTATTGGGATCTTCTTAGTCTTATCATGTTCTAATGAATCGTCCAGTGCTCTTCTATCATTTCCAGTGCTCTTCTAATCTTCTAGTGGTCTTCTGACTCCTCTAAACCGTTTTAAATTGTACTTGACTGAACAAAAACCAAGCATAATGAAGAAAATCCTTGTTTGCAGAAACCACTTCTTCATCCAGCAGTTCCAGCTCTTCAACTTCAACCTCTTCAACAACTCTCGAATTCAATTCTTTCTCCTTCACTGTGTCATCTACCACTTCCACAAGCAGTTCAGACACTGCAGCTGTCAATTCGGCTTCATGCTCGTGAGTACCTCCCATATTATAATTTATTTTTAATCATTCTGAAGTAAGGTGCAATATAATAAGTGCCTTAGGCAGTTAGGTCTTGTTCATGAGATCCATCCAATCCAAGTTATTGAAAACTGATTTAAATCAAGTTTTGAATAAAAGCACTATCAGCGCATGAAATATTAAGGAATTTTATATGAAGATAATTAGAAGTTATTGCGAAGTTGTGAAGTTGTCAAAGAGTTTGCCTGAAGCATGTCCAGCAGGGTATTATTACGATTATCATAATTATATGGTTCCTTAATAGCAAGGAGCTGGTCTCAGCTGGACCTAGTCTAGATCACATAAATTGTGAAAAGATTGTTGCAACACAAGAGAGGAAAACGTTTGGATGTATTTTTTTAAAATTTCATTTGACATTTTATTTTAATTTTCTCTTTTGTTCAGTGCTGCTCAATGCCTATCAGAGAATCAAGGAAACTGCTCAGATGCCTTTACATTGTATTTGGGAAGCAGTATCTCAGACTACCTTGCTGACAACAGCTATTCTTGCGACAGTACGTATAATTTCATAAGTTTCCTATTCATGCAATGGTCACAAATAATTATTAAGCGAGACAACTGAGAACTAGCTAGTTCTTTTTTTACCCTTGAATCCCTGGCCAAGCATGGGTCCCAGGGCCAGGAAATTTTAAGTGGAGTCTGTTCTTCTTCATAAATTGATAATTTGAAATGTTAATAATTTTCAGTTGATGCTAATGCAAAAAAATATTAACTGAAGCTATTTAGATGGCCTGTGATTCATGTACGTCATTTCAATTCGAGTAGTTTTGTTAATGAGAATCATTTTAAACAAAAGTTGGCAATTTTTAAATAGAAATGTATAATCAATTTCAGCATCTGGAGGCGGAGATGAGCTGGGTAAGTGAAAAATGTTTTCAACATTATTATAATAGATTTTATGTATCAAAAATCTAGTAGAATACAGTAATACACATACAATAGTTGGTTTCTTTCATATCAGCTATGATCTATGTATTTCTTATTCTTATTTTTGAATGAAAAGGAAAGTTCACTTTCGGTCAATGTGAGAGAATAGATCAAGTCAGTTTTTCTGACTCCTCTCTCAAGAGGACTTGCCACAGGAAAATTGTACTTATGTGACAGCTTAGGAGGTCTAGTATGTTGCTTCATGGAATCAAGGACCTACGTCACTGCTCTGTGCAATGCTAGCTAACCTGGGCTTGGCTGGGTCCCTTTCTCTGACAGCAGGGTGCTCCATTCTCAGTGTGTAGCACTTTCGCCAATGTTGATGACAAGCTATGGGTGCATAATGAGAAACTAACGGCAATTATTGAGGATCATGCACCACTCAAGACTAAGCTTGTTGAAGGGAAATCAGCGCCGTACATTAACAACAAACTACTCACAGCAATCAACGCAAAAGCCATGCACAGAAGAAAACATCAGAAAGACAAAAGAAGAGAAGCTTGGAATAAATATGTAATGCAAAGAAAGAAAGTAAACAAGCTTAAAAGACAGTCTGTAAAATTATATTTTGATAAACATTGTAAAAATGTTCCTAGGCAGTTCTATAAATTTAAAACTAATACGTTGTGTCTGAGAAATTACTTCATGCTTGAAAGAACTGTTGTAAATACTGTTAGGTATGGAATTAATGTTATCAAGGAACCAAGATCTGGGACAAGCTCCCTAGAAATGTCAAAAATGCTGGAAACATTGAGGAATTTAAACTCACACAAGGTTAAGTTTTAATCATGTTAATTTTTTTTTTCTAGTCATGTTTGTTAGTCTCTCTTGCCTGTCGGTGAAGAGCGCTTGACGCTCATGTTTTATTGTTGTTTTAAACAATGCCAACTTTTAATGAAGTTTTTGGCCTAAGTTACTTGAGCCAAGTTTTTTAATGGAGGTGTGAACACACCTCCATTTATGCAGTCACATTGAGAAAATGGAAGTTTTGGCGGGAAATTCAAAATTTGAGCATTTTCAGAATGTCTTTTGACCATAACTTGGCCATTTTGTTTGGAATTGTTTTGGGTCAAGCGAGCTATCTAACTTGATTGTAGAGCTTGCTTCTGGTATAGGAATGAAGAGCAGGCATGTTGTAATTTGGACGCGACTTTAGCTAGAATGCATATATAATGTGTGTCCCATTTGTGTATTGGGCAGTAATGCCAGATCTATGGCTTGTATGTTTTTTATTTTTGGCACATTATAATATTGTATCTTTTATCCTAGTTATGCCGTTTTGGGGACTAGTCCACATGACATTATTTCTTTTCTAACAATTATTGAAGAATGTGAAAAAATATTTTTCTTGTGTATTGCACAGTAATGCCAAAAACAATGCCATGTATATTTTTTATTTTTAGGACATTGTTGTATCTTTTATCTTACTTCAGTACTACTTGTGCCTTGTTTAATTTAGGGGTCTAGTCCACATGCCATTAATACTTTTCTCAGAATTATTGAAAATTTTTTAAATCTTTTTTTCCGGAACTAAACTCAAAAGCTGCTGTGCTTATGTCATTGAAATTTGCTTATGTATAGTATGTATTAAATACTCGAGATGTGCCTTTTGAGGGTCTAAATGTTCTGAGAAAAAATAGACTGGAAAAAATGCACTAAAAATGTGAAAATTAATTATTTTTTTTAACTATGTTATTCAGTCAATCTTGCAGTTACATCTATGAAAATTTCCAGTTAGCTTTCTTTTAACATCTCAAGTTGGAATATCAATTGCATGATTTTTTATGAAAATCTAAAAACTAGTAAAAATAAGAATTTTTTCCAATTTTCTGACATTTCTGTCTGAAATGCCAAAATGGTATTGGTTAAGTAGTTGAAATTAAAGCGTGTCATTGTTTAAAAACATACCATGAAGGAATAGTCAAGGCTGTTGCAAATTTCTACAATCTACATTGAATTTTAAGATTTAAATGCAAAAAAAAAAAATTTTTTTTTATTTAATGTCTATTGCCTCCACATTTTCAGTTATGCTCAATACCAGGCTTTGGAATGTTTAGCAAAGTAACATGACAGTGTATCACATCATTATCATGCTAATCTTGAGCAATATTAATTTGGAAATATATAAGTGACTCTACAAGTTAGCTGGTTGTGGTACATGTATGTGGAGGATTTTAGTGCCCGCGCAGGTCTTTAATGTGGACTGACAGTAGTATAGAGCAGCATATTTACAGTAAGTAAAATATTTATTGAAGTAGGGAACTAAGCAGGTTTTACCAATATAGGGAGTTAATGTGGCAGCTGTGTGGTCAAGTGTTTTCTGTCCAAACTTTTGATATTTGTTTGCTTGGGTTCAAACCGGGGCTACCAATTTTAGGCTAACAAGCCTCTCGAGGTTTTACGCCTACTACATTATGTACCGCTGTATTGTACCCCAATTAAATGATCAATAATAAAAAAAATAAAATAAAAAAATTAAGAATATTTTCGGTGGACTCCAAAGATCAAAATCCAATAAGGGTGTCAGTCAGATGAGATTTTAAATGGGTGTTCATTTCGATCATTTTTCAATCAGGTAAATGTGCTGCATATGTTGAGGACTCTGCTCTATACACTACACCATTAAGCAACCAGTGGGTTCATGTTGATTGGATCATTTGGATGACCTGTTAATTGCCTGTTTTGAAGTCCGTCCCATGGAAGAAGTTAACGCAAAGACAAAAGTTTAATTAGCTGAGTACAAAAAATTAGGAGATGATTGTCCTTCCCCTGCATTTCTCTAATTACCCTACAGGCCAACCGACTTGGCTCTGATTGGTCCAGAAATTGTCTATTCTTAACAAATGCCGCCACCTCCATTTTGAACCCCTGGGTTCTTGTTATTCCTTTTATTCTTATTCTGATGGCCATTTGAGGATCATTGTTAGTTCAACATCATTCCAGTTGCCTTAATGCATCTCAACACCAGGTGCTTGGGCTGGGAGCTACTGAGCATGTAAAGTTGGTCCTAATTTTATTTCAGGATAGATATGGTAATATCTGTAACTCAGCTTAGCATTCAGAGAAGTATTTGTGACAAGTGGTGAAATTCTCTAATGAGCGTGTTTTTGCAGTGAGTCACTGGCTATCATAATGGGTCAATGAGTCTCTGTCTCTATCTTTTAATTATCAAATCTCGTTGTAGATGTCATGGTTGGTGTGAGGTTCGCCTATGACGACATCTTCAATAACAAGCTGAACGATGCTGGTAGTGCCTTATTTGACAAGGTGAAGAAGTCTGTTGGCAGCTATGTAAGTATTTTATTATGTGTATTTGTGGAAATGCAGTTCAACAATGAAGTTATTGATTTCTTTGCCTAATTATTAAAACTTCAACATTCATACGGTAGCCAATTGTTCATAACAGTTTTTTTTTTCGATCTTGTGCAAAAACGTCAGATACCGGCCATGGATATTAGAGCTATGCTCAATGTATACAGTAAACTAGAAACTGAAACCAAGTGGATGGGAAAATACTCTCCCACATTTATTTCAACAAATGAAATCCGCCAGGGTAGCATTGCTTCCCCATCATCCCAAGTCATACCATGACAAAATGGCCCATTACCTTTGCTAATTCATGAATACTTAATTAACTGACCTGGTTTTGGCTCAGCCAATCAAGGACTGCTAAATCACAGTTTGAAATTGTTGCTTCTGTTTCACACAGTTACAAATGGAGAAATTATGTATTGTTGAAAAATTATGTATTGTTGAAAGATGCTATCGCAGTTCCGAAAATTCCATTGAATTATGTATTTTCACAGTTCTGAAATGAAACTGTTTGAAAGTTTGCTTGTTTTACACTGTTTTTCTTAGTTGCCAGTAATCCTCTAAGTGTCCATAATCGGACTAAATCTGCCTGCAAAATGCTTATGACCTAAATAAGCAGCCAATCACAGAAGAGGTTGAAAATAGCAGAAAGCCCTGTCCATTTTAGCAGGGCTTGCGTGGGGAGGATGTGCTTCCCCTGTGTTCTACTGTCTACAACTCTACATGTGGACGAATTGACATCATGATTTTTTTTTATATTGATCATTCAATTGCAGTACATACAGCGTATATAATTCTGTAGGCATAAAACCTCTAGAGGCTTTTTAGCCTAATAAAATAATTACACATGAATAAGCTCACTTTTAGCAAAGAAATACAAACTCATTTTAACAATTATTTTAGTTTAAAAAAAAGTTACAATAACAAAGGGTACAAACAGTTGTTTCAGATTAATACGGATTAAATAAATAAACAAAAGATAATTAGATGTTCCTATTACTAAAAAAAGATTCTTAATTTTCTTCTTAAAATGCAAAAGAGTATCACAACTTTTAATGTCATCAGCAAGTAAATTCCAGGCTGATGGTCCACTAAACTTTATTGAAAATTTGAATTTTTCTATTCTTGTAAATGGTAAATAAAAATTTTCAGAATTTCGAGTTTGTAATGCACAAATTTTTCTATTTTGGATGAACATATTGACAAAGCTAAAGGGAAGCAAACTATTTACGTACTTATACATAAAAATAGACACATGAATTGAGTTAATTTCATAAACAGAATGGACTTTCGCATTGTTAAAGACTACTACACTCCTTGTGAGATCTAAAGCAATTTTTAGAGCTCTTTTTTGTTTAACCATTAATGGTTTAATTGAGGTTTTACAAGTTGAAGCCCAAACAATATTACAATAGTTCAAATAAGGTAGTAAAAATGTTTTGTAAAGAAATTTAATGCTGTAACATATGGTAAGAAAAGCATGAGAGACTATGGCTCGAAACTGTCGAATCATATTCCTATAGAAACTAAACAAAGTAATTCAATAACATCCTTTAAACGTGCAGCCACAAACCGGCTAAACAACATAAATGACTTACACTTAATTGAGTTTATATACCGAAAAAACTAATCTCCAGAACTATTTTTTTAAATGCCTTTGAATCGGCAGTACTGCCTCCATATAATCTCATGTCAAATTTTTATGTTTTGCATGTTTCAACCAATTTTGATGACTGCATGATTCCGAATTGCTGCCTAGTAAAATAAGGGAAACGATACAAAGACATGATGTTAGGTATTAGTTGGACATCGATTTGACAAAAATGCATGTTAGAACCCTCCAAATCGGTGTCTAACTGACTCAAACATATGCTCATTCTATTATTTGTTTTAACTTATAATTTTAGCAAAATGAACAATAATCTGATTGTTTGTTTGCTGTTGTAAGCAGTGTTAATCCTTAGCAGGGTGCTTTCGTGCAATATTGTCAGTTAGATACCGAATTTACCAAAATGGGGAGGGTTGGTCTAGTGGTAGCGTGCTGGATTGCCAATCGCAGGGTTCAAATCCAGCTCTTGCGGGTCACCTGGGCCTATGTTGGACGGCTGTTTCAATCATCATTCGCCTCATTGCTGTGTCCTCCTCCTGTCCTAATTAGCCCTCTAGTGCATAAATACAGGACGTAAAGCCCCAACCATCCATCCATCAACCGGTTTTTCCAATGGTATAAGTATCTTGGTGATGTCTAATAATTGTTAGATTTCTACTACAGTTAACACAAAGGTATCCCTGGAACGAGCTTATTTATTTATTTTTTTTGTCCATGAGAACATAATCAGGCTGTAAAAGCCAGACACATGAAAATTTTGAGGACAGCTGGTACACTGTCTTGACAGACTACATAGATTCCTCAAATCAATCATTTTGACTAACGTGTGGGCAATTTTCAATTTTCATCCCACATCAAAGAGATTCTATAATGTTTTACAGCTGAAGTTGGTGTTAACTTGGTGATAGTAATGGTGTATCACCATGAAATGTTCAATTTGATATTAGTCCAGTATTTATATTTCTTTCACAGAAATAGTAGGAAGGATTTAAATAAAGGCTGTGAACTGTGTGCAGAGTCACCCTTTTCAAACATGCCACATGCATGTGGCGACACCTATAATGTGCCAGGATTCAAACATTTAACTGCCACTGAGGGTTTTTATTATTACACCCAGGCAAATAGTCCCAACTTCTATACCTCAGAGTAGACTGTTACCACAAGAAATTGACATTTCGAAGGTAGGGATATACAGAGTGTGTAGTAAACGAAGGAAGCAGTCTGGTCTCAAACTGTGTCATATACATGTCGTATCAGCATGCTTCCACCACGTAAAGGCTATAACTCATCTTCAATCATCTTGAACCATGAAAATTACATTCCTTGACCTGGAAAACACCTAATTTGATTTTTCGCATGATCGGTCAGGAGAGAAACAGCCCGAGTCCACGGAGAGAGTGCTTGGCGGCCATCTTTGACGCCATCTTGTATAACATGGATAAAGTGGCCAATTGAAAATGTCATTTACCTAGAGGTTGAATTTGATGATCTGAGGAACCCATCCATATACCACTAGTCTTTACAGCAGCCAGTCAGTGGTTGACAGATATCATTTCATGATATCAGGAATTTGACGGGCCATAGTTAGTTCTCCTGACTAATACATCAATTTCATTGTGTTTGAAACCATTTTTGAAAGTATGTGCTCAATGAATAGACATTAAATTTTTTCATATTTAGGCGTTATTTTAGTAAATTGCTACAAAATTTGTTGTTTCTTTCATTTTAGTTTAATTTCATCTTTAAAAATGCCAATAAAGAACCGCTATCGATGGCTGAGGTCAAGTTCAGGTAAGTGCTATTTTATTTTATTCACTCCTTGATATTTACAGTGGTATTACTGGCTTCGCTGGAACTTTTCTAGTATTATAAACGTTTTAATTGGATAAGCCTTCATTAACAATAATTTATCATAATAGGAAATAACAGTCCCAAATAATTGTTTAAAAATAGAGCGCGGATTTTAATTGAATTAGATACATTCTGTTTTTTTGTATGACATCAATGAAAATGTGAACAGCTATTTCAATTTATAAGTATATATTGAAATGAACTGACTCGCTCATCAGTGGCTGTGCAAGTTTCAAACGCAATGTTTTTGACATCTTTCAGTCCAGGAAGTATCGTGGTGGAGGCAAATCTGACTTCCCCCAAGCCTCTGAGCAATGCTGAAGTGGCCAGCTTGATTGAAGCTGTCAAGGAACAGATCAACAAGGACAATGGAATTATGCTGGACAACAAGGTCTACAATCTCACGCAGCCTTTGGTTGTGAATTTCAATGGACAGAATGGTGAGTTTCAGTTGATGGATTATACAATATACATACATGTATATATACCTAAAATAGATATTATTTCTTTAATCAATTTTGGCAAACATGAAAAAAGCAATCAAAAGGCTATGCTGATCATTTTTTATGCATTGTTCACATTTTGAATTGCAGTTGAAGTTGATCCGACAGCAGGACCATGCTACCTATACAACCGCTTCCATGCCTGCAACAAAGGCCGATGCGAAGAGCTGGCCAACGGAAACATCACATGCATGTAGGTCTATGATTAGATCATCTTAATAAATGAGTTGTGCGAATATTGCATTCTAAATAGTCTTAAAAGCATGATCAGTCATTAAATTGAATAAAATCAATCTTTTTTCTCGCTCAGCTGCAACCGAGGCTACAGTGGAGACTTCTGCAACGTTAGTCCCCTTGAAGAAAGCCTGGGAGACCTGGCGCCAATTGTCATAGGAGTTGTGGTTGTGGCAGTTGTAATCCTGGTGACTGCTATCATCATAGGAGTTGTATGCATCAAGAGGAGCAACCAGAGGTTAGCCAATTATGTGATGATTTTCCACTAGGTCTTTCATATTTTTCCAATAATTAAAAGTCGATTGTTACTAACTTTTTTTAAATATGTCATGTCGGTAACAACTTGCCAAATCAACAATGTGCATTGTGCAATGTTGATAGTCTGTTTTTTACTGAATACTCGATGTCCACTGATCATATCAGATTCATCTCATTTTCGTATCACAACTACAACCATGGGTCAGATTTGTGATCTTAGAAAATTAAGCCACAGGAATATTGACTGTTTTATTGTAAACTGAGCAGTGTTGATACATGTTTATGGTTTTTCAAAATTTTGTGTATGTTTACATGTAAAGTCTAAGGATTTGTCACAAAATGGTGTAAAAACAATGTTGACCAACTTAAATAGTCAAAGCTACTGTACTATTAAGACCACATGTGCTAAATGGGTGGTCCAACTTTGAAGCCTCGAAGACAAGAAAACTTGGTTTTACTCTGACTGTAATCTTGTTATTTTTGCTGCAGGAGAGATGACAGAGACAGGATGCTGAGTAACCAAAGGGTCATGCCCACTCTCTACCAGGACTGGCACAGGGGTGCTCTCAAATCTACCGGGGCCTTCGCTCCAAGATACGCACCCGAACGTTATGGAGACCGAGAAAACCCGGCCATGGACCCTGAACTTGCCAACGCCAACATCTACTCCCGCGCCCTCTTTTTGGACAAGAACACATATTCACACACATAGGGCTGGAAAATAATGACTACCAAAACGGGAAATTACGTCAAACATCTTCTGTCTTTGAATAAATAGACATGTACACAACTCAGTTAGGAAGTTATTGAAGATGGAAGTTAATGAAGATGAAAATTATTGAAGATGTTGCGATTCTGATGAACTTTATGGATAAAAGTGACAATATACCGACCTGAGATTCTATGATACATTATATTGATATGTTTAATTTGTTATTGATCAATCATCATCTTGTTTATATGTAATTACAGGATATAGTGCAAATGTAGGTTTATATTCGAAAGGCCTTTATGGCCCTAAAATTTAAAAAAATCTATTTTATACTTATTCAAATATCTTCGAAGATGTAAGATATATTTTATCATTGAACGATGTATTTTCTGTTCCAACCAGGATACATACGCCCACCACTAACAATGTGTTAAACTGCAGGTAGCTAGGACTTGTGAATGTATTGTGATACTTTATGTGCCAATTTTGCTCAATAGAATCATTTCTGATGTATATATTATAGAAATTGATGTGTTTAACAGGGTAAAACTCTCCAATATTGTAAAGATATGACTATGAAGGTTCCCGGTGTTATTATATCACATATATTATATCACATATATGTAGGTCATTAACGATTTGTATACTTAAAAAAAAATTACTTTTAAAAAGAAAGCATTTCACTGGTTACATATTTTCCAGGATTAATTGAATGTGCAATATTTTTGTCCGCCATCTTTTGGTAAAAATAGTTTATATATATATTTGTTTACATTAATGTTCACTTGTACCTTGTCAAGGGAATCCCAATGAATCACCATAGAAATATTGTAATGAAGCAGGAAATAAAATAGCAAACTCATTTTATTTCTTTGTATATATTTGAGAAATATATAAACATTTTCTTGCCATTGACTACATGTATTTAATTCAGAATTAACAGTATAATTTTATTTGATATATTATATTTGACATATTTTTATTGAAATGAAATAAAAACGACTGGCAAGTCATGACATAATACGATTCAACAATATGATTAATAACAGTTATTAATGGAGGCCTGACTGTGGCAGACAGTCAGACATATATAAATGCATTTGAAACATAACACATATTCAGCGTACATCCCTCAACATCTCACTATTCCAGCTTTTGGATCTGGAATCAATGCTTCATAAATAAGTCACTTTTAAAAAAGAAATACGAAAAAAGCAAAATATTATTAAGGCCTATGATTGCAAATGAAAATTTAAGATTGTTGGATAGATTTTTTGAAAATCGTCAGCAGACATATATAAAAACAAAGACAAATATGCTTTCTGTCAGGCTATCCAGGTGGCAGCAGGGGCCAGGCACACTTACAACTGCTGCCACCACAATATGCCCACACTGTACAAAGTGCATTTGTTTTCCCAGCCAATCTGACATTTTGCATCAACAAGAGACATAACCATTATATTTGGATTGTCAAACAGAAATAAGCGAAATTAATTGACTATCTTGATCTTTCCATTTCCTGCAATTTTAACAGTGAGGTTCCGATGCAAGGATATTTAAAACATTATAAACATACAACCCGTTCACAAATATTATGTTTGATATATTATAATATATATATATACAAGAACAGAAACATACAGAGTAATATGCATATTTTGGTCACAATTCAAGCTGTATGATCAGACAGACACCAGGAACGTTCTCTTGAAATCAATAAATTTTAACATTTAAAATACAAAATAATACTTGTAAAGACACTGCAGGCTGAAATCATAACTGAAGGTAGAAATACATAACAGTCTACTTACATATAAGGCAGATACTACAATTCAGTTTATTGAAGTTATGAGGACTTCCAGATGGCATGATTGCCACTTGTAAGTGACTCCGTCAAGAAACAACGAGTTATGTGTCAGTTCCGTGACATCCATCAACAGTTTAGGCTAATACACAGCTCTAATTTTAAATTATTTATCCTTTGGCTTATAATTTATGTTTCAATAAAATGTGTTTTATCATTTGAACATATCATTACTGATAAGTAGGCTAATAGTTAAGTTAGCTATATATATATAGGGCCTACATTATGCAAGTCTGCTGTGTAACAATATATTTTAAATCATCGTATAAAATGGACAAAATTTAATATGGTCAAACAAAATACATGAAACAGGACAACCTACATCTCATTGTAATTTATTATATGCAGTTTGAAATTCACATATATATATAAAGAACCAGTATATACAGACAATATAGCATTTGGAATATCCGAAACAAAGACAGCATATAACATCGGCCACACCGAGTTCAAATTAGGCACTTCAGCACTGTTGTGCATGTACAATATACATCCTTGGGCACCCAATGTCACAGTTCCAGAAGAAAACTATTTGCAGTTTGTCTTTATCATCTTCTGTTGGTCAAATATAGACAAAGCAGCAGACCGGTTAGGAAGTAATGTTCCACAGCTCGAGTAGCGCTTGAACTACTCTTTCGCTCTCGAGCTTTGGTTATTTTAGTAACTTTAGGAGTCCATAGCAAAAGCTCGATGCTAGGCGTGGTTGATCGTGAACTGGCGAGGGTTGCTGGGGGCAGAGTTGGAAGTTTGTATTTCACCTGTCCTTCCCCTTTGCGACAAGGTTGGCGAACCCGCCCTGAAAACACAAATTGTTATTTGTAGTTGTGGCAATTTCAGATAGACCTACATGTACATAATGGACCATAATAAATTCAGAGTTTTTTAATTTGCCTCAGACAGGAACAACAGCAAACATTTCAAGGAATCAACTGAAGTTTGAATTTAGTTAGCAGGTAGGAGTTATTTTAGGCAACAGCATAAGAATTTAACTCACCATCAAAAATTTTAATATGAAACAAAAAATCATTATTTGGCTGGTATTCTTGTATGAAGTTATCTCCACAATTTGAGCGAACGTAGACCTCCTTCCATGATTCCGGGTAAACCCAATCACGCTTGGCAATGACATCCTGCAAAGGAGAAGTCAGAAGTGTCAAATCGATTCAATCGTACTGCAATTCACTTGCAGTCACTGATTAGCTGGGCCTAAATACAGTCTATTTGAAATAACTCTGCTTGATCTAGAGAGGTTGATATGGACCACTCTCGACGGACGTTCAACCTAAATATAGGCCCTACATATTTAAAATTAACTTCTTGGACAATTGTACAGTTCCATAATTTTCCATGGAACTGGACAAGTTCTGGTGATAAGTTTTTACAAGTCCTTCAGTCTATCATATAATTATTAATCTGAAAGAAAAGGGAGCAGCAGAGAATGAATATATGGTTAAATTAAACAATCGATTAATTAGTTCAACAATTTCAATTATCGAATCATTTTCATTATGTCTTTTTATGTATAGTTTTATGTGCAACGGTATGGATATGTTTGGATAAATTTTAATAGGCCTACGTAAGAAACTGCAATTCACTTTTTTTAAAGTATTGACCAATCAATCAGGGACTTTTCCCAAAGGAACGAACACCTACCCAACAGAGGAAGTTTGTTTCAGACTTCCTGTATTGCGTAATAATAACACTCCTGCCATCCATGGGAATATAACCCACACAAAGGTACTCTGAAAGTAAAATCAAACAATGAATAAATACATCATTCATTTCATATGAATTCATGAATGTATTCATCTTGGCACGGTCTTACAATAACTACAAGAGCCACTGGAGCTCCCTGGCCTACACTTTCGCACACAAGATGGCTACCTTCGATGCGCAAGTTACTACTGCCACCTAGTGTCATGTCAAAACGAGCTGGCATAAGTTGCTGTTCAGTAATGTGGTCATGGCATGGGTGCTGCTCTGTTTGCTGTGGCTAGCCTGATAAGTTGTAAGTAATTATCAGGTGGGAGGCTCATCAGACATTTTATTGACACATCACCCATTTTATTAACACATCACAATACGCGGGCCTTAACTTTTTTAGAAAACCTATTAAAGTAGAGTAAGGCCTATACTGTATACCTTCTCGCTTGAACCCACAGGAGTCCAGCGTTAGAGTGATCCTTGGTGTCGCTTGGCAGGTGTCCGACTTCCAATCGGACAAGGAGCTGAAACAAGTGTCTCCGCTTTTGTAAGTGGCGTTTCCTTTCACTTCTCCTCCCATCCCACAGCTGTTCCAGATTATGGCTGCTTTTGCTAAATTTAAATGGAAAAAACATCTAAATTACAATGTGCATATATTATTATGTCAAGATGTGTCACATTCGCATTTCTCTTCCCCTGCAAGATTAGGCCTAAACAAGGCAGACCAACTTCCAAAATTTGTGGTGCAGGACACGGGCATGACTTACTCAAGGAAATGAAACTCCAGTAAAAATTAAATACGTACCAAATAATACTTTCATGGCTTCACTTCTCACATGACTTTTCAATGCAGTCTTATCATCCTTGAAGTCACACATATCAAAAGATTCATCGGACAGCTTGCTGTGGGCTGAAGTTGAAGAAGAAGCAGATTGATGATATTGTTGGAAAATATTATAATACTGCTGTGTTCTCGTTAAGCTTAGTTCTTCAGCATCAAACCCACTATACCAAAGAGACAGGTCTCTATGGCTAGAGAGTTAGAGCAGGATGTATGCTTGAACGCAGAACACCTGGGACATTACTGGGGTGCATGCAAGTCTTGCAAGGTGAGAGTGAGCTATTTTTGACACACCAGTGATGGAAATGGGGGGGAGCTTGGGGGAGCTGAGCTCCCTTGACCAAAAAACAGGGGGAGCTGTACCCTGCTACAGCTCCCCCAATGGCCAGTGGTGAAATCACAATTATCATGTTACTTTCTCAGTCCTCAATGTATTTCTAGCCATAATTATGCTCTAATGGAAGAATTCTTTCCCTTTTAAAAATTTGGATTGGCGAGCCGCTGTCGCACAAGCTGAGAGCTCCTCCCACGAGAATTTTCCATTTCCATCACTGTGACACACAGACATATCCAGTACTGCAGTGTCACCCTCAGTGGGACCTGAAACTACATGATAATACAAGGATTATTGACACACAACTTATAGTTATTTATATCAGATTGGCCAGGTTGATCTCTCCAGTCATGACAGTCATATGTCCCGGGGTCATGTCACTTAATTAGTCTTGTGTTGGACAGCAGTTTCAACCCCCGTCGCATCATGGTTGTGCCTTGCTCCTGCCATAAATAGACTGTCAAGTGATGAATACTGGATCTAAAGCCCCATGCATTCATCGAACCATCTATTCAAGTGAATGTTAGTTCTCAACCAATAGAGCTCTGCAGTGACGTATGATAGTATGGTACATTGAGGAATGCTACTATATTCTTAATCTATTAATAATGACAGATAGTGAATTATATCCGGAAATGTATTATTGTTTCACATGCCTCATGGTTCACCCCTTTAATTCCTGTAGGCCTAGTTATCAACTACATCACTTAGTCTTAGATATTCTTATATAGAGCAAAGGAGACAAATGTAGACTTCTGTATTCCAAACATTCATGACATTTTCTTACAAATCGATTTATGTAGGCGAATTGGCTTTGAGACATTTTCGCTCTCATCTTGGGTTGGGAGTCACTGGAGGTTTGTATAGCTTTAATATTAAGCAGTTTTATTCTTGAAAGGCTCACATCTCCTGGTAGTCCCTTGGTAGTCCCTTGGCAGTGGATGACAGAATTGCCTCTGGGAGGGACTGGTCGGTGGCAAGCGTTTGAACTTACTGCGTGAGACGCAACTCTAATCTCATCCATAAAGACAGTGGAGGGGCATTTGCATCCAAACAGGTTGATGGAGTGATATGGATTGTGAGACAAACTTCTTTTATGGAAATTCTCACAGTTCTCCGTGTGTTTCTTCTTGTTAGCTTTTGGAATATATTCAGATTTACTTCATGCGACAGTCTGGGTCTAGTCTTCCGTGCACATGAGGCTCATAATACAAAGTGGCCCATGATGTTGTCTTTGAGTATAGCATAGGCTAAATGAGATTCAAGACTTTGTGAAGGAACAGTCTGAACCATTTAAAAAGCTTAGGTAATGAAAGAAGTAACTGACACTATGGTAGAATGAGGTTATACATATGTATGCACATTGTATAACATGTCATGTTGCAGCTGGATTAAAATTTTGAATTATCATCGCCGTTATTAACATAAACTGTCGTATGACTGACAATATCTCTATAACTATAGCACAACTTACATAAACGATAGCGCAGCATTCGCTCGGAATCCTGTGTGAAATGCAAGCAGGAGTATCTTGGACGACTGAAAAGAACAGAAGGAATAATTAAACACTGAGTGACACTTGACAAGGAAACTAGGCAGACAATACTATCAAGTTTACTTTATAGCAAATGTGTACCATCCTGTACATTCCACGCTTGAAAGTTTCATTAAATAAGTAACGGACTACTAAATACGTGGTCTGGAAGGTAAAGTGTTCCTTGAGTAAGGCCCAATGCTTTGTCACTTATTTCAAGTTTCTCTCAAAACAAAAGTAATATAAGTGCAGTGCTACTAATCCTGTTTTAGCAAACCCCCAGTTTGGACAGTTCTCTTTCATTTTCGCTTGACAATTGCAATGTCTTCAGTTTGACCGCATATATATGTGCAACCCAACTAATTCGTTGCTTGTGGTAAAAAATGGCTTTGCACTCTAAACTGTCAGCAGTTGAATGAACCAATCATGGTTAGTGGATGACTCTAACCCATTCTAGTACTCCTTATTGTTCTGCTAATGTCTTCTGTGCCAATGTCCATTGAATTGGCAAGTCCTCGGTGCCTTTTAGACTACACAATTGTGACAATTTCCCATAAGAGGGGTACACTGCCAAGAAATTGAGAAATTTACATGTGTTTGGGTCAGCCATCTTGGATGTGAACGGACGCCATTATTCGTGAGATGGCCACGTGGTCAACCCATTGAAGGCGGAAGAGCTGTTCAAGGGCTAAAGGAGTTAATTGCACAGCATTCTACTGATTAATTGCCTCACAGCTGGCTTGAAATTCTTCTAGAAGAATTTGGAAGTAAGATAATTGAACCAGATGAGGATATCCTTTAAAAAGACTCACACAGCAGGGTGAAAACTGAGAAGAAAATTAACAATTTTTCTGTCAACTTTCCTATATGTTGAAACTTCAACTGACGGTGAAAGTGAATTCCTTCTGTTATGTTGCTGCATTCCATGAAAAAAAAAGTTGGGTTGCATTTTTGTCCATTTTGACAATGAAAAGTAATGAACATATTGTAAAAAAGACAGCTAAATTGATTTTGCTTGATAAGCCCCATTGTTGCCCAAAAAACCTTAAAGTAGACCCATTAATGACTGACAAATGAGGGAGTGAGTGTCACATCTGACAGCTTAGCTGAATGATCACTGAGCGGACTTCGTTCTACTTTTGAGCGAAAAGTTTCAATGACATTGTAACAACGTAGTATTTCACACTGGGATTGCATGACTCTTAAATAGTGCTTCATATCTCAATATGAGAGCTATTGATTTTGACAATAATTCCTCATTCATGCCTCAATCAAGGTGAACTAACAATTGAGCACTGACACTCTGAGTACAATAGGGGAAACGCCTCGACTATGGAATAAAAAATGAAACTGCGCTGTCATAATTTCTGTGAAAAGCAACATCACTCACTCATTTTCACACTGACATCAAGCTATCAATTTTGCAATACAAAGTCTCTCTGTAACAATTGAAAAATTGAAAGTTTAGATCATAAACATCTAAATTACTGTATGTCAAGTTGTGTTTCATTGTGTCATACAATATTCATCTTAATTGAAAGCATAAATCTAGCCGCTTAATGATATCTCTTAATTTTCAACCACTTAAATGATCAGCTCCTACTTGTCCAATGACGTGTCCTTGCGACTCAATTTCTCTGTATTGTCGATCAAAAACTGTTCCCTCGGGACATGGCAGTTGTGATATTGCCGCTTTTCATGCTTTGAAAGAAACTATCATATCGGAAAGAGAACAGAGGGAGAATCGACATGATTTTTTAATTGCCAAGAAGTAAAAAGAGAAAAAAGGCGTCCTTTTCCGCATGCTACATCTCACAGTGGTGCGTTCCGGACAGGGAGAAATCAATGGACGGTAATTGTAAGAATTGATTTTCACAGTGGCAGTTTATGAATACAGCATGTTCTCTTAAAATCAGGTGCCAATCGCAAAATCACAAGGCAGCACTTGTCAATATTCCCGGCTTATCTGTTAGTCACATCAGAATTCTGGTTGTCACTGTCTGACAGATTGCTGAAGCAAAAACCAGCAATCAAAACAGGTGTCCCTAATGATTTCCAAGCATGTGTCAGTGGGTGTCCTCAAGTGGCTCCTAAAATCAAAACCATTTGACTGACATTGAACGCCGGGGATAAATTCAGCAGAGTAGAAAAGTGGCGAAGGCATTATTGCCCAGTTTACGCTTTTGATGGTTTCTCAGCTATTGATCAGGGGTTTGATCTCTTGTTTGTTTATATAGATCCAGAGGTATGCACCCCGGCCTAGCCGGCTACTCCGATAAAAGCTGACTTAAGAACAACAACATCTGTCCATCCCTTTCAAAAACTTTCAAAAAAATCTTCTTATAACCCTGGATCTGGCTGAGATATAATTATTTCACTCAATAATATGTGGCGAGACATGCATTTAATAAATACATTTCACACTGCATAAAAAAGCCACCCTATCCTACACTGTACATACTGGTAATATTATATTTTTAGTCAAACAACATGGTACTGTTCATCTGCGTCCGACAATTAAATCTGTAGATTGATTACCACAGGACCAATGAGGAGCTATTACAGAAAAGTATGAATCAATGTCGGTTGCTTCGTTATAGTCCTTATTGACACCAATGCCATACGGATTAGGGCAGCTAATCTGACGGTAATCTCATTAACCCTTCCATGACATATACCATCACATGTATAATTACGTTTCATGATATCTAGAATTTTAGCCTCGGCGGTCAATCAGGACCATTTACATAACAAATTCATAGTAATGTAATGTAACTTTAGTCAGTATTAGGTCTATAGAACTCTGGCTTGTAATTCAGAGGCCAAATAGGCCTAACATATCTGACAGTTTTCAGTGCTACACAAACTTACCAGGACAAAATTCTCCAAATGACCTGTATACACTACTATACAGTACATGTGTAATTGTGTATATACATCCAGTCACCCAGTCGATAAGCACAAATATCTCTTTATCAGTCTGGCATTAGTCACATCAAGCACAGTCATGGTTGCGGCTAATTATTCAGACCATTGTGATGCAGCATACAGAGATGTGTTAGTGATGCATGGTACTATGCCATGCATGACAAGTTTGAAGTGTTTCAAAACAAGGATATTATAGCAAAATAAATTAACCATGTGGTTATTTAGTGCCCAGATTTGGAAAAATACCATATTGATAAGAAATGTTTAAAAAAAATTATCGAACAATAAAAGATAATTTGATTTATTTACAAATAAACAAGATCTCCATTTGGCTTAAGCTGTTAGGATTAATTACCAAATTGCACCTTTTGTTAGTTTTGAAATTTGATATCTGCATTCAAAGGATGAAAGGAGAAGTGCAATGCACAGGTGTCAAATTACAAACACACTCAATACATAATTTATTTTGTAAATGTGGCTGTCAAAATAAATGAAAAATAATTTGGATACATTTTCTTGAATTGAATTAAAATATTCTGGAAACAGTCTTTTTTACCTGGTATTCACCCAAGGTCAATTCCACTTTGGTTATTATTAGCTTTCAATTTTATTTCGGTCAATTCAATTCCATTTCAATTAAATTCTAGTCAATTTTGTTCGGTTCTGTTCTTTTTAATGTTGCACTATGGAGTCCTATAGGCAACCCGAACATTGTCATTTCATATAATTATAGTGATTGATGCTGAACTACTCTTGAACATCTGATGGAGAAATCGTCTTTATTATGCAGTCGGTACTGGCTTTATCTTATCAAACACCTGTAAGAGACAGAAAGACAGAGACTCACCAGCCATTGTGGAAGACAGAGAGCACCTTGAAGTGGTCGTGGGTCCAGTGCTTGGATTTGCAGATGAAGTTTCCGAGATGCGAAATGTAGATCTCTCCCGGCGTTATGGTCAGTGTTTCTTTCGTGCTCTTTTCAAACAACATCCACTCTCCTTGGAAAGATGGAGGGAAAATACACTCCTGGGTTGTGGAAGGTACAAATTCTGCAAGGAAAAAGATAACCGTTAGAAAAGTAGAAAATTATTACAATTTCTTAATGTCATTTATGGTAAGCCGATTGTTGTTTGCAATAATTTGCAATCAGATTGAAGAAGCAAAACTCTTTACAGTGATCCCTGCAATGTAATAGGGGAGACCGGGGCACGTTGGACCTCAGGGCACGTTGGACCATCACCAATATTTTTTTAATAAAACATGCGCAGTTATCCAAATCCCCAATGAAGGGACCTTTAGTGGTATGCCTTTTGGCCAAAATATTTCATGAGCATTGAAGAAACATATTTCGGCATAAAAAGTGACTTTTTCCAAGTCTCGATTGCTGGGTTACCCTTCTTAAAATATGGGGGATCCGGTCAGACAGGTCTCATAAATTGAAACTATCACTACTTAAGCAAAGTTTGATATAAGTTTCCCGAGTTCAAATTCAACCTTGTTAGCAAGGCATGCACATTTTCATAAGAGGTTAGGACAGGGTAGGTTGGACCAGCATGGCTGGGGCACGTTGGACCATTATAAACTGGATTGACTGACAAAAGTTATCGGAAAAGTGCCAGCTGTGTAATTTTTAACATTAATAGAGCACCTAAGTCATTCCTGTACAATATGAGGGTAAAATCAATTCAGTTGGCTAATCTGCTAGCCCTTCTAGCTGAAACAAGACTTATTAAAATTATCTGGGTAAATACTCCAATATAATCATTCTGTAATGACACACAAGTGTGTGTTCTGATCTGTGAGAATAAAATGTGGTGTTTGCTCACTTTCTTCTACTTTCCTAGTCTTTTATTCCGTGGTCCAACGTGCCCCACATGGTGGTCCAACGTGCCCCGGGTCCGGGGCATGTTGGACCACAAAAAAAAAAAATTTCAAACTTATTTTTCTCCACAACTATGGGCGGTAGATCGACTTAGTTTGGCATAAGGGTAGCGCAGATGTTCAGAAGTCAGTCAGTACAGAGATTTGCCAAATATTTAGAGTCCTTTTTGATTGAGAGCCGGAAAATAAAAAAGCGGACCAATGTGCCTCGGTCTCCCCTACGACCTTCTTTTGTCATTATGGTCTTCTGAGGGTGGGCGGTCTCTCCTTGGTATAGTTCAATGCCAACTTACAATTCTGTTTTTTGAAAGGTTTTCTCACAACACCAAGACTACTCTAAGGCATATTCATGACAAGACCCTACCAAAAATATTCAGCTTAAATACAAGAATGCTGCTCTTTATGGTGTTTCCTGACGATCTGCAAAACTGGCATTTCTCATTGTTATTGCTGATATATAATTCAATTACACTTTTCAAATGAAAGTTGCTGGTATTAAAATCTTGATATTTTAAACTCAGATGTTAATTTACAAAGCTACATGGGTTATTTACAGTTATCCCAAATGTGGTTCTCAGAAAAGGTTACACCGTGACAATTACAGTAATAGGATATACATTTATAAGACCCAGTTGCAGGCCAACCTTTATATTTCGTTAAATTGTAGGTTCAGATATACTAAGATAATTTCCCAACCTTATGTTGGAGTTTTTCTAAGGAGCATCAACTCTTGACCAGCATGGGACTCTTTAAGGGATTAAGGGGAGATGGGCAATTGGCACTGAAATAATAGTTACTATCTTCAGTATTCACCTAGGGTGAGGCAATATGTGATTTATCCAGCGAGGGCATTAGCCCGAGCTGTGATAAACACATATTGCCGATCCCGCGGTGAATAACTGGCTTATACCATAAGACAAAACTGAAACTTGTCATTTATTGCTGTGTTTTTTCACAGCTTCACTTACATACATAGATAGATATTTATTTCTCACCCAAGCTTGTACATACAACAACTTATATACATAAAACATCCACAGTGTTATCATTGCAATATGCTTTGGTGAGGGGTTGCACAAGAGTTATTAAAACTATATTTAATTGTGCATCCCCAACAATTACTTACACAGGTATGTAAATAAAAAAAATAAAAAAAAATAAAAAAAATATGCATACTTATATTATGATATGAAGAACAAGAATATAGGAAAGGAAGTAACCTGCTGCCAGTATCTTAATATACTTATTATTCTCCCATGGGAGGATAACACGAAAACAAAGAATATGGGTTTTATTGCAGTGAAATACTGGCTCTTGATTGGCTGATGGAGGTGTCGAGTGGTATAACTAGTCTAATTAACATCCCTTCTTCCTCAGCCGCACACCTCTTAATCCTGATACTATAGTTTTAGACAATTAACACACGGACACCAGACCCAGTGGCAGATTCAGGGGCAACTGGGGTGGCCTATGCAGCGACACATGCCTGCGAATGCCGAAACATGTCTGGACCCCCCTGGACTACCTTGTCTGGATCTGCCGCTGATTAAAAATACTTATTCTTACTATTCTTCTTTTCTACTTTTTGATTTTACCATTATTATTACCACACATAAAGTTTTCAGGCTAGTGTCTAAAATCATGTATTAAATGGTCAGGGCACTAGACTTCTCATGCTTTTGCACATACTACAAATTTGGAATATTCTGATATCATCAATCATTCATTCTTGAATATGTCTATCATATCATGTCCTTTTCAACAGGAGCTACTTAAAATAAAAGCGTGTAGTGGCAATATTGATAATTCTCTGCATGTCTCAACGGTCAATGAAACAAGCCATATATTCATTGCATCTGTGGAAAACAGCAGTAACTTCACCAACCGACGCAACAAGCTTCGATATTGAAGTTTGCAACAAACACTGTGGCATCGCATTTGACCATAACGGCAAAAGGTCAGTTGCTCCTTGTTTTTCATTTTTCTTAGTTTTTTACATTTTGCTAAGTCTATTTACAATTTTACAAACAATGCTGCTGTATGGTGAAGAACTTCAGCAAGTCAGTCATCAATGCTACTGGATATGCCATTATCTCATGTCACTTGATAATTTTGATTTATTTAAATCACTTCTTTTCATGCAAAATACACAATGAAGTTTCTCTCTCAAAACATTGGATTTGAAGGCAACAGATTGGAAAACTTACCGTGTGTCATAAGACTAAGGATTTGAAGCATATAACTCCTAGGCCACATAACATGCTTTTAAGAATTTTGAAAAGCATGGTAATATCAGTCTACCTACATTTAAATACAGATGGGAATATGATTCTTCAAATCATCTCAGGATGCACCATAAAGCAAAGTTAACATTCTAATAACTTATCAGAACTACAGCTCACTTCCCACTTCCCTGTATCATTTGGAGCTACATGTATACTAAGGTGACATGGTCAATTTGATTGAAATAAATCACTATCCAACCTATGGGCTTTCAACCATTTATTTTATTTGACGTAAATTGCATTTGTTGTTACACATTCTCTGCCAGCACCAAATGACAATTTTTGGAAACTGAATTTGCTAACATGATATAAGTAAATCACTCCAAAGAAATTAAAGAAAGTATGTCATGAATCACACACATCTCCAAGGCAAGTGAAGAAGAAGTGAGAAATGAATTTATGTTATGAGAGAATCTTTGCCACTTGGCCACTGTGTTACATGGAACATATGAAGTATTTTGGCAGTGACAGGAAGTCAAGATGTAGGTAAATATTAAGAGTATTAGTAGAATTTACTGGTTACAGATGTTGAGAAAGGACATGTGCAGTAAAATGAACTTTATTTTCTGTACTTGAGTACCCCAAGGAAATGCGAGTACCCTCCCCCAAGGTGACCCCCTCGGGCCATATAAAATAAAACATTTTAAAAGTACCTCCCCCGAGATGACCCCGAGCCTAGCAATATACCTAGCAAAAAAAATTTGTTTCGCATGTCCCCCCGCCGAGGTGACCCCCTCATGCCTTGTTAAATATAAAATTTTATAAGTAAGCAACCGAGGTGACCCCCGGCCTAGCAATATAGCTAGCAAAAAAATTTTTTTTTTGCGGGCACCCCCCTCCCAAGGTGACCCCTCTGGCCTTTTAATAAAATATATATTTTGATAAGTACTCCCCGAGTTGACCCCAGCCTAGTAATACAACTAGCAAAACAAATTTTTTCTTACGAGTACGCCCCCCGAGGTGACCCTCTCCGGCCTTTTAAAATATAGAATTTTCAATGTACCTCCCCCGGGTGACCCCCAGCCTAGCAATATGATTAGCAAAAAAATTTTTTTCTGCGAGTACCCCCCAAGGTGACCCCCTCGGCCTTGTAAAATATAGAATCTTGAATGTACCTCCCTCCGAGGTGGTCCCAAGCCTAGCAATATAATAACAAAAAAAAAATTTTTTTGCGAGTACCCCCCCAAAGGTTACCCCCTTGGGCCTTGTAAAATATAGAATTTTCAATGTACCTTTCCCTGAGGTGACCCCCAGCCTAGCAATATAATTAGCAAAAAAATAATAATTTTTTTACGAGACCCCCCCCCTCAGGTCTTTACGACATTAAAAAGAAAAGGAGCCCGTTACATGATGCAGGTTGGTCTATAAAATACAAAATGTCAATTTTGCCTTTTATACATCAACAGCCGACTGCATTAGAGCAAGTGAAATTTTTTTTTGCGACTACCCCCCCTCGGGCTTCCAAGACAATGAATAAAAACTAGTCTGTTACTTTATGTATGCTGGTCTATAAAATGCACATGTTAAATTTGTCTTATATACAGCAAAATCCAACTGCGTGAGAGTACTTGGAAATTTACTATCACCATCTCAGTCTCAGTCTCAAGTCTCAGTCTTAATCATCATCATCAGACTAAATACAAAATGAACCTGATCGAAGAACATAATAATACCGAAAACAAGAAACTTCACCTATGTGTAGGTGAAGTTTAATAAAAATATTTACGAAAACAAGAAACTTCACCTATGTAATAGGTGAAGTATAATAATAATATATATAAAATGAGAGAAAATAATATGATTTTCATGTAAGTCGAATCATAATTATTTTGCAGCATAATCTCTGTTACTAGGGCCATGAGAAAACATTTTATTCTCAAGGGGCCGGATTTGCCCCGGGGCCTGAATTACCCCACGTTACCTTAGGCCTACATAAGAAAACATAATTCTTAAAGTCATAACAGCACAATGCAATTATCATACTATCATCCTGTCCTATTTTTCTAAATAGTGTAAGAAACAAACAATGCAGGACATAAATCATGTAGCATCCCTAGTAGCAGCTGAGCGCATACATTTTCATTGTGATGGTACATTATTTCTTCTCCAACATTGTCTAATTAATCATGGTTGACCACTGCCATGCAAATTAAAGCTAAATATGGTTTGATATTTCATTGGATTGTCATAGCTGTTTTTTTTTTCACACGGTTTAGAATAAGAAATTCTTACCTGGTATTTCAATGTTATCAATAAGGTTTTACAGCTGAGTTAGTTCCATCATGATTATTTTTTACCCATTCGCTGAAGATGCAATAATGGGACTTGTCCAAATGAGATTTTACTGGATTTCATGATGTTTTCTCAGTTTTCTTTAGTTGTTGGTCACAAGTATGATATAATGCTTATTCAAAACTTGCCAATAAAGGATTAGACTGCATATTGTCAAAAACAAAAAACCTAGGTATTGTCTTACTTACACTCATATTAACAGCTTGTTGCTAGCTGGTTTTCTATATAATAAGCAAACATAATATTATTGTAATACTCTTTTGAGTACACAAATTATGGTGGAAATGATACCAAGGGCTGTCTCAGTGGAATTTTTATTTGTTATAAGGTATGTAATATTATAATTCAATTTATATAACATACTTAATATTGTCTCAGTGAAATTCAAATCAATTTGGTAATTTATATGATATGAAAATAGTTAGAGGAAAAAAACTAGCAAAACCAAAATTATCAACAAATGCTGATTAACCTGCAATATCACCTTGAGTCATATATATATTTTAATGCACAGCATCCTATTCAGTTCAACCATATGACAGATAACGGAAGCATTTGGCAATTTTGGGGGATGCTACATGATTTATGTCCTGCATTGTTTTTTTTTATACTCTGTAGACAAATAGGACAGGATGATAGTATGATAATTGTATTGTGCTGTTATGATTTTTAGAATTATGTTTTCTTATGTATGACAAATAACAGAAGCATTTGGTAATGGTTGGGGGGCTTCATTTGGGATGACCTCACAAAATTGAAAGTCCAGTAATCATCACTCACTTCTAATTTTTTTTTTGATGTGTAACTTTCGGTTTTTAATCAAACTTTGAATAACAGACTGTATAAAATGTATGAATGTGCATATGATAGGAGCTTTGCATGACAGGTACTAAATTTAGCATTTAAAACAGTAGATTTGCAATTGACCACAGCGTAAAATGGTAAAATGCATGCTGTTTTTCATTGTTTACCCCAATCGGACACCCAGGCTCTTAATCTGTGAGAACCGTCTGGCACCAGCACTGTCAGTCTGCAGCTTATTCCTAAACCAACTTTTCTGTCTATCAGAAACATAGAAGTTGCATTTACTTTCTTTGAAGTGATTTATTTCAATCACTGTGGGTGAGTTCTCAATGCCCAGGTCTGATTTATGTATCGGACCGGTGAAACAATAGTCTGAACATAAAAATTAGTACTCTTGTTCTACAGCGGAACATTTAACTCTTGCAGTAGTGGTGGTGTTTTATTGGCTTTCCTTCGTACACAAAGAAACTATTGTGACATAAGTGCCATTTTCAATGTACTTGATCAAATAGTGAAATTTTTGTCCTTGCTGGAAACTAATTGGTTTATTGTCAGTGAAGGAAATGAGACTTGATCTTTCTCAGTTTCTAGCGATTTGAATAAATCAAAATTACTATATCACATTGGTATATTAGGTCATGATTGTACAGTAATATTGATTTTGTTTTAAGATTGCCTTGAGATTATTTTTGAGATCGGTATTTTCTAGCATGTTCAGGCATTGATGGTCTGAAATGGCCGAACTCACACTTTTTCACAATTTTTAGTAGTATGTACTTTTTCCCCAATGTGATTTGCCTACAATCAATAATTATATGATAATTGACCTGTTTTCCAAATGGTTCAAAATGCGATTCAACTGTATTCTGGATTTCTTCATCAGGACATTTGAACACAAAATTGCTGCATTAAATAGTGATGTCCAGGTTAAATGTGTCCCTCTGAAAAATAATATCACTGATATTGCATACGTCATTGATATGAGACATGGGATGATCATGGTACACTTATCTGTCAAAAAGTGGCATTTTCTGGGCATGCCCCTGATCCCTATGATGTCTGCTCATGTATACTGTTCAGTGATTCATAGTTCTTTAACTCTTTTTTTACTTTCTTTGGACTGATTTATTTAAATCACTGTTAGTCATATCACTATGTCCAATACTCTGGTGCAAGGTAAAAATTAAAAAGACAAAATGAAAAGCAAGGGGCACTTGACTGGTTTGCCAAATGGTCAAATGCGATGCCAATGTGTTAACAATAGAATTGCACATTCCCAGCATGATTCGCCGCCCAGCTGGGGATTTGCAAGCCAAGAACTCCAGAGGTTGTTACTTTTGTTTTGCATTTACTTAATTGAATCACCAGTTGTTGAAAATGTTTAAATCATGCTACTTATTCTAAACTTCTTTCATTCAAATTGTGGCCATGCATCTGCGTTATGTTAGAAACGACTAAATTCTCTCTCCGGTATTCAAGAACATGTGTCAACGAAACCTTTTTTTGATAAAACTGTTTGAGTAGAGTTAGACCGATCAACAGGATGCATAAAATCTGGTTCGTACCATTTGTATTTTGGTGATAACATCGTGATTTCTTCTAACTCCCGTGCCACACATATTTTTCAACCTATATTTCAAATTTGAGGAAGGGTGGCAGCAGGTGGGGAACCTGAAATTGGGCAAAATCCCAGCTGGATGTCTTTCAAATGAGACATTAAATTGGCGGCCCCTTATGTCAGTGTCTGTGCTGCATGGGCAAGTAAAAGATCCCTCACATGGGGTAAATGTGTAACATGTTGAGGACTCCTGCTCTCTCTCCCATCTCATCAATCAACCCTCGTGAGTGCCCAGAACAGGGCTTAGAGGGCTGCACTTACCAAATCTATCTGTCTATCTGCCTGGAATTACCTCGGTCAGTCCTTGCAGCCTAGAGTAATAACCGGAACAAGGCTTCAGCAGAAAGGATCTAACATGTTGACATTGGGTTTTACCAGGAACTGTTTACTGAAATCCTGTACTACAAAACTTATTTTTGGTTTCTGATTACCAGAATGATCCGAACCTCCCTGCTCCTCAGTGAATATAAACATTTCCTAATGGTCATGATGACTGATTAGTGTCAATGCAACATATCCTCGGGCTAACCGCATGTTGTGCTTTTCGGCGAAACTAACTGAGCCACTAAAAGAGCTTGTGAATAATGCTCTTAAGCAAATCAGCCGGATGACACGAGTCGAGAACAAAATGCAATGAACTTGAATCGAGATTAGCAGTTCCAAAGCGATGAGTGTTTACTAAAAGGCAGCACACTTTGTGCTCCATTGAGTATGTAATCTAATTGTCACCAATTGCCTCTGACAAGCTCAATTAATGTCCCAGCTTCAATCCATAACGTGAGTACAATCCTTGGAAGTCATGCATTGCATTTGTTGAATGGATGAAGAACTTTTTGTCTATCTATCTATCTATCTATCTATCTATCTATCTATCTATCTATCTATCTATCCATCTTTCTCTATTTCTGTATTTATCTTCATTTATCTACCTGATCCATCTATCTATTCATCTATCTGTCCTTCAATCTTTCTGTCTATTACCACTATTTTCTAATAAAGACAGAATCTGCCTAGACATTCTATGATGCAATGAGAAGTGGAAAATCTGACGAGATGGTTAAAATTATTTTTCTTCAAGGTACTGCGTCATTAGGTATTGATAATAAATCTTCTCTCAAAAAACTAACATCTTTCCATATGCAGGCAGCTTTGCTGAGTGTTAGGCTGGGCAGTACACACTGGGATGTCCCGAGTTAACTGCGGCTGTCAATTGGCGAACAGGGAGCACAGGATGGGTAACACAATTTGAGGGCTGCTATTGGATATTGCCCCAGCGTCAGCTTCATCAAGGCCGTTTTCCATGGGGACACCTTGTTCGCCGGTCCTTCCTAAACCCGTTTATCCTCCGACGTCCCTATTATCACCAGCTACTCAAACGCCGCATTATCGTCCACAAACGCGCCTCGCCATTGCAAAGCTTGCAAAGCAACTCTCCGATGCTACTCCGAGTGCAGCAACAGTTACAAATTTATGAGCAGTTTATGGCCGACTCCTGCCTTGCAACTGTCCAGAGACATGTGCTGCCATGTTTATTTATGAAACGTCTTGAATGTTTATGGAGCCATTAATATGAAATCCGATGACAACGTCCAGAGTGATCGACCTTCAATAGACGATATCCTCATGTTCTGATTTAGTCTCAAAATCATGATATATTTATAATCAAATATCAAGTTTCTGTTTGCTTAAATTGAATAAGCAATGTTGATTGTGTACTTATTAGAACCTCTTTAAGTTTGACACTGATCATCCAGAAAATATTTCCTTCACATCCAATCCCTCATTGAGTCTAACTATTGATTGGGTAACCTCAACTAACAAGTGGCCAGGCTTACTCTTGTAGGTCAAAGGTACAAATCCTAGTCAGGAATTCTTTGGAAGAAAGGAATATGCAAATTTAAGGGTGCAATATTATATGAGTTTTACAACTATTAGTACAATACTGCATGTTCTTATAATTAGCACCTTGTCTTTGACAACATGATGAGTGAATGATGATAACAGGGCTGGAAGTCTAGTTGTATTGTCTCTATTCCTTCAGATACAGGAATTCAAAGTGGTATGCATATGTACCCTTTTGCATTTGGATAAGGCGGTCCAAATCAGACCCAATACCAAGCCATGACAACACTTCATCATATGACTGATTTAAGATAAGGCCTAAACTAATTTTGACAGTGCTGTTCAATCCTGGCAATACATGATAATAAACCTTCTGATGCATCGTCATAAGTTGCTGAAGTAATATCACATGTAAAGTAACATGAAATTCTGATTTACAAATCTTTTCATTTTGGAGAGATATGCCACTGCATTTCGTCTCTCAGGAGATCACACAGAGTATACATAACAAACAAGATTCATGAATTATTCTCTTGAATTAGTTTGAGGCAGGTTCCTTTGCATGGATCCTCATGTAGCTTTCTATTATTTACAACTTTGTAATGTTATCCAATAGTCTAACATGGAAAACACATTAAAAGCATGTTGTGAGGAGTAAATGTACTGTCATATATAATATGAAAAGCATTTGTTTCAGATATATATGTACGTCAAATGATTATTCAGCTGAAATGTTCACGGTTCAAAAAGGGCCCCACTCACTTGGCCTATACTGTATAAAATCAAATTCTAAGGTTCATTCCATACTCTTGAATAAAATATATTCAAGATATGGTACATATAATAGCTCATGTTAATACACTATAAAAGCCTTTTAAGAGATGACGAAAATATACATCCAGTATATTTCATTTTAATTTTTTAACCGTGTGACAATGAACAAGCTGATGCCATGGTAGATCTGTTTACAGACATACATGACTCTTCACAATACATGTATGCTAAATTTCAAGAAAAATTTGGTTTGCAAAATGTCACACCTAAACGGTTTGTTTCTGGCGCAATTTAATTTCCACTAATTTGCTACCAATTACTCTAATCTGACTGCAAAAACTTCTCTCCATATCATTTTGACATTTTTGAAAAATGATATATTCTAAATTGTCATTTAAATTAATTGCAAGGTGTTTATTGTCCATGAAAAAAAGGAAAACAGATATGGAACCATATATTACAGTGTTCACACCTTTAGGCATAACCTTTAGTGTCGCAGAACCGACCAAATTCCAGCCCCCTGGTTCCAGCCCTATACTCCAGTACAGAAGCACCCAGCATATGGTTTTATCAAAACTTTTTCTGTGCAAACTTTCATCAAAAAATTGCCATAAAAGAGGAAAATAAAGATATGAAAAGCTGAAGACACCTGAAGTTTTTTGTCTCCATAACTGTACTGTCTGTACCAGTACATCGTACCGGTCGGAGCAAAAAAGAAACACAGTCTGTGTGATATAGTCCGGCAGTAAAATGCCATTTTTGGGCCTAACCCAAAAGTTCCGGTTAAAGTTTTTTTCTCTCTTGATCCTGTATCTATATGGTCCAAGGAACATTTTCAGGGGGGGTGTGAAATTATCACCCTTGAGAATTCAGAGAAATCCAACATGGCGTCCAAAATGGCCGCCGGACCCGAAATTGATCGTAAATTGGCTCCTAATTCAGCTAGGATGATAAATAAAACATCTAAATAGGGGTTTTTAGGGTCAAGGATTCCAGAAATAGATAAATCAAACTCATAAGACTGCAATTTCTAGCTTAAATGGCCTAAATTATGCATTAACACTGTAAAATTAGCGTTGAAAATCAAGATTAGGCACACGTGACCTGCTCCACCAAAATGTGCTTAAAAATAAGCACAGTATCTGTTACTGTGGCTTCCCCTGAATCTACTTGAAAGGTGCTTTCAAATAATGGGTCATATGTGGGTACATGTCAATTGCATCCAAAGTAATGACATGTCAAAAACAGTGAACAATGTAAATAATGAAGCTGCAGAATTTGAGAAAATGGCTCTTTGCATTTCAAGCCAAACAATGTCAAACAAACAAAGGTTGGTTAATGGTTTTCTGAAGTATATGGACTAAAATGCACTAACATAATGCCTCTTACAATAGTAAAAACATCCTTAAAGTATGACTTTTGAGATACATGAGCAATGCACATTGCTCTTATCTAGACCAATCTCCGCCTTCTTGGGGACTTCAGTCACTTTTGTTTCTTTTAGTGGACCAGCCGACATACATGATTCCGTACTGTTAGAGGCTTTATTGTTAATGGAAGGTATCTATGCCAGTTAGACAGATAATAGGTTTGACAAAAGTATTAGGGTTGATACCATTTATGGATTTGAATTTTAAGGTTAATTTGTGGTCGTTAAGTTCAAAACCAAGATAAGGGTGCTTTTTCAGCAAAATTGAAAATCAAATCTAATCAAAATTACCTAAAGTGACTAAATTGTACATGCTTAGGCTAGAACTATGCCTCACAGTACTTAATGAACTTCACTATTTTGATACTTATAATTGCAGTTCACCTTTAATGATGTATTTTACTAGGACAAAATAATTGCCGGGTATACTCCAAAAAGCATCCTTTTTTCCATTTCAAATCTCCTCGAAAAATTATCTTGCCAAATGCTTGCTTAAAAATCTTTGTACATAAGTCTTTTCCTGGAGTAAGGCTATCTAAACCAACTAGTTAGTACTCTAATTAATTGACTCATTCACGTGAAACTAACTCTGCCCTCACAAAAGTTGCCAAAGAAACTTGAAGCAGGTCAGAGAGGCCCCTCTGTATCACAGGCATTTCAATCATTTGCCAGCACAGCTCTATGGCCTGCATGACACTGGCCTCCTTAAACAATACAAGGAAGGTGGGAAAGTCTGGGCAATTCCCTTGAATCAGCCACCCTGCACCCCATTGGCATAACATTACTGCAGGGTGGTCGATTCAGGGACTTTCCCACCTTGGTGTATCTGTACCACTGGTAGTGGTCTGGTGCAGAACTGTTGTGAACAATTGTGATGCCTGTGCTCTGTATCCATGTATTTCATGGGACCAAGTTTTTCGATAACCTTTAGAATTATTAAATTTCATTTGAACAAAAAAACATTTTTAACAGGACTGTCAATGTCCACATGTATCCATTTTGGTTGGTTGGGAATGAATTATCCAGTGATTGGTATTGGTGGAATTGAGAATATCAGGGAGGATTTAGGGTTTTCCAGAGGATATTTTTGACACTGACAGCAAGATGTATTTAACTTTTTGAGGGTTGACTGTTATAGCAACAAGAAAACCAAGGAGTCGAATGAAAGCTGACATCAAGGGATAGCCATCAACATCCATTTTGGTTGGTTCGAAATTAGTTATCCAGTGATTAGGACAGGCGGAATTGAAAAATGCATGGGGAGATTTTGTGTTTCCGAGGAGACTTTTGACACTGACAGCAACATTTATTTAGCTTTTGGAGGGTTGACAGTTGTAGTAACCAAAACCTCAATTGAAAGCTGACATCAAGGGCTATCCATCCCCCTCCATTTTGGTTAGTTAGGAAGGATTTATCTAGTGATTGGGATAGGTGGAATTTAAAATACATGGGAGGATTTTGTGTTTCCGAAGAGATTTTTGACACTGACAGCAACATTTATTAAGCTTTTGGATCGTTGACAGATGTAGTAACAAGGAAAACAAGGTACCAAATGACAGCTGACATCAAGGGCTATCCATCCACATCTATTTTGGTTGGTTGAAATTAAATTACCAACTGATTAGGATGTGGGGAATTGAAAATACATGGGAGGATTTCTGTTTCCGAGGAGATTTTTGACACTTACAGCAAAATTTATTCAGCCTTTGGAGGGTTGACAGATTTACTAGCAAGGAAATCAAGGTGCCAAATGAAAGCTGATATCCATCCACATCCATTTTGGTTGGTTAGAAATTAGTTTTCCAGTGATTAGGACAGGCAGAATTGAAAATGCATGGGAGGATTTTGTGTTTCCGAGGAGATTTTTGACACTGACAGCAAAATTTATTAAGCTTTTGGAGGGTTGACAGATGTAGTAACAAGGAAAACAAGGTACCAAATGACAGCTGACATCAAGGCCTATCCATCCACATCCATTTTGGTTGGTTGGGATTAAGTTACCAAGTGATTAGGATGGGGGGAATTGAAAATACATGGGAGGATTTTCTGTTTCCGAGGAGATTTTTGACACTGACAGCAACACTTGTTTAGCTTTTGGAGGGTTGACAGTTGTAATAACAAGGAAACAAAGGTGCCAGCTAAAAGCTGACATCAAGGGCTATCCATCCTCATCCATTTTGGTTAGTTAGGAAGGATTTATTTAGTTATTTGGATAGGTGGAATTGAAAGTACATTGGAGGATTTTGTGTTTCCGGGGAGATTTTCGATAATGACTGCAACATTTATTTAGCTTTTTCAAAGGTTGAAAGTTGGAGGAACAAGGAAACCAAGGTGCCAAATGACAGCTGACATCAAGGGCTATCCAGCCACATCCATTTTGGTTGGTTAAGATTAAGTTACCAAGTGATTTGGTTTGGGGGAATTGAAAATACATGGGAGGATTTTCTGTTTCCGAGGAGATTTTTGGCACTGACAGCAACATTTATTTAGCCTTTGGAGAATTGACAGTTGTACTAACAAGGAAACCAAAGTGCCAAATAAAAGCTGACATCAAGGGCTATCCATCCACATCCATTTTGCTTGGTTATAAATTAATTATCCAGTGTTTAGGGCAGGAAGAATTGAAAATGCATGGGAGGATTTAGTGTTTCCGAGGTGATTTTTGAAACTGGCAGCAACATTTATTTAGCTTTTGGAAGATTGACAATTGTAGTAACAAGGACACTAAGGTGCCAACTTAAAGCTGACATCAATGGCTATCCATCCTCATCCATTTTGGTTTGTTAAGAAAGATTTATCTAGTGATTAGGATAGTGGAATTGAAAATACATTGGAGGATTTTGTGTTTCGGAGGAGAATTTCTATAATGACTGCTACATTTATTTAGATTTTTGGAAGGTCGACAGTGGGAGTAACAAGTAAATCAAGTATTAATTGAAAGCTCACATCAAGGGCTATCCATCCACATCCATTTTGGTTAATTAGGAATGAGTTATCTAATGAATAGGATAGGTGGAATTGAAAATACATGGGAGGATTTTGTGTTTTTGAGATTTTCGCCACTGATAGCAAACTTTATTTAGCTTTTGGAAGGTTGACAGTTATATTAGCAAGGAAATCAAGGTGTCAAATGAAAGCTGACATCAAAGGATATCCATATACACCAGAAAACAAATAGCATACCTGTGTTTGACATATTTTGATGTCGATTGCTTGAAATTTAATAGTCGTTTATTCCGTTTCCGGAGCTTCATAATTAGCATGTTTGACATGTTATTTCTTTTGATGCAATAGACATGTACGCTGTAGCTACAAGCGCATGTATGACCCATTATTTAAAAGTACTTTTCAAGTAGATTCATGGGAAGCCACAGAAATAGATACTTCGCTTGTTCTTTAAGCACATTTTGTTGGAGCCAGTCACATATGCCTAATCTTGATTTTCAACACTAATTTTACAGTTTTAATGCATAACTAAGGCCATTTAAGCTATAAATTGCAATCTTATGAGTTTGATTTATCTATTTCTGGAACCCTTGACCCTCGAAACCCCTATTCAGATGTTTTATTTATCATCCTAGCTGAATTAGGAGCCAATTTATGACCAATTTCGGGTCCGGCGGCCATTTTGGACGCCATCTTGGATTTCTCTGAATGCTCAAGGGTGAGAGTTTCACACCCCCCCTGAAAATGTTCCTTGGACCTTATAGATACAGGTTCAAGAGAGAAAAAAACTTTTGGGTACCACCCCTCCACTGCCGGACTAATATACCAGTACGTATGTGTTTCCAACGCCTGGAATCATACTCAGTTCACTGAGTTTAGCTGCCCAGCACAATACCACTGAGTTTCGTCTAAGGCCCTATTCAAGTTCAGAGTGAAGAGAATTTGTAAATTAGTACACTCACCACACAAGCCACAGGACCTCTTGCAGAAGTTGGCGTACTTGTGCAGGGCGCTATTGATGCATTTCCCCTGCTTCGCAAATTCACGACATCTTTCGCTCTCATCGTAACAAGCTCCGGGTTCTGAAAAAAGTTGCAAGACAAATGTAATGCATTAACATAAATTCCATTGCAATATACGAGTGTAAACAACATTATGGTGGACATGGTGGTGTATAATAATGGTGAAAGTAAAAGATCCCTCACATGGCGTAAATGTGTAACATGTTGAGGACTGTCACACTCACCATATCTGTCTATCTATCTGTCTATGATTTATAGGACATTTCATGAAAAAAACTCCTTATGATGAGAAAAAAAACAAACGGGCCTCTAGTACGATTTAAACGTAGGCCTATTTATCATTCACTGAAGCGTATTATGTTACTTCCAGGCCCCAAGAATAAAGAATATTTCGACGGCTTTGTTTACACAGGATTTACACCTTGGCAGGGGCGTAGGGCTATCAACAGTCTCTATCACAGACTGGAGTTTGCCATTTCCATAGAATGTGACTGAATTGGAGTTGAATTGCTGTGTCTCTGAACAATGCCGTTCGGGAAAGTGTTTCATTCAAGTTGGCAGGTTGTTTGATTAAAGTGAGCCTCAGGTTTTTTGCCTTTGGAAATTGGAGACCTTTGGGTGGGTCGTGTTTCATGGCCATGTTGTCAAATTTAATCCTATTAAACTGCCTCCTGAGAGAAAATCCCAGCATTGACATGCTCAAGACTGAAGGTTATGAATGGAGATGAGTTTCATGGTCTGTTCAGCATGCACACCACTACTCCCCCCTTCCATAAAGACCCACAGCTGACATTCTCCAATACAAATTTCATCACAAAAAATTAATCTAACAGCGTGCCCAATCTACATAGATCTATTTGTGGTATTCAGGGGCGGATCTAGGATTCTTTAGGTGGGGGGGCGGACCTCATGAGGCCCGAAGGGCCGAATCTCAACGGCAGGGGGTCTGGGGGCCGCTCAAGGCCCCCAGAAGCTCAGGGTTTTTAGATTTTCTGAGACGCATTGTGAGCTCTCAAAGGGGGATATTTTTAAAGAATTTTGTTACACATTTTTACCTTTTTCAGGTACTACTTGGAGACAAATTAAATCAAGCTTGACAAATTGATTGATATTCGATGATTTCACAGGGAAACAGTGTCCCAATCAAAGTTTGGTTCAAATGATTTAAAATACATGGTTTCATCCATTTTTATCCATGTAATATATACCAAGCCATAAATTTTGCCTCACAGATTGCTTCATGCTGCAGTAACTCTGATTTTTAAAAAGTTTGACAGACAGCCGCTTTTACTCAGGATCAATGAATGGTAAAAGAGAGGCCCTGTAGTGACGTCAATGATGTCCTTGGACAAATTCATGTTATCACTCATTTTTCTTTGACTGCAACCTCTATTCATGAGGCTCTTGATGGGGGTTATGGGGGACGGGGAATTCAAAAGTAAAATGGCCAAGAGACGGGGACACAAAACCCAACCCAGAGCTGAGGGACAGGGAATTTCAATTTCAATTAAAAAACTGCAAAGGGACAAGGAATTCAAAAAGGCCAAGGGACAGGGGGACACAAAACCCAATCCAGAGCCTAATTCATAAGGAATAAAGTGGGGGACATTAGTTCGGTTATGGGGTTTTCAGCCAGAAATGTTCTTTTCTTCTCTTTGTTTCAATTTAATATTTATAAATGTAATATGATGTTTGGAGATTTTTAGGAATCAGCTGCCCTCCCACAGCCAGACCGGTCTGCCAGAGTTAAAACTCTGACTTGCTTGGCAAGAACTTCAACTGACTAGTCAGATAAGTTGTTAAACTCTGACTTCACTTGAGCTAAGTAAACCTCAGCTGAATTAATGTAATTTCATAGGACTTTTCTGTTAAATAGTCTTCAACGGCACATTATAACTTCGGAAATTTCAGAATTTTTGTACACAGAATATTAGGTAGTATTGAATGTGTCAATTTTTAGTGGGTTTTTATTTTGAATATATATACTTTACAAAAGTCCTATAAGTGTGGGAAATGCATTTTGTCATTTCTGTAAGGTAAAACATGGTTAAGTTATGCAACAAAGACTTGACTTAAGCTGACTCAAGTCTGACTTGACTGGAGTGAACATTGACTTTGGGGTATACCCCTGCCCCCTGCAGTCCCCTGCATTCCATGTCTATGCTGTACAGCAAAAAAAAGAGATAGAATGAAGAATAAACAGTAATTTGTAAGATAATTGACAAAAAGAACCAAGGTAATGATCTAAAGTCTGAACTACCAAAACAAAAGCTTCATCAAAACTGCTGTGAGACAAACAAGAACAGCAGAGTTTGCTTATACAGTAGGCCTACAACATCGAATATCTGGTCTGTCAAACCGAACAAATCTAACAGAAATCAGAATCAAACAATAATGACTAAACAGGCCTAATGTAGAAAGTGCTGTTACAGTCTGTCTCATTTCTAGATTGGGCAGTCAAAAATCTGACAAAAACGGCACCAAAACGTCACAAAATTGGATGAAAAAAATCACAGAATAGCTCATCTATCTACGAGTATGTGTCTTTCTACTGTGTGACCTTTAGATTCTGAGCAGTCAAGCCAAACACCGGTTCGCATACATTGTGAAACAAACTGTAGTATAGACCCACATAATTTTTCTTTTTCTACTAAAAAAAAAAAAAAAAAAAAAAATTTTTTTCTTAAATTTTTTTTTTTTTTTTTTGAGGGGGTGGGGGGGGGGCGGTCGCCCCTTTCGCCCCCCCCTAAATCCGCCCGTGGTATTTATGAACATTTTAATTGAATATATTTTGAGTTACAAGCATTTTTTTCTGCAGGATGGACTAAAATATTTACTTTTAGAAGTTTTATTAGTACAGTACAACCATCATAAAATGGCTCGTCAGTTTGGATCGACACTTATCTATCGATCTATAGCGATCCATGGTGATCTTGGTTGATATGGAGTGATCAATCTGGAGTGATCTGTGGTGATCTGTATCTATTGATTAAAATTAATACTAATAAATTTACGTTTCTGTATCAAATAGCTTCTTTGTATTTTTCTTTAATGAATATAATCAATTGTTAGCTGGATTTTATCTGTTCTTTGACTTATAACCCTTAATAATTGACATTATTGATTTTCACTAAAAGTGGGTTAGTAGATCATTACATATAGATCTATACCATCTCAGATCACTACAGACCACTCTTCATCCGGACCGCTGTGGATCACTATGGATCACTATGTTGAGCCATTTTAAGATGGTTGTACTGTACACACACTGAAGCCTTTTGTCTTCCATGCTGTGTGCTCCATATTCTCTTCACCTATTTTGGTATATGGAGGACATACAAGGCCTAGACAGAGATTCCTCCTGAAATTCAGCAAATGCCAGAGCGGCAGAGCTGCTCCTTGTTGCACTAGAATCTGATCTCATACAGAGACAGGATTCAGGACAAGGGCCGTCAATTTGATTGCCATAAAGACTAAAGAATGGTGTACAACTCAGTTCAATTGCATGTATGTGTAATAGAAAACAATAACTTCACTTAAACATTAAATGCATGTTGGTATTACCATACTGACAATTTTCCCATCTTTTAAAAACCTTTTTTAACTACCACTATATAGGCCTATAGGTACCATTGGCCATTGATACACTTCAGAATCCTGATTTGTATGATATTTGCCTGATTTTACAGCTTTTTGCCATAATGTCATTCTCCCAGCTTCAGACCTTCATGACACAGCTGGGGAAACTGAATGGCCAACCATTATCCCACCAGACCTCATGATCTCATGATTCAGGGTGAACATTGTAGTTGATTATTCCATATAAAATTGGCAACTATTGAAAAATAGAATTAATAAGCCTGGTTGTAAACTCAAACTTGTTAGTGAATTTCATTCAATTTAACCACAGTTATCATCCGGCAAAAGCAATTAAGATGTTGACAATGGCAATGCCGATGAAAACCAATATGTGCATTTCATTAATCTGCCTGAACTCTTGAAATCAATTGATTGAAGACAAGCCAGTACCAACAGATGTACTGGGAGACAGCAGGATCGATAGAGCATGCTGATGTCACATGTTTATTAAGAAGTGGACACAGAAATAAGCAGAACATAAACTAATCAACCCACTGCCAGCCTCCCACACAATTGAATAGAATGCCCTCAATCAATAGAGCTAGAGTGATTGGCATAATTACAGTCTTCCTAATTGCATCAACTGATTCAAATGATATTTATTGTTTACATGAATGGTTGAGTTCAGGTCACAAGGAAAATAAGTAAACACCATCAATTCAATTTCCAGATGCCAGTTTGTTCTGACCTTAACAATTTATGAGGGAAACCTTTCTTGCCCACGCAGTTGATTATTTTCAAGGAAGAATGGACACTTTTGGGATACATTTTGAGGCTCCTGAGCTTGACGAGATGGAAATCCAAGGAGTTTTAAAAAAATGACCACACCCTTGTAACAAAACGTTTCTTATTTTATAAAACCCTATCATATATCATAGTTTGTCAGCGATTCTGGTAATAAGATTTTTTTGCAATTTGCAATGATTACAGGTATAATACAGCCATTAAGAAAGTAAAGGATGTACTGACCACTGCGTTTCATCTTGAGGTCATAATAGCGAACGCTCGGTGCATAATTCTTCATTTCTTCATCTGTGAGCGGAGTGACTGGACTTAAAAACAATGCGCCTACCATCTCTCCACTTTCCGGAATCTTTTTTGGAAGTCTCTGAAATTTAAGAAAACAGACAAGTTGTAATTTATAACACAATCTTCTTCTGGAATCAACATCATGTCACCATTCCAAGTACGAAACGTAACATTTTTCAAGAGACGCGATTAATTAAAGGTTTAATAAAAGATACAGGATGACAGATATATTGCAGATTCACGACAAGGGTTGAAATATTACACTGCCTGTAGATCTGGGCAATGGCTTAGATAGAACAAGTACCTTACTATATAAAAGAATGAAGTAGGATGTACTCCCACAGAGCATATTCTGGTAGAAAATTAATGGCATCTCGCAAAGGTAGCATACGAGAAATAATAAGGAAGGTAATTGCAAGTACAAGGCATCATAACTCCGTACAGATTGCTAGTTTTTCAGATAAATCCACTTCTTAACCTTCACCCCGAATCCAATTAATATCATTTAGCCCTGATTCTGATCCATGAACCGGCTCAGTTAGCTGCTGAGCAGTTTGGATAAACAGTGCAAGATCTATAGAGGGATTTGCTGGATTTTATCATCACACACAAATCCATGGATTGTGCGCAATCCCCAAATTATGGTATTGTCAATTTGGCAGCAATTTGTGCACAATCCCCAACCAGACTGTTCTGACACCAGAAGAGTGATTAAGCTTTGTATTATAGGGGTTTCCATCAAGTGGTTACACAGCAAATGGCCTTGGTTGCTCACAGCATACTTGATGCAATTGTCTTCCCTTAATATTCAGCTTCAGCATTCTGCCAAGGTCTCCCAATACAAATACTGTGCTACCTGTAGATGCTCGTTTGTCTAAATTCTCCATTAAATCCATTTGAATGGATGGCTGTAAGTTGATGATTTAATGACACAATTAGAGCCATAGGGTGGTGAAGGTTACCGACAAGTGTCATTTTCTGAATTCAAATGTAAAGGTACGGATTATATTTCACCATGGCGCGAAAACCTTCAGTATTCAGCAACATTTGACTTTCAGTGTCCAATGCATTTCTCATTATTTCAAGTTATAGATTGTATCTGTTGAAAAAGTTAGCTGGTAAGAAAATTTAAGCTACTTTGGAATCAGATGAATGTTGGAACATATTATGTAGGCTATATAGCCTTGAGGAACTGTTAATCTTCATTGACGTTTGCTTGAATTTGGAGCCTGATGTGGGGCGGTAAATATCAAGTTTAATGTCCTAGTTGAGGCAACTAATAATGATGCTAACCAAGCCCTCAAAATGTCAAACACCGGATTTTTAATCTAGATCTCTTAATTTCGTATATTGTGAGAATTGTAGACCCAACAAACCTTTGTTTAAAAGTTTTCACAGAAAAGGAGCACTTTTACTTAGACTTGTATTCTTGCCATAAGATAGGCCTACTGCTTGCCAAATGTTAATATGCTTGGCTTGTGTCCTCATAACACGCTTCTTCGGGCTAATGATAATACCATCCATTCTGCAAAAGCCAGATTGTGCGGCCTAACGATTACCAAAATGAGGCTTGGGGAGTTGTACAAAGGATGTTTGATTGTTGATGAGCCATTGTTCCTTGTGACGTCACTCAATTACATCACTGTGTTATCTGGCCATTTATCAGTTTGTCTGGCAATCAGTGATTTGGCACTAATCCACGAGGAGGAACGAGGCAATTTGGGATTAAATAGGGATTAACAAGTATCTGGCTAAGGGCCATTGGAGTATGAAAGATAACTGCAGTTGGCAAAGTTGACATCTGCAACTGGAGTGTCTTCAAGCAATCCCATCTACCATTGAAGGAAAATGCAAGAAGTGTATTCTCGAACAGCCAAGTTAAGAGGCAACCAGCCAACAAGAACAAGTGAAAGAAATTAGAAACTCTCTCATATTCTAACTCCTAAATATAGTGAGTTTTATAAATACCATCCAGTATGGTTTCTTTCTACTGGTGCAAAATAAGATAGCTTACACTTCCTGTACTAAATATTATTCCAAACCAGTTATGTATATCAAGGCCTATATGCCAATGAATAAAAATAAAACATTGCAACACAGCAATGTCTTAAAAATACGACCTTATGGGTGTGTCACTATATGTTTTGAAGTAAACATTTAAATATTGACTTGAACTAGGTAGTCTAAGATATGCATTGACAGAAAAAGACGCTTTACCATATTTGAAACACTTTTGCACTGAAGAGTAAGATAGATTTATTCAATATCTGTTTGACAGATGGATAGATAAAAAAGACGGATACCATTGGTTAGATAGATAGATAGATAGATAGATAGATAGATAGATAGATAGATAGATAGATAGATAAATAGATAGTTTGATTGATTGATTGATTTACAAACTGATTCATTGAGAGAGTAAATCACGCATAGTATCTATCACTCATTGAAATGTCAAATGCAGTGTTTCATTTTACACCATTAAATCGCATTTATTGACGCACAACTTCCCTAGCATCAACTGTCAACCGGTCTGTATCTGAACAATCAATAGCAAACCATTCCATCTTCCTGGGCATCTTACACAATGGCGGTCAGCAATGCCTTTTCATGTGATGCTAGCACAGATTGTGATAAGCGGCCGTGATACAATATGAACCCATTAACACTAATCGCGTTTGCCTTCCATTGATCTTGATTATTCATACTCATGATACTGGTCGCGTGTGCAAGGTTCGATTATAGGTCAACGCCATTATTGAATCAGAAGTTTCATCAACACCTCACGAAAGAGGTGGCAGAATGGAAAACCTCATTTGACAGACATAACATGATTACATCGACCCGTAACCCCTCCAGGAAATTGCCGCATTCTCCGCCTATTGTAACTGACAGTTTTATTACGAAACGCGAAATATGACACCGTGCGATCAACGCCATTCGTGAAAAGATTCGTGAAATTGTCGGCCATTCTTAAAGGTAACCACAATTTGATCAGAATGTTATCATCATAAGCAATAAGGAAAGTCAACAAACACAATGAGTCATAAATATGGAAGGAGTTTGTGATTGATTGTCAGCAGTCGACCAGCTACCGTCATTCACTTGTAAAAGGCTATGAATGAATCCACAATGTTTCATAGACATTATTCAGATATGATTCAATAACATCTGATCAATTCAGGAAACAGAGCGTTGATTCATAACAGATTTATAAATCAATCTATTCAGTAACTGGCTTTGATGTTCTCACCAGTGCTAGAATTGCAGCAGTTTAAAAAATTTGTCAATCAGCAGTAACAGCTTTTTCAAATGGCTTATTTATTGTTTTGACAGATTGTTTGCTTAATTTAATCCCACAATCTCCCACATAAGCTTCATGCCAACACAGGCAAAAACAATGTGATCCGTGTACATGCTTTGACTCATTATAGGTAATAACAAGGTATGACAGCTGGACAATGATTGCAGACGACCATGGACTGAGTCAGTGGGATAATTCCTTTAAATGCATACTTAACACAAAGAAGTCACCCAAATATCGGTTTGATGACTTTCTTTGATGTATTTTCTTGATGTCAAGCATGCCTGTCAGTGTTGACAGTTGTTTTAAATAACAAAATTAGGCAAAAAATTATCCTAAAATCTGAATTCCACACTGAACTGGCACGGAAGTCAGTTGCTGTGGCAGCCACACCAACAATAATAAAAACATGTGAAGTTAATTGTGGCATCTTAAATAAAAATTTCACTCACAAAAGTTGCTGAACAAAAGTTAATTGTGGTGCAAAAGTTTCAGCTTAAATTAAAGAATGTGGGAGTGTATAGAAGAGATATAAAAATCGAAGTGAGGGCATTCATGCATGTCAAGATAAATGAAATATTAGTAAAATTCAGTTCAGACAGACCAAAGAACAGCTGATTGATTCTGCTTGTATAATTATAAAGCTGACAAAACAAACTTGAGGACAACTGAAACTGTGGAAAACAGCGTAATGTTTCACAAGATTTTTAGTCTGTATACATGTTGTTCAATGTTCATGTTTATTATTTCTATTTGTATATGAATAGTTTTGCCATTAAGTGCTATGTTTAGCTGTCAATCATTATCAGCCAACCATAAAAAATCTGATCTGATTGGTTACTTCTCACAACATTTTTGTGAACAGTGACTGACTTGGACCACATTTGACAAGTTCAGATCGCATTTATACAGAATAAAATGTGCAGGCTTCTTTGTGTTATTTTAATCAAAGTATATTTCTGCTTTTCCAATTAATGAATACATGTATACTTTACCTTATTTATAGCACTACAAAGTCATGCTTTAGCATATATATATCACAAACAGTCAAATGTAATGTCTATAAACGTGTCGTGAACTGCTGTTCAGATATAGATAGAGAAGTAGAGAGAAATAGGGAGAAAGAGACGCAGATAAAGAGATGTGATAGATAGATAGGTAGATAGATAGATAGATAGATAGATAGATAGATAGATAGATAGATAGATAGATAGATAGATATTAATTGATTAATAGTGATTGAAAATCTTAAAAATTCAAATGGATATTAAATGAAAAGAAAAAGAACGAAAAATAAGTAACTATTATATATTGTAACTATTATATATTGTTTTAATAGTGGGGAAGGGGGGTTGCTGGATCAAAATTTCCCTCAATTGCTTTCTCACAAATACAGATGTTGCGGTCTGCTCTTCAGTGTGAGTGGACAAAGCCAATGAGTGCTCATGAATAAGCTCCAGGAAACAACCAATCACTCTTCTTGTGCATGGTTGATTGAATTTTTGTTAGCACTTGTACATTGTTTGAATGAGAATATGATCAGTTTAATTTTCATATGCAACCTATTGTTGTCAGTTCGCAGCTTGGTCCACATGAATTAAGCCTTTGCAGTTAATCACAGTTATTTATATATGAAAAGATTGTTGTTTCTCAATTGGTGGTTGTAGAAAAACTTAGTCTATGCCCACTTGGTCCGCTACCACTGTCTCTAAACTGGATTTTACAGTTACCTCTGTCGTCTGCTGCAGTGACAACGTACCAGTTCTGTCTGGAATCTTGGAACATTGCCAAGCAAGCTGTCATACCTTTTCTAATAGTAATATAGGCATCAGAGAGGTGGCAGTGGAAAGCAATGGAACAGATTGTTTATGCCTGTGATGCCAACTTGGCTGAAGTATCTCTTCTGCAATTCGGCTTCCAGGGGAGGAGACTGTACCATAAACTGGTAGGTATCTAAATAGCTGATGTAATCCTTTTATACAAACATCGTGCAGGAAAGTGAAAATCAGAAAGTCTTTTTTACAAAAGTGATGAACTCAAGTGGCGCGATTACTACTAAATATTGGCGGGGTCGTTTCCCTGACTGCGAAAGTTGTTATGCTGCCTTCACAGATGGCAATAAAATTTCTCTTGGATTGTTTTGAAGGTAGGAATCAACACATGTCGTTGAAGGAATATTTTAAAGCAACTTACCAGTACAAAATGAGGGGCCTGGTCTGAGGAGGACAGAACCAAATACTGAAAGTCATCCACCACCCAATAGCCCCAACAGTGGGCATCTTGTCCTGCAAAAACAGTAAAAAAAATCCATTTATTAGACTTGACCATAGATGCCGTTTTAATAGAGAAACCTAATTATCATGCAATTAATGGTTATACACTGGCAGTGAGGAGATTAACTTCCTGTTTTGGTGTGAGGCTTTAAAAATGTCAGAACGGTTGACTTTTGACTGACATACACTGCACATGTCAATTTTGCGATTGAGAAGAGGCGGAATGTTGGCACCATTAGACTGGTTTAACATTGCTTGAGTGCCCTAAGCCTACTGTAACACCTTTTAATCCCCAAACAATAATTTTAAACAACTTGCTACCTTTGGACCTCATGTTTATTCGATACTGTAAAACACCAGACAATTAAGATGCAATTCGTTCTACTCTCTTTTATTGCTTTCATGTACATTGTAACAGTATTTTGGTGACACAATGATAGACTATAGACATCATGATATCTATTTTCAATGCTATGGACTTTGCCTGTCTGCAAGTGGACTGTTGTTACATTGCCACTTCTTATTTCAGCCTTGGCAGATCAGAACATATGCTGTCATGTGTTGCCACCTAGTGACTAGTGTGCTATTCCGCGAGCAACTGCGAGCGGTCCACAACATTCCAGTCTGAGAAACTCACACAATTTTGTCTGGAAGAAACCGGGGCTGTTTCTGAGTGTGCTGATAGCCTTGTTTACTTCCTTAGAGAATGTGATTGCCGAGTCTGACTCTGGTATACATCAATGTTGAATAGAAATTTTGTGAGCATACAAAATCAACTTTTGTTCCAGGTGACAGTAGCGTGCAGTTCTCATTTTCACCAGACTGGGGCTTTGCACTTATAAATACGTAAGACAGAATTTATACATAGATCACATGCTTTCAAATAATTATTTCCCTCATGTGCAGCTTGTAGTAGTCTATTAACATATTGATTTAATGAATTCCATTAACGTCATTTTGGTCACATTGGTTAATTTGATAATCATTGCTTTAGTGATTAGTATGAACCGCGACATGTTAAATTGATGCATCACACCACTCATCCATCAGATTCCATCAGATTCCATCTTATCCACTTTAGAATCAATCCATACAAGAAGGCAATACATACTTAGTGGCTTCCCATAAAAGGGGCTGCAGTTATCTTCAGGAAAGTAGAACGAGATTCCCTCTCCGTAAATGCATTCCGACTCTAACCTTGAGGGCCTCCATATGCGGTGACACATCTAGAAAAAAAACATTGAAAAAATTAACAACAATGGTCAGAATGCCATTATTCACTGGAAACATTTTCAAAATTACACAGTTCACTCAAGAAGATTTATCGCAGAATGCGAAAAACCTGGGCTTTTTTGGTATAAACAATGAAGCGCATATTTTTTGTGCCCATGTTTAATTTGGAATTGCATTACACCTGGTCGTGCCATTGAAGGACATTACGCTGCATTTAAGAACAAAACAGGCAAAGAATGCAAAAAACAAATAAACATTGTTAAAAAAGGAGCGAACTGTTTTTTGTGCATCACAATTATTTTACCTGAAAACGTGCTGTACCAGAACATTATCCAAATTCACACAAAAAAATCACTAAAAGTATCAACACGCTTTGCCCTCAACCCTTTTGTACTTGAGCCATCGATCTTATTCCAAACACACTCCTAAAAACCCTGAGTGATTGGAATTTAATCTTCTTTATATGAAGTACATGATGGTGTGCATATTTTACACCCACGGTTTTGGAACCTATCTACTGAAATGTCAGATAAATTTAATCCCATTTCGAAATGGGTTGCCAACTTGGCAGAATTGCATTTTGATATAAAAAATGGCGCAATCATATAGTAAATAGAAACAATATATATGAAGAAAGATTCTTATAACTGAGAGATATGCAAGAAAGCTTAAAAAAATATGTTGTTCAGCTTTCATAACTGAACAGTTTCATGTGACATTTCAGTTTTCCCCATACCAGCAGAATAATAAGTGCAAAAAGTTTGTACTAGGTAAATAGAAATATTATTATCGTTTTCATAGGTATATGTTTTTCTTGTTTGTATTTCGCTTTATCCCAAGACTGTGGTGTCACAGATTTAGTTGCATAACTTTGTATATTACGAGCACACATTTCAAGAAACTGACTAAATGCATTGACACATGGATTATGTATGTTTCGCTTGTTTATGTTTCCAAACTTTTGGCTGCAGTCTACAATGACTGACAACAAATGTTATAAAGTGATTTGAAATTGTGATGAATAGTATCTTGTGAAAAACAATAAAACAGGCTTTGTTTGGGAAACATTGAAACAGAGACTCTTCTGGCAAGGTGTAAAAGTCGGCTTAGACAGAAGTTGTTTGTTGTGGTTGCATACAAAACATAACATTGCCTGGCAGTTTTAATTTCCTTTGTCATAAACCGTGATGTCAAACTCTGAACTGATATGTCACAGATTGAAGATTTGACCAATCACATTCACAGGTACCCCAATGATGTCACGGTTTAACTGCAAAACGAACTTTTCAAAAAACACGTAGCTATGAAAACGATAATAAGAAAACCAATGTTTCGAGAACCGGAATCTCTCAGAGCTATATTAACTATAGAAAAAGTGATGAAGAAGAGACTCCTCTTTTACTGCCTGGTTCACTCTAAAAAATGTCAGGACAAAATTGTTTTTTTAGATTCAAAACGGTTTTTTGAAAAACCAAATTTCAATGCAAAACCAACATGGATTTTTAAAATCCATGTTTAAAAAAAATCCATGTTGGTTTTTTGCATTGAAATTTGGTTTGTCAAAAAACCATTTTGAATCTAAAAAACCAATTTTGTCCTGACATTTTTTTAGAGTGTTGGGTACACTTGGATGCCACTTCCTGCATTTTCTTGCAAGTCATGTCACTTAATACCTCAATTGCAACTCTGTTGAACTTTGTTGAACTTGGAACCAAATTCCAACACTTCGAGCGACAGTTTGAAAGTTTGAAAGAGTGACAGTTGCACCGTGGCTGGTGCGCCATGCATAAGTAATTCTTTAAGACGTACCTGCTTCCTCTCGTTGAGATAGATTCGGAAATCAAAGCCTCCAGTAATTGGACATTTTATCCACCTGTTGTTAGAGGGAGCTGAAAGAAGATTTCAATCTTGTTAGTGTTCGAATGACATGGAGAAACCTATCGTACACCCTGAGGCTTCGACAGGTCTGTGAGCAATTCGGTGAGTAATTGAAGAAGTTTTGAGTACAAAAGAGGCATTGACACCTCTGTTTTACTTGTTACTTAAGTTCAACGAAACAAGTACAAGCACATCACATACTGATGTTCAAGGATATTATCATATGAACATTTTTATAGTATTACACAATACTCATAGTTTCAGTGAATTGAAGCAGATTCAATATTTTTATTTAACCACAAGATTCTAGAGTCACTTGTTTTATTGTGGTGCTTTAGCAGCATCAGGTTAATTGGCTCACAATTTGTTATATGAACCAATCAGATGAAGCGAAGAAACTATGTGGCAAGTTAATTGAAAAACTGATTTTACTGCAACTGCTGTCACACATCATCAATACTGTGGTTAACTCTCACCAACGCATTTCTTGAGTAGGTCAGTGGCAAAAACTGACATTTGTACAATAGATATTTATCAAGAAATAAAAGGCAATAAAATCAGTAAGGTTACATAGCTACAATAACCTCACAGATCTGAGATCATCTCTGTGACATAATACTTTAATAGGCATTATTCTTATAGCAGAAAGCAATGTTTTCCCTTGTAACAAGATACAGCAGACTGGACATTTGAGGAGACGGAGGAATTCATCTCATTCCTCTGATGTACATTTAGTGGTCACAAATTCCTCAGATAAGATGTATTGGTTTCATTTGCATTCATTGGGTAACCAAAACCATCCAAAAGAAATTTATTTGCACAAAAAGAGTTAAATGTTTTGTTGTGAAATGGGCCGCACATGTCGTTAAAGGAAGATTGATTGGGATAAAGTATTCCTGAGGATGTCGGCTTTGCAATAACTTCCCGACAGATACATTTTCCACGGTTAGGGGTTGTCACCCAGAATGCGTGATTTGAAGGATGGCGGGCCAGGTCTCGAACTCATTTGGAACCGAGTCAGCTATTTTTGCGGAGAACACCAATGAAATATGATGAATGGGTGAAATATAAAGTTAGTGGCCAACACCACATTATAAGCTCATAGCCCAATGGATGTTAGAGATGTCAGACTGCTGCCTTGCTGACCAGACAGATGAGCTCCATGGCATCTGGGGGTTGCCTGAACACACAAAGATGAAGATCTTCCCCAAAATGAATAATATGTCTGACAATGTGAGAGCTCAGCTTTATATGAAGTTTTAATACACACAAAAGAACATACAAGAGGAAACACACAAGACATACAATGTAACTGCGACCTATTTCGAGAAACTTAATTATTAACAAAAAATTGGTGTCAAAGTCTTCAGCACTTCTTATAATGACAATTCCATGCCAGACAGCTACAAAAGTATACTTTCTGTATACAGATAGCAGATTTGTCCTGTAATAATGATACCTACAGATATTATTTAGATATACATATCATATTTGGTTCAGAAAGAAGATACCAACGGTGCTAGTGAAGATATGGTTATCAACTTGAGACAAAATTTCTTTTCGAGAAAATAGCAACACGAATCCAGCGTCAAGACAAATCTGTCCCGTGGGCTCTTTATCTGTCTCCTAAGAAGCAACAACTCCTATTCTGCAGGAATTTGTTAGAAATTATCTCCTAGGAGTGTTTGGTTGGAGCAAGCAAGAGTAGTCTTCAAAGCTGCACTAATCTTATTCATTTCCATCTCACACTCACTCGTTTGAATTTTTTGAGCAAGCGCCGAAACTTCGCCGCTGATGACATTTCTCTTTAAAGGTGTTTACCCAATACAAAAATGTCTTTTTCAAGTTCAGTCACAAAAGTTTTTGCCTCTCTAATGCTTTTGAAGAAGCTTGATCTGGCATGCGGAGGTTTCGAGTAGATTTACTTTGACACCTTTGGATTTTTGCAACACTACAGAATAGTCGCAAACAGACGGAAGGAAGAAGACTATAATAGAGGGAGATATGCAGACATATACATGGATAGACAGATGAATAGATCAATAAACAGATAGATAGATAGATAGAGAGAAACAGACACAGAAAACAGATAGATAGATCAATAGATAGTAGATAGATAGATAAAGAGATAGATAGCTAATTGGAGAGCAAATTAGATATATGGAGAGGTTGATAGATTATGTATAGAGAAATAGATCAATAGATAGAAGCAATTCTGATCTGTTTTCAGTGAAAAAATAATGATAAACTGAACAGTTGCCATGGAAGTTGCATTATAATAATTTGATTATACCCCAGATTTATACTTTATATTATAAATTCAATGCATGAGACAGATACAGCTATATATGTCAGGGACAGGCAGACTGCCTTTGTGCTTAATCCTGGTTGCCCTGCACCATTAGATCCAATTCAGAGTGACAGGCCTGATGTTCTTGTACATCTGCCTTGCACTAAAGAGAGTGGATGAGACCAAGCAGTTGGTACATTAACACTTTTGCAATAGAATGTCTCGAGAATGTCTTGAGAATGTCTCGGCGTCTAGATTCATCTGATTCGCAACGAGGGTTGACACTGAGGAAAGCTTGACACAACTCGATTAGGGTGCTGGGACGGTCCTCTGTGAATTGTTGTATAAGCGCCGGATGCCTCATCCAATAACATGACTTCTGGACCGTTTAGGTGAAGACTAATCTGAGCCAATGATACTATATCAAGCCCTATCAACAGTAGTCCTGGACACAGAACACCGCAGAGCATTAGGACTAACCGCAATCAATGCGGATTATCCACATAACACGCTGATTGTGGTTAACGTCGCTGTAAGAGCGGTAATGACCATGATTGCCCTTCCCTCACAAACTCCAATCACTGTCACTCTCAAACGACTCATAAAATAACCAGGTTATCCAATGCATATCCTAGCCTTACAACATTATGCTCTGCTAACAGGAGAGATGTCTGTCTAAATGTTAGCAGATGAAACAGTTTTCTTCTTTGGCCCTTTACAAATGAAAGTCCTTTACCTGTCCACGACAAAGCAGCTGAGATGAAAAGATTCACGCCTTGCCAAGCAACTAGGACTGCTGCAAGATGCAGAATGTGCATGTATTTGTGTCTAATCCATCAGGAACAAAAGGAAAAGTGCATAAAGGAGTCACCTAGAATAGTAATTCAACAATATCCAATATACTATAAAAAACATGTCAGAATAAATTTCTAAATAAGTAGGGCAGCGTGCCTGGATAAAATAATCTAATGCAATAATATAGGCCCAATGACTATATAGTAGTATACAGCAATTGAAATTATGAGTTATCATTAAAATACACCGAAATACTGTCTGTGGGGTCACATCCCTGAATGTACACGCATGAAACTGTATATTCGATGATTCAGTTAGTGAGGTCAAATTCTCTGATATACAAACATATCACTCACTCATCAAGCATTGAGGTCACATAAATTATGTATGCCTCCCAATGAAAAACTAGTCACTCATTCCAATGCAAAAGATAGGACTTTTCCCTGATGCAACAACCTCATCAGACTTTTGAGGAAGTAGAACACAATAAAAGCTCACATCAAGCACCATTTTCAGTGCATTGCTTGTGCATTGTTCTCTATCTGACTCCACACCTTGGCAGAATACACCTTTACTGCTGATCTCTTCAGGTAAAAAGAAGTCTTTTTGATGTCTGTAACAAAGTTAATTGGAAGCAGGAAGCACGCGATATGTAAACTGAAAGGTGCTTGACTCATTGGCCCCCGGTAAAAGATGTGTGCTTCCGTTAACTTGCCATTGTCCGAAAGCTCGTCTTATAATATTTCCTCATCTTATAATATTTCCTAAGTCTGCCAGAAATCTGTTAAGATAATGTACATATTTCTTTCATGTGCTAATGCTGAGGGCTTGGTTAAAAAAAAAGACATCTGCAATCTGTCTATACCTTTTGATTTTTCTATCTATCTATCTATCTATCTATCTATCTATCTATCTATCTATCTATCTATCTATCTATCTATCTGTCTATCTATCTATCTATCTATCTATCTATCAAGATTTCAACATTTCTATCTATCTATCGGTCTATCTATCTATCTATCTATCTATCTATCTATCTATCTATCTATCTATCTATCTATCTATCTATCTATCTATCTATCTATCTATCTATCTACCAATCTATCTATCCATCTGTCTATCTATCCTATGTTTTTTCCTTCTAGCTATTATCTACTTACCCTTCCAATCAGTTCCCCAAAGACACTGTCAGGCACACATACACAATATTCACCATCCATGCAGCAATATCACCGTGATGTTACGCAGGAATATGCAGTGGCTGATTGAATTTTCAGCCAAACGTACCTCGAATATTCCAGACATCGGGTGATGAAGCATGCGAGCCGCAACCACTGAGGTATATTGCAAAATAATTGCATTGCAAATGTAAATTGTACATTTTAGATGCCAAGATATAGATAGATACTAGATAGATAGATAGGTAAGAAGATATATAGATAGATAGATAGATAGATAGATAGATAGATAGATAGATAGATAGATAGATAGATAGATAACAGATTGATATAAAGCTTGACAGATAGATAGATAGATAGATAGATAGATAGATAGATAGATAGATAGATAGATAGATAGTTTGAAAACCATTTGCTATATATAATCATATTCTTAAAGAAAAGAAAGAGCCTTGGATGTGATTCGAAGATATTAATAAGAAACCATTTATCTCAGATGAAGACGAAAAATAGACCGGACTTCCCTGGAATGTTTTGCCCACTTAATAGTTTCCCCATAAGCCTGGAACATCGTACACATATCATCGACTCAAAAATCAATGAGTTGGTTTTTCTGGTTTTCTCTGCATGCTATATTAACCCTGTTTGAACGTGGAAAACACACAAGTGAATGGCAAAGAAAAAAAAATATTACCAATGCCAGGTTTTCAATAGAGTCACTTATGCTTATACTAGAATTTGACATACAACCGATGCATTTTTCAACTGACTTTTATGGTAAAAATATTAAAATAATAATAGTGATATGCAACACGTCCCTCAAGAAATCAAGCAGCTAAAGTATATATGATAGATAGCTGCGGAAATGTGCGTATAGATGGATAGATATGGTAAGTGCAACCATCTAAGCCTTGTTCTGGGCACTCACGAGGGTTGATTGATGAGATGGGAGAGAGAGTGGGGGTCCTCAACATGTTACACATTTACCTCATGTCATCTTTTCCTTGTCCAGCACAGACACACTGGCGTCAGTGTCCGGATGAAACCTGACATCTCCTGTAGAAATATATATATTGATAGCAGGTTTCATCACGACACCAACACACAGTCTTCCTCCGTATGGTATTTCCTTGATGGACATTGTACAGCGTCTTAAGCACAGACGGTATTCTCAGGCAAGTGAACAAATTGGCTGAAAATGGAATGCAATCAGAGGTCTAAGCCAGGGCCAAATTTAATAAGGCCAAGTTGGGAGTAGATTCAATAAGGGGTATTCCAAGGACATCCCATGCTCCAGGGTTTATTCTGTGATAGCTGCACCTCATCAGCACCCTTTGCCCCCCTAATATGGCAGGGTACACCATATGATGATAACACTGCAGACTGTACAGACAGGGAGTAAGGGTGAAAGTGGGTATTTTACACACTGCCACGGGGCATTACCATGTCAGCAATGTCAGGATCACGAATGATTTGTGGGCGCTAAGTGGTGAGATGTTCGCGAGATGTTGGCTTATCAGATTTCAGAGCATTTGCTGTTGTCTATTCACAGAGAAAAGCCAGACGTTGCTGTTGCAGTGTATGGAGTACTAAGTACACAATGTGGTTAGACACCCAGCCAACGGATAAAAAGATAAATAGTCAATCATACACACAAGTCCTCAAATTAAGACTATTCTGACATATGATCATCAACTAGAATGAGCAAGCTTCTGAAATAAATATTTATTACATACGCCCTTCTCCGAAATTACCAAACCCATTGGAAAGAGGAGGCGTACACTTTGAAGCAGTGTCCCATTGTGCATGAGGTGGACATTCTAGCCGCTAAACCTGAGAGTCAAGAAAATGGAAAGTGTAATTTAAAAGAAATCTGGTTCTGGGGAACATATCCAAATGACACAGAATAGAAATTATTCCTATATGTTATTTTTTGGACTTACAAAACAGAAAGCGCTATACATTTCAATTAAAGATAGCCGGCAGCTGTTTCTTGGAATCAAATTCTATATACTTTTTTTAACAGGTAATTATCCCCACCTAATTTGATCTCACATTGCAAGTGTACTTGTTCGGAACAGAATTCCAGGGATGAACTGAAATGTTATGCCAGAAAGGCCTGCAGTGTCTTGGAAGTACTTTAATCAGATGCTTCTGTGTATTTGGCTTGGTGATAGAAACTTGGCACACATAAACAGAGAAGATACCTTAGACAGAAAAGTAAGAGTAAAATAATGTAACGGCATGATTTTATTGCACGGAAATATCATTGAGAGATGGCTGAGGTCTGGGCCTTTGGTGTGGGTACATGCAACCAGAATGACCTGTTAAAAGCTGTACCTTGTAGGTTGAGACATGGAAAATATAGGCAGCAACTTGGATATTGTGGACTTGGTGCTGGTGTACAGTAACAGTCACTGTACGTAACTTGGCGATTAAGCTGGGAGGCAGAGTCACTCACTGTGGTCAAGGTGCCACTTAATGCACTGAAGGTCTTTGCCTGCATGGATTTGAACCCCAGTTGGGGAACCCGAAATTTTCATTGGACTTTCATGAGGAAAATACCAGCTGGATGTTGTTCAGCTAAAACATTGAATTGTCAGCCCCTTTTATCAGTGTCTGTAATCGGTCTCGCATATGTAACACCTGTGTGTCACATGTGTAACGTGTTCAGGACTCCTGCTCTCTCTCCCATCTCATCAATCAACCCTTGTGAGTGCCCAGAAATGGGCTTTGAGGGCTGCACTTACCATATCTATCTCTCTATCTCTCTTCTCCATATCTCTATCTCTCTATCTCCCTCTCTCTATATCCCTCTATCTCTCTATCTCTCTATCTGTGTATTTCTTGAGTCCTTAGTCTCCATACATTGAGGAGGATATAAAATTTGCTTCAGCAGCAACTTTTGGCAAAGAAAAGCCAACATTATTACTGATGCAGACCGGTTTAGTTTTTCAAGACTTCACCTTTCAAATGTTGCTGGTTACTCAAGTGAGACTTCTCAGTTTTCAACTTGTGTAACTCTCAAATATGACTTTTCAGCTTTCCAACTTACTTTGTTACTTGTGACAAATACCAGATCGAAAAGAGAAGGGACAAAGCCATATGGTCAGAACACATTGCAAACATTAAAATGGATTTATTGAATTCCTGGATTAGCTCAGTGCTCTGGACAATTTCCGAACTTTCTTAACTTCCTTGCTACAAAAGTCACAACTGTGCATATTTCTCAGACATACATTGTAACACATTTCTTATTCAAATGTTTCCACTGTTTAAATATGAAACTGTATGGTATTTTGCTGCACTGCACCTTTGTGAATCCTATTATTCTATTCTAAACCAAAATTTATCGCAGCTATATTGATATACGGTTTCTTTAACAACCGTCTGTATCTGAGTAATACTTATGACCGCCACAATGGTTCAAACAAAAGAAAAAGGCTGCCGAAAATGTTTACACTTGACGAAAAGACAAAACCAGTAAGGTACCTGGATGGTAAGATCATTATACAGCATCAAACCAGACTTTAAGAGCCTGACAGAGCCTTCTGGAAGATACCAAGCTAAGCTAGAGGCTGAACCAGTGACTGACTCAGTGACCTGTTGTGGATCTGTGGGATTCGGTGGCAGCCGGGCTAGGGGCGACACTGAAGCCCATTACTAGCCACAAAGCCAGGATCTGTGATAGGCCAAGAGGTCATACCGAGTGACCCTCTAAAACCACTGGATCTTCCGTCATACCAACTGACGCCCTCCGAAATGTGCTGACAGCTTCGGTCGCCCCCAGAATATCCAAACGGATCCCAGGCCATTTCTGCTCCATCGCCACATTCTACAAAGCACTATGCAATCCATTTCGCTCTAACAGGGCCCGGGTGAATAACTTTGGTGTTTACGACTTGTATATGAAAAAGATCACCAAGTAATAAATATATTTGACTCATAAAAGTAAAGTATTTGTGCAGCATGTGGACATTTGACCATCTTTCACAATGATTTTTAACAGCGCCTGCGCTGTGAACTTTTCCGAACGCAATGCAGCTTGTTTTCAGAATAAGAACTGATCTTTGCATAATATCAAAAGTTGCTATTGATCACTCGATCCTACATTACTGCTTCATGTAATTTTCTTTTGGCACTTCCTTAGAGTTGTAGAATTAACTGTGCAAACATGATGTATTTTGGAGAACCTAACATTTTCAATTCAAAATTTCTGATTTATAGCTCTGAAAAAAGGGAACATCACTGCTATGCAAAGGATGCTCAAAACCTGTCTTTTAGCCGACAACAACATCAGTGTGCTACAAACGCCTTCATTCCCGTGCTGGGCTTCTACTGTAGACAATTCCAGGCCCTTTCACAAGACCAGACAACCCAATGTTTACCCAAGCCCGAAATTTCAGGCCCAGCAGGGAGGCATAGAAACCTCTAGTCTTAAAGGACCTTTGATTTTTACAGATGTCCAAGCCTATCACACAATGTACAATGTGTGTACACTGTACAGTGCAGCCAGGATTCTCAGAAAATACAAATACTGCAGACATACTGAGCCAAAAAGAGACTGGCATCAATAACTTCTTTCTATGTAAAAGGGTAGTCCAGATAGGCAAACATTTTTGGACCTGTACAATCAATGTTCCTTTCGGTGGCTGGTATTTAGGATGCTCACTAGATCTCTGATGATTTTGAATTCAATACCGGTTAACTCTATCTATTGTTATCAATGCAGTGGTGACCATCTGACAGAAAAACTGTCATGGAAAAAAAAATTATGTATATTATATATATTATATCACAATCTTAAAATGGATCTCATTCAAAGGTCTAAAACATTGCTTTCGCTGACTCCGAAAATCAAAATGCCATCAGTAAAAGTGATATAATTTTATTGGAATTTATAGAAACTTACATAACCAGGGCCATGGGCTTCTTTTGATAGAATCGTCATAACACAGCCTATCCTCATTTATATGTTTTGGATCAGCTGAAGAGAAAAAAAAAATCATTATCATATGTCACTCAGATTTTGTGGTAGCATGCAGCAATTATATTTTATGATAACTTCCCAGGTAGTCAGGGATGGAACAATTGAATAATAATCATACACCATAGACTTGTCCATGAAGTGACAGACATCTGCATTTTCATCTCATTTGTAAATTTGTCTTTATATGACACTGGAGGTTTAAAATATGCAAAGAGTAAGTAAACCTCACACTCCTTGAATTTTGAGATGAATCAATTTGCCTTTTTAAAATACATTTCATCAAGAGAGCTAATGTCTAGAATTTAAGATGTGTAATTTATTCATACAACCCTTATCAGCTAAGCAATAAATCACAATTTTTGACAGATTCAATCACACTTTCGACTTACCCATGTAGATTTGCAATGCAACATCATTTATCTTCTCGAACTTCAAGCAGGAAAATAAGGTGGTGCTGAAACAATTAAGAAAAATCAATTAAGAAATGGCTTGGAATGCAACACCAAATACTTCTTGGCAGGCTTAGAATATGAAATTTTAACATAAATTCAGCAAACATGATAATAAAATTAAATAGAATAATCACTCTCTACACATTCTTGTTAAAATAACAATAATGTGAAGGCAATGTTTCTTAATATGAACTAAATCTCAGCAATTTGTCTATAACAGATTGATAAAAAAGAGAAGATAAGCGAGAAAATAATAGATCTCCTTAAGCTATACAAGATCTATTTTATGCCAAAGCAGAATCTTGTCGCCTTGAATAACTATCCAGAGGTCTTCACAGAAATTCACATAAAACAATGATGTTGGCATCGCACCATGAAGTACAATTACTTTATATTTCATGATATAATTTCCAAAGAAATTTCTGTGGATGCCAATGCAAGTCGCCTTTCGCCATCAGATCCTGTGTGGAATTGCAAGAGGCGTTAATTGATGATCGGCCCAGATCGGGTAATTAGTGCTGGGAGCCATAATCATAAACAATGCCTCAATTTGTAACAAGTAGCAGCTAATTTCTGTCAATAAAGTGCCCCCCTTGGCAATTCCAAGCTGATGGCCAAGTTACACATTTCGTAATGTCTTGATGCATCACTGGACTGACCCAACCGAATTGATCAGCCATTTGTCACCCTGGCACACACTGGTTTCTATGCAGCCTCTGCAGAACTCCATAGAGTATTCAAGCATAAGATTGGTCTATGGAGTACTATACTATGAGTAGCTATGCTCAATTTCAATTGTATGTCTAATTCTATCGGTACTTCATTTAAGACCCACGATACACGTATGTACCATGAAGATTTCGCCTTCTTTTATGTCAAGAAATCTGTTTCCCCCGGATACAGAAAAGGACAGAGCCTTAATCAGTATTATAGGTTATCTAGGGAATTGTCTTACTCAGCATTTAGAAACTTGCTGATGCCACTGCTGACAAAAGAAACACTTGACACGTTTTAAGTTACGCAGACTTATACGATGGAGCAGACAAAAGAACAGCAAACTAAAGTGAAGACATTGCACACATCAATGGAAACCCATTCAAACTGGAGTTTGGAATACAAATAAGAATACTGACAAGATGAGAAAAACTTTCATAGTATGAACTCCAAGAAATAAATATTCCACTGTTTGTTTAGGCAAACAAACCCTTAGGAGTTTATGCCAATTTCGCGTAGACTACTGAATATATATAGGCCAATGTAAAGGCAGCCTTTTAAGATTTATTCAAAAGTGGTAATTGTATATGTGTATGTTTATAGTTATATTGAATTCGATTGGAAGAGGAAAATATTAATAGATTCTCCATCCTCCCCACGCAAGCCCTGCTAAAATGAACAAGGCTTTCTGCTATTTCCAACCTCTTCTGTGATTGGCTGCTTATTTAGGTCATAAGCATTTTGCAGGCAGATTTAGTCTGTTTATGGACACTTAGAGGATTACTGGCAACTAAGAAAAACAGTGTAAAACAAGCAAACTTTCAAACAGATTCATTTCAGAACTGTGAAAATACATAATTCAATGGAATTTTCGGAACTGTGATAGCACCTTTCAACAATACACAATTTCTCCATTTGTAACTGTTTGAAACAGAAGCAACAATTTCAAACTGTGAAAGCAGTCCCTGATTGGCTGAGCCAAACTGGGTCAGTTAATTAAGTATTCATGAATTAGCAAAGGTTATGGGCCATTTTGTCATGGTATGACTTGGGATGATGTAGATTCTCATGAGGTCATTTCAGTGAATACCCAAGGGGAACACATCGTAAACACAATGTTGCCAATTGGTCGAGAGCTCTTCTGTTGTGACAATGACATCGAAACGCACAGTAGAAATTATGTTGCCGGAGCACGAGCACAACATTGAGTTTTTTCACAACACAGTGACAATCTTGCCACAACTTCGCATGCTGAGTTGCTGATATTATTTCGACATTGCTTCACATCGCTGTGTTGCCATTTTTACCATACAATTCTACATAATTTAAACTTTCACCGATATTGCGACTTTGTCTTAATGTTGTCACTGCATTGTTTGCATGCAACATACAAAGTGTAGATGTGCCCATTGGAAGGTGATTTAAGCAATACTGCAGATATGATATCCCTACGGAGTCAATAAATCTATGAACTCTGAACCATTCTGAGTTTCGTTCAGGGTACTGTGAAGAGAATGGTCCAGATTCTGATTTGGAAAGTTTCAGTGCAGAACTAATGTCAGAATAATACCTCTGGAATTCCCAAAACCTGCCCCTCAAAATTACACCCTATTGCATTTCATTGCAATACATCACCGTGAAATATCAGCCAAAATGCAATAAAAGACCAAAATTACTTTTCCCAGCTGATAATGAAATGAAGGTGGAGCCACGATACTGTTTGCGCATGCATGACGCTACTTCCTGCTTGGCAGGAAGTAGTATCCAATATCTTAAGAATATCTTAAGGAACACAAGACTATCCCCTTAAGAAAGATTTGTATTATTCAAGACACTGGACAAAAGTTAAAAGAAAAGATATCCAGTGATGTTAGCAGTAGTGTATTCTCAAGGGCTGTGCATAATGATAGAACAAAAAGGAAAATCTTCGTATAAAGCACAATACTGCCACCGGCCTAAATAAACATGACACACACCAACCCATTTACGGTATTTCTATTTGATAATACAGTCCGTCTTCTCTAACCACCCCAATGCACTTTCGTATTCTATTTCAGTTAGCCGGAATAAAAATAGTTGATGAAATTACTGACATTTGGAAGCCTGACGATCAATGCCGCCTTTACAGTTACACAGGATGGGTAAATTAAATTTGTGTTTTCATTTTCATAACCCTTTGTTGCTTTCGAAAAACATGTTTCCAATTGGTAAGCTAGATTGTAAAGGATTTTTAGATTAAAAAGAACTAGACATAAGCTACCATTCCCTGTTAAAGTAAGGATATATAATAATGTAGACGACTGATTTGCAGCGAAAGACATTTAGTCAAGGGTGAGATTGTGACACAAAATGACAATAGGCAGTTGCAGGTTTATAGAATATATTTCCAGTAGGGTTGCAGCAATTTTAGACCAACACATTCATCATATAAGATCAGATTATTTCTGCTACATATATATTCATACAACAAATTGTGAAACAGTGAGTCCTAAGAGCTTGATCGGATTGCCTGTTGAAGTGGGACGCACTACAACAAAAATCTTGAGTCGGTCCCATGTTTGCAGGCTTTTTCAGGCGCTTCTGTCCTTTTAGAGTCTGCAAACTCGCAAATGCAATTAAGGCGGTGTGACCAACGCTTGTAGGAGCATTTTGCTGGTGGACAAAGTCTTTAGGCGGTGACATGTCCCTGGCAGTTCCTCACAATTCTTTGCAAGCCCCTGCAAGTCTTTTGCAAGTCCCTAGGAAGGCCCTGGTGAGTTGCTAGCAAGTCCTTTGCAAGGGGGATATGTCGAAGGGCAAGATACAAGAAGGAGCACTTGAGGAATTCCTCGCATACACGCCCTCCGTCTTTTGTAGCTGGCCAGTATTCAAGGCAGGTTGCAGCGACAACGACTTAAACGAAAGGAAAGAAGTATAGCCGATTGATTAGGTACGTGCACCAGCTACACCAAGAACTTTCCGCAGCACTGGCCCAGCCTGGCCCAGCCACATCAGCACTTGCTGGTCTGCCTGGTCCGCCTGGTCTGCCTGGCCGGTTGCCACAGTTCTACTTTCTTTTACGTGTGGCTGGTCGTTTAATTTGCCGCCGGTTTATTTCATTCTCGTCTCATCGAAAAGTATTTAGAACTCTGCGAAGTACCAAATTAGGCAGTTGTAGCTGAAATAACGATTTTTTTTTTCACCATGCATCCTAAATATAGTCTGCTGTTTCCAGTTCCCACTGCAAAGACTGCAGTATCAAATAAAGTTAGTTGCAGGAAGATACAATAATGGATTAAAAGTTGGCCTACACAAAATATGTTCAGATCGACCTTCTCGTTCTTAAACAGGCCAGCAGTCTACATGTAAATTTGGTTTATTTATAGGTGGGGTTTTGGCCTAAGAATCTTTACAAGTTTTTGTAGACTGGTACAAGAATAGGCCTATGCAGACCTTTCTAGAGAAAATCCATAGTTCTCAACAGAAGTTCCAAGCAGTGGGAATGACGTCACAACATGACGCCATATTACTATTTGACACTGACAATCGAACCCACGTGACATTACCATATATGTGGGCACAAAGGAGAAATACAAAAACCTCTTTATCACGTGAGCATTGTTGCCCTAATCTTTCAAGTCTGTTTCCTGTCTATCTATTCAGAGTACAGCCTACAGAGGAGCCATCTGCTCCATTTCCTGGCAAAAACAATAACCGTTTCAGGGAAAATCTCGCTTTATTCTGGCATTTTTGTCTTTTTTATGTGTATATTCGTATTTGAAGTGTTTACCTTGTACCAAAAGCCTGCATTTAAATCTGCTGGCCCAAAAAACAATGATAAAACGGCTTTCGAAATATGTGTTTCTATATATATATATACATTTATAGATCTATGTCGCATAGGCTTTTGGTTCAAATATGTGAGAAGTCCAAATTATCCGGAATCAAACTCAGCTTCTTCTGCAAGACATGTCTACGAACCAACAAATGCTTGTGGCTGAGCCGATGATGAATGATTATTCACATGTGATTTGTAACTCATAACCTGTTGTGAAGCATCCATTTCGTTTGTGCGGCTGCAGCGGGGCATGGGGTGAGGCGTAGAGTGAGGGCTGTGAGGCGTAGAGTGCGGCTATAAGAGTGGACTCGGGTAAGGCAAAGAGTGAGGCAGCTCAGCCGGATGGCATGGATGGGGGTGAGAAATCAATGAAAATGGAAACAGAATGCAAGCAACGTCTTGAGTATCAATCTGATGCCTTAGTATTCACAGCTGTTTACCCAGGGAAGCACAAAAAATGCATGTTCTCCAGCAACAGGCATAACAAGTGGCCAAGGGTCCTGCTGGTTAAATAATGGCTCCTAAGTACCCAGGAATATGTCAATGTGTGGTCTCACAACCAGCCAAGCCTGCAGGTTTACACACAGACTGGAATTTCCGTTGGTTTAGCTGGCGCGCTGTGGTTTTACAAGAAGAGATACAAAGTCTTACGCGCCAAGTATCAATGACTTACAACCAGACGGCCCCCTCGGAGAGAAAAATGAAATCTCTTTACCAAGTATTGATGTACCTTAAGCAACACTGAGCTAAAACCTGTGCTGATCTCATCTGTCTCAACATCAGATTCTATATGTGTACTGAATGAATACGTGTTGGCTTTTATAGACCTATACATCGTTGTCGAATTTAACCAAGTTCTTGGCACTCACTTGTAAGGTGTGATTGATGAGATGAGAGAGAGAGAGATATATTTCCCAACAATGGTATCCAATTATATATACCGTTTATCTTAACCTTCAAGGATCTTTGCTCTAGAATGTTCACAAACAGGCTACAAGGGGGCCAACAATTTAATACGTCGTAAGAACGACATCCAGAAGGGATTTTTTTCATTGCGATATACGAAAAAATTGCTACCCGATTGGGAGTCAAACCCAGGACCTTCTGAGGAGCAGGCCAAGATACTTTTGATCAGCACCTTCATCATCTTAGCCATGTGAAGGGCTGATCTTCCTTCAATAGCTGGGTCACTAATCTCATCGATAGGAATTAGGATAGTATACAATGTGAACATTCTTCAGGGTACTGCGAAAGACTAAATGATTAAAATGACAAAATGGACAATAAAAACCCCATGCAAACATTCACAGCTTCTTTCCTTTCAATATAGCCTTCGATGTGTGCTGTATGCTGTTGCATTATCCATGCCCTCAACATGTCTTTTTTGCAACTGGAACTAGTCCGGGAAAGCAACATGTGCTGAAGGTTCCTCAATTCTATCAATAACTTCTCCCCACTTCTGTAGCTATTCTTGCAATATACTTCCACATCTAGGCTGCAATGCAACTGTTGATTATTTCCATTGTCAGCTCACAATGTATATTGTATGCATCTTGCTGTCTGGAACACTATTTCTCTTCAGAGATGCCAATGTACTTGTCTGAGATATAACCGCAAGGCAAATGACTAAAAAGACGCAGTAAAATGCGATGCAGCTCAGAGCGGACTTAAAGGCGAAACCTCTTGTTATTTACACCATAAGCCGATATACAGAGTATAGCTCATGTATTTTGTATGACTTTGAAAGTTTATTTGTTCAAAACTAAAATGTTATATCTAAAGTTTAAACTCGCACAATGTCATGTAGATGACGGTTGGACACGCATTGTTATGTTTTTTCCATATAATTGCACCATTGTCTTTCGTCATCGCATCATGATGTCTGCCCTTGGTGACAGTGAGATATTGCATTATGAATTTGAAACCCAGGAGTCACTCATGAACACCTCCATATCCATAATCCAATATATGCCCACAGATGCCCACAGATGCTGCCGGAGCCATCCCTTTCTCTTCCGCACTCTCCCATCTTCCCATGCAGCACCAGCCGGCTGTTGCCCCTTTAAGGCTGCCGCATGGAACTGTCCTATTCAAGGCTTAATGCACCTCGGGGGCTTTTAATGATAGCCGAGGGTGGTGGTGTGTCAAAATGGCAGCTTTCCCTGCTCCCTACCTAATTAACTGCTCCAATGGCCTGTTCCCCTTAAATATGCCAATTAGCCAGGCTAATACCTTCCAGCAATCTCTGTGCCTCTCCGGCCAGCTGCCTGTTTGTGCCCGGGCCCTAATATCCATGACGCTTGTGATTAGTCCAGATCCTCAGGTCATTATTATGCTAATTTTCACCATTTTCTCTTATCTGTCAGGACATGGAGCCTGAAACCAAAGTTGTGGACAGACGTAGTATTTCTGTTTCGTGTGCGTGTCCTCAAACAATGTCATTGTGAGCATCGGAGGCCATTTTGTTCTTCGTTGAGGTGGGAAAAGCGTTCCCCCACACTCCAAAAAAATTCGGGACAAAATCGGTTTTTTAGATTCAAAATGGTTTTTTGAAAAACCAAATTTCAATGTAAAAAACCAACATGGATTTAACCAAATTTCAATGCAAAAAACCAACATGGATTTTTAAAAAAATCCATGTTGGTTTTGCATTGAAATATGGTTTTTCAAAAAACCATTTTGAATCTAAAAAACCAATTTTGTCTGAAATTTTTTAGAGGGCATTGAGCTACCTCCATGCACTCAGTTTGTTTTCACTGACCGATAAAAACATAGTGCCATGTAAAATCCTATTCAATGAAGATTATTGGTCAAAGTTTCTCATAACAAGTTCTTGTGTTACAACCAAAGAGATAAAAGTATTTACATTCAGCTGTCTGTGGACATCAACGATGTCACAAGAGGCCTGTCCGTCAAATGAAACTAACCGTCAATTTCTAATTGAGACAACTCGTGACCCCGGTGGTGTGTGGTGTGATTCATTCAGTGACTTGTCTCAATAGCATTGCAAGTACTGGACATGATCATTAACCGCACTGAGTCATAGAGAATGACATAGCAACGATAGGGAAATGATATCACAACTTCTCAAGGAACCTTTCAGAGCATTAAAATTTGAGCATTAAATTTTGTGTAAGCACTTGTGATTTGTCGACTGCAAGTGGTTGTTTTCGAAAGACACATTCACATAATGGTGTGCAAACTGCTCTTGAAAACTGAACCACTATCTTATTGCACCGGTATATCAATAAATATATTCAATTTTGTCATTATACTAATTGATTATCCGGTAAAGGTTGGAAATGCTATACCGCAATGTTGCAATAATAAAAGGAGAAGGTCTTACAAATCAGCAGAATAACACTTTTGAGCAAGTAGATAAAACCTTTTGCTTTATTCATTTGTATACAGCCTAAACATTGGACCCAGAGGCCATATAAGCTTTTGGAATTAAAAGCCCCAAACTTTTTTTAAAAGCTTAAATATAGAAATGCGTGAAACATTTATGAGTGCCAAATGTGTCTTTCAAATTGCGGATCCACATTTTCCGTTTTAATATTTAAAGACGACCAGGTGTTGTTCTGAGCTGTAACCACAATAACGCTAGAGAGATGCAAGAAACCAAGTCAAGTAGCTACAACTAGAATAGATAAGTAGATGGCCAGATACTATTAGACAGAATCGAGACAGATAGACACATAGATGTGGTAAGCACAGTCCTCTAAGCCAAGTTCTGGGTGCTCACGAGGGTTGACTGATGAGATGAGAGAGAGCAGGATTCCTGGAGTCCTCAACATGTTACACATATATACCCTATGTTAGAGATCTTTAACTTGCCCAGTACAGACTATGATGCAAGGGGCTACCAATTTAACATCTCATCCGAGCAACATCCAGCTGGGATTTTGCTCTTGAAGGTCCACTGCAAATAGTTTGGGTTCCGCACCCGGGGTTCGAACTGACAGACAAATCAGTCGGACACTAGGTGGCGATGAGGGGCTCCGCTTGCAACACACTGAGCAGACTATTGTAGCCTGGGGTTCGAACCCATACAGGCAAAGACCTTCAATGGAGCAGGCTTGGATGGTATCATGCAGACACCCTGCTAAAGATAGATGGATAGATACATGTAGATAGATAGATAGATAGAGAGATAGAAAGATAGAGAGACAGATAGATAGACAGACAGATAGATAAATCTATAGATAGATAGATAATAAGTATACCGAAAGATAGATGTGCAGAAACAAGATTAGCCGATGCCCTATCTCAAGTTCTCAACCTCGTACAATGTCATGTAGTACTACAATGTACATCACCTTGGACATCATATTTCTGTACATTTACTACATGTACTCCCAACAGGCCCTCAAGCCTTCAAGGGCCTAACCATGCTGCATATAGCTGGAGGCATTTAGTACGGAATAAACAGCACAAAGGTTGCCAAATGAAATCATGCAGTGGCAGAAATCAGAGGGAAGCAAGAAAATTAGATCAGTTGCTGCATCAGAGATCATCATGCCACTGTTGGCCAGGATGCCATGAGCAAAAATGGCCACTGGTCAAGCTGAAGATGTAGAGCTATATGATGTGGTGGGTGACTGTGAAGGATATTACAATGGAGCCAGGTATTTTTATGAGTTTCAATTTTCTGGCAGTATACGTCAGATCTCATTGATTTATGAGAATACCCATTTCCTTGTTCTGCCCTTACTTGTACCGAAGCCAACATACATGAAAGAATAGTAGCCTGACTACTGGGCTCTGTTCTTATAAAATAAATAATGGACTGGCAAAACTGTTCGAAAAAGTGAGTCCAAATGAATCAATATCAGTGTAAGGAAATTGGGACAGTTTTAATTTCCTATATAAAAGGAGAGAACTGGGATTTTTGAAATGATATTGTCAAAAAAAGTCTGTCTCGAGTTCAATCTCTTTCATGTCAAATCATTTTTAGACACCTGAAATGTGATTCTTTGCTTCTTTTTTTTTATTAGAGTGCACACTGTACAAAACATATCTGAGGTAAAGAAATGCATTTAGTTTGCACTGTACAGAGATACATTTGGAAAATAAAATGACAATAATAGCTGAAAACAAAAGCAATGTTTGCAAAAACCCCCTTTCCCACATCTGAGGCAATTTTTGTTACAAACCAGTAGAATATACTGCACTCTATTCCACCCTTTAGATTCCAATAAATCTTACAGATAGCCCACTGTTGCTGGAGTAAATTACATTTGATTTATATTAAAGATGGTTACTTGTTGCCCGAACATGTAGGGCCTTAATATGCATGGCCATGTCAAGCCATTTTGGGGCTAAGGAACACAGACCCCGGATTACAGTTACAGCAGCGTCTTGCACATGTAATCAAATCTTCCTTTCTTGATGAATTAAGGGCTCCGGCTGACACCTCTTCAGGGAACAGTTATGTATTTTGCCAAACCAAGAACGTGATATATAACTGTGGGTATTTGAGGGTGTTCTTGGGTATACGGTTTGTGGGTGGGCGTGTGCCAACCAATGTAGGGCCAGCCGATAGTGGCGGCTAGATTACATGTACACAAATTGTGTGCGTAGCTGTGTTTCACTGCAAGATGAAGTGTACTACTAACATTACATGCTCTCTCCTTGACTCCAGCCTTTTCGGATGAGAAACATCAACCCTGGTGAAGACAAACAATGGTTGTGATTACACCATTTAATAGATAAAAATTTATTGCCATACTAGATGAATCTCTTGTCTTCCTTTACTATACGTGCACCATCCATATCATGGATTCAGTAACAGTTCACTTGAAAGTCGGATAAATTTCTCCTTGGCACGGAACCTCTGACAAATGATCAAAATCCAACAACTTGAATAAATTTCAAACCCGACCATTAGTTTCTTCAATGGCCTCCAACATTGGACGCTCACATCTGTGTTATCCCACACATGTTATAGATAGTGAGATCTCTATCTGTTGGGCCACTTAACTCAACCTTTCTTGCTTAATCTTCGTGAGAATAGAACAAATGCTGGTCCAGAAACACATTCGACAGACCATTCACAAACGTCTGCAGTTATACCAGCTTTCCTTTTTTCCAAAGAGCAGAGCTGCAAGTGGTTCCGTAAGAAATACAGAAACTCAAGTCTGTAACAGCATCACTTTCAGATACATTTATTAATTCAAAGGCTGTAAACCTCTGTGTACTGTTGTTCAAAACCATCATCGAACAAAGAACCATATAAATTTGTGCATGTTTCCAGTACGTATCACTTTTCTGTGTAATACACAAAAGTAGGGCGTTTTTTCGTCAAAATCTACCCAAGCAAGAGTCTCATTTTACATGTCAGGCACAAACACCAGGCCTGAGGTCTAAAGTGATTTACAGCAATTTGCATGGAATAGCACAGCAATTTCCAAACGCCGTCATGATAACATACGCAAGCGCTGTTGCCTGTTTGTCACCGCATTTTTGAGGACATTGTAGTTTTACCAACCTCTTTAACTACTGGTCTCCGTCATTACCACCAGGTACCATCATTTATCCAATACCTATGAAGTTATCCTGTCCTGTTGAGGTGTTTCTTTCGGGTCAGATATCAGCAAATTTCCCCTATATACAGTCACAGACTATGGAAGGATACCAACTTTCCAGGTTCAGCCAATCAAAAAGACAGTTTTTGATATCCTTCTCTGTCTCGGCCCATTCAAGCATGGAGTTTTTATATCCTTCCCTACCTGACATCAACAAAACCAGTCAACACTCTAAATCCAATATGTTTACGCAACGTTCTGCCACAAGCAAGGTTTGAACCAGCTATCCCAGCCACACCAGCTATACCTGTCTTGCCTCAGGTCGAATTGAAGGAACACTTGTCGCTTACTTGTATGAGATTTTTACAGCCTGGCAGTGTCTTAAATTTAGTGAGAATCGAAAAGGGGAAGAATCCATGTGGGTGGGTGACTAGGCATGTGTCAGCCAACCGACAGTGGCGGCTAGATTACATGTACACACATTGTGTGTCAAGCTGTGTTTCACTATAAGATGAAGTGTGCTACAAACATTACATGCTCTATCCTCAACTCCAGCCTTTTTGGATAAGAAACATCATATGATTTCTGCATAAGATGCAGTCTGGCAGATGCGAGGAGATAACAATCTAAAGTCCCATCAAACAACAATGAACGGGGTTTGAGTGGGAATTGTTGCCCAAACGGGAATCCAACTTGGGACTTTCAACCAAGCAGGTGATTTATTCGCCGCGTCATCAAGCCTGATACCGCATATTGAATATGGTTACATGTTGGCTAAACGGTTCAGAGCAGCCATTTGTGGTCTGTTAACTAAACACATTGAGTGTATACCAAACCATTGTCTTTGAGTGTATACCAAACCATTGTCTTCTGTAGCTACACCAAGTTGACAGTTTGTTGCTTGTAGGTTTATAAGCATGATGGATGTGGGAGCTACAATGAGACTAAATAAACATATTGGGGCATTAGAAAATGAGTTATGGGCAAAACTGACACTTAGACCTTTGGTAATCCCCGGAGGGAGCTACTGTCGCATATGATACCTCCTCATTATCGCCCATTTGATCAAACATGGCGGCAGACAAATTCTGTTTGCTGGTTATTTCATGCTTGGCCGCCTCCTCATAGATTCGGGCATTACACTGTCTTCTATAACAGGGTGCATGGGGTACAGAGTAGGAGAAAATATTGCCGGATATAGATCCTTTCCTTTGTAGAAAAAAAAAGACAAAGACATAAAAAAACATAAAGGAGTAATGGTAACGTTTCACTATTCGACTATTCCAGTTTTATGTTTTTTTGCCAATTCAAGTGAACCTCAATGCACAAACAAAAGTTTCGCGTTTTAATTGGATCAAGATGAAATACTTGTCTTTTTTTTTTCAATTGAAAAAGGCGTGCAAAATTGCTAAAAATATGCATTTTTCATAAAATCTGGTACCATGATTATCTCATGTCAATTTTGAGTATTGCCAACTGCACATACCAATGATATTTCAAAAGCCAGTAAAGATTTTCGGCTTATCGTAGAAATATAATTTACCACAAAATAGATCAATCAAAAATTGGCAGTTGGCAAGCACAAGCAGGTATTTGGCAATCTCAGAAATTGTAGAAGATGCATATTAATGATGAATAGAATTTGTTTGGAAAATGCACGCAATAGATATAGGCAGAGGTCTAAGCCAGGTGAAATGTGAAAAAAGAAGAAATGAAGCATAGCGTATAAAGGGAAAAATCGAAAAGAAAAATCCCAGGCAAGAAGTTTGCTACATAACAACAGAATTGCAAGAAAAAGTGGGAGATGCAGGAAAAAATGGAGTTTCAAGGCATTCCTTAATTGAAACTGGAATTCTAGGTGCAAAAGATATTCCAGTTCTTTTGAAGTGAGAGAAATATTTGATATAACCAAAATTCTTGATTTCAACAAAGACAGTGTGTTTATCTTTGAACTGCGATGTGAGCTAGGACCGCAGGGGATTCGGAAATTGCGTCTTCATCCTCTTCGACAAGAAATATTGAAATTATTGAATAAGAGAAAAACAGTTTAGTAGATATACTAGAAATACTGTCTTGACATTATTTGTAGACATTTTCACTCTCTCTAATAAATGACTTACTACCTATTTTGACGTCAGGGGAATGTCAAAACGTTATGCTGATGTCTGTCTGACGTCAAGTGAGGGCGGATGCTCACTGGGTATGTATTCAGAACTTCACATCTTCAGAAAAGCAACACCAATCATATTGAATGATTAGCAGGATCTACCACTTAAAACAAATGTACTTTAAGTCAAATAACATAGAGTCAGTTCCACAAAATATGCAAAAATCAATTTTGGTAATCTTCTATGAACACTCGGGTGAATAAATTTGGCAATCATTGGCAGCTGAATGATACAATGCTTTGGTTGGTCCTGAGGAGCAGAGGAGCTTAGATTGATATTCGGGTCTCATGCCAAACTTGTAATCATAATAATGGACGGAATACCAAATCTTGTCCAAAGCGGGAGTGCAGGCATTCCTTCAGTGGAAGACCTGCCATCAGTTATTTTAATTTTTTCTTGTCAGTTGTAAAAACAGGAATATTTTCATTCTCAACCAGAATCCATTAGGCATTGGGCCATTACTCAATTGGAGTATACCACTACTTACGCTGGATTTGATCAGAAAGGTGAAATCTATTTCGATTGCCGATTTTGCTTCACAAAACTACAATTCGAAATTGATCACAAGTGATTTGTTGAATTGAAAATTGCATTGGCTTTATTATTGATTAGATTTTGATTGATGTCAGTGATTGATTGTGATATCTTGTTGCGTTTTTGAGATTTAGCAATCTATCAGTTTCAAGAGATTCACACACACTATTTAATATATTTAACCTGATTGAATTCTAATAATCTCAAAAGAAATTTTATCAGATACACAGGATTCATCAGACATAATATATTATCAGAACATTATTTTCAAACCTCAAAATGGTGTTTTATGTCACTTGTTGGAAGGAATGAGAGTATAAAAACATTGCATCCAAGCTAAAAACCCAGTGGAAGATCTAGGGGAGGCCTAGGGGGCACGAGAATACAAAAAACATTCCTTATAATTTGACAAAGCTATTTTCTTTTGAAGAAATCTTTCTTTCAAAACCAAACACATTAGCAGTTTGGAAAACACTCGCGCGCATTTGACCGCAGCTAAAGTGGAGACCAAAATTTCAGAAGTGAATGAGATCGAAAAGGTAAAAGTTTAATTTTTCTTGGCAAATTTGGTACCAGTATCATTAGTACGTTTCAAGCCAGCAATTCTGTCACAGTAATCAGTGATAATTTGTCAAATTTCATCTATTTTAGTTGATGCATTTTGCATGATATCTGGTTATGATCTAAATGGATGGCAATTAGATGCATATTACTGTTTTCCTGTGCGGCTATCAATTTCAAACCATTCAGACATCAACACATCTTATCCTCTAATTCTACAGATTATACTCATTAGATTCATTGCATTTTGACAAGGATTAGATTTGGCATTTGTGGTTTCTTCATGATGTAAAATTAACCATATTGAGAAAATTGCTTCAACGAGAAATTCATGATTAATTTGGTGACAATCTGAATTGTTTAAATAAAAAACAAATCAGAATAATCATACACTTTAACAAGAAAGACTTAAAATAGCATATTGTCAGGGTGGGAATATTTAATCATACTCTAATTAACTCAATTCATTTTGTCATGTTGTCTTTAATTTAGGGAGCGCTGCTTCTCAAAAGCAAAACTTCACAGACATGAAGGTCACCTATTAAATGTTACAAAAAGCTTCCTCTTTAAGTTAATGAGGCAACCGTTACTTCCTTATTAATACAATTGCTTCAGATTTAATCTCTTTCTGAATGAGTGCTATTTTAGTAATTGACCCTTCTGTTCAGATAATTATCTTTCGCCTACAGCAATGTAATGCATCATTCTTTTAAGACCCAAAAATGCCTGACACAAATATTATCAGGTTCAGAATAATTACTCACAATGTGTTATGATAGATGTTATATTTAACCAGTATTTAAAACTTATTTTATTCTGTTTTTTCCCCGAAACAGTAAGTAATGTTTATATTTTTTGTTTATTAACAATTCCTGTATAACTCATCTCTGAAGAAGTGATACCTTATTAACTACTCTTTTGCTATTTTCGTAATTATGACCAACACAGGACACTATAATGTTGTTATGCGCAGAACACTAAACCATTCTCAATGCCTTCCATTTGAGTTCCCTTAAATACCAGGAAGTGTGCTTGTACAAAATGCAATTTATATGACAAAATGGCCACATAAATTTTCAGAGCTCAAGTGTACGATCTGCACCCATTTTCCTGAAAGATTTTCATTACCTTAATGTTGGCCATACATTAACAAATTTAATTCATACGCAATTTTGTGAAAGTGAGAAGTGAATGAGCAGAATAACAATTAAGGCAGAGGCGAGAGAAATACACTTCTATAATATTTTAATTATAGTATTTTTTAGTAATCATGGTCACTTGTCACTTGAATGAATTGGAAAGTCAATTTAGACCTCACCAAGATAAATTCAAGCTATGAAAAGCCGGGCACAAACTGACCGCATGGTATGTTGTCCTGCTGCAAAGAGTAAAACAAACAAACTTTCTACAAGGTACTTTTCAATTATTGCGAACTGAAAGATACATGTATATCAAAGCAAGCATATAAGGGCTAAGACAGTAAGACACATCTTTTGGGTTCTTAACCTTGTTTTCATCAGTTAGACAGAATATGCTGATACTTTGCCTTACATTTGTTACATGGAATAATTTCAAATTGAGCTGCATTATCGTCCATTATAAAGTAAAAACGATATAATAGCTACATGTGTATCTGCACATGTCATTAGTAACATCCATTTTTGTAGAAAAAATGTCAGGCCAAAACTATAACATTTCGATGACGTCAACGGAATGAATCTCCCAATACTTATGCTTGCGCAACTTGTGCAAAACACACAATCCCAAGAAAAGGATGCACAAGAAAAGGCTCCCTAGAGCTTTGAGTTAATGAGCAACCAATTCGCTCTTTTGTTATGGTGTTGGCATCAAATTAAATCTATTGCCGAAGAAGTGTCATTTTGATCGGATATTACACATTCCACTTCCTTACAGTCATTTTGATTCAAACGTATAGATATACACTTCCAAGAAAATTAATCGGATCACATGTTCAACATTAACACATGTAGGCAATTCTAAATATGCTCTACCAATTGTATGTTGTTCTGAAGATGAAAAGCAAGCATTGCTGCACAAAACAATTGTATGATAAAATAAGCCACAATTACATTCGTATAGATCAAAGATATGATCATGACGTGTCGAAAATATCGGCAAGATTTCAATTTCCTTAATGCTTGCAGTTTATCTGATCTAAAGTCAGATGTGATGTTAAAGAAGAACATACAGATGGAGTATACATTCCTGAGATACCAGATGAATAAGAACTCAAACTCCAGAACACTAAATACCACAACATTAAAACGGAAATATAAATTCAATTGTAGTATGAGGTGTAATGTTAATGCACCTGTACAGTACAAGAACATATCATTTATCAGCTGGGCCTTTTTTTTACCCTTGGTTGTGAAATTGCTGATTCAACCTTTGAGGAAAGTGAAAGAGGGATAATGTACAGTTTGTTTGTTTGTAAATTTATTAATAGGCTCCAGTATATGTATAACTAACTACCTACAATACTTATGTCTTCCAAACCACCTTCTGATTTATGCATTTCAATAATCTTTTCTAAACCATTGCGGAATGTAAAAATTAAGAAATGAAGCATTACATATACAATGGGACAAATTGAAAATAAACAATTCCATGCAAGAAGTTTGCTAAATAACAAGAGAATTGCAAGAAAAAGTGGGAGACACAGGAAAAAAGTGACTTGCAAGGAATTCCTTATTTGAAACTGGAGTTCTTGGTGCATAAGATATTTCAGTTCTTTTGAAGCTGGAGAAATATTTGATATAACCAAAATTCTTGATTTCAACAAAGGCAGTTTGTCTTTGAACTACGATGATGTGCTTAGACCTCAAGGGATTCAGAAAGTACATCTTCTTCCTCATTGACAAGAAATGTTGATATGAGTGATGGAGAAAAACATTTTAGTTGATATAATGGCTCATCGTGTCTTTCTTTGAAATGTAATACAAGATGTATTATATGAAGACATCTTCACTGTCCCTATGTAAGTACTGAGAACTTTTGTATATCAAGAAGGACAACACCACAGTATAAAATGACAAGCAAGGATCCAACACTTAAAACAAAATGAAAGTCAGTTTCCATAGAGTCAATTCCATGATATATGCAAAAATAAAATTTTAGCAATCTTCTATGAACACTTGCGCAAGAATAATATTTTGCAACCTTTGGCAGCTGAATGATACATGGTGTGGTCGGTCCTCAGCAGGAGAGGAGCTAAAATTGATATTCAGTTCTCCTGCCAAACTTGTAATTATAATAATGGACGGAATACCAAATCTTGTCCAAACAGGGTGTGCAGGCATTCCTTCAGTGGAAGATCTGCCATCAGTTATTTAAATTTTTTCTTGCCAGTTGTAAAAACAGGAATATTTTCACTCTCAACCAGAGTGCATTAGGCATTGGGCAATTACTCAATTGGAGTATACCACTACCTACGCTGGATTTGATCAGAAAATTAAAATCTATTTTTACTGCCGATTTTGCATCACAAAACTACAATTTGAAATTGATGACAAGTGATTTGCTTAATTGAAAATTGCATTGGCTTTATGATTTCTTTGATTTGATTGATGTCATTGAATGATTGTTATATCTTGGTGCGTTTTTGAGATTTAGTAATCTATCAATTTCAAGAGATTCACACACACTATTTCATCTATTTTAACTGATAAAATTCTAATAACGTCAAAAGAAATTTTATCAGATACACAAGATTCATCCGACATAATAGGCCTATTATCAGAACATCATTTTAAAATCTCAAAATGGTGTGTTATGTCGTTTGTTGGAAGGAATGAGAGTATAACAACAATGCATCCAAGTCAAAAGCCCAATGGCAGATCTATAGGGGAGGCCTAGGGGGCACGAGAATATAAAAAACACTCCAAGGACTTACAATTCGACAAAGCACATTCTTTTGAAGATATCTTTCTTTCAAAACCAAACACATTAGCAGTTTGGAAAACACTCGAGCGCATTTGACCGCAGCTAAAGTGGAGACCAAAAGTTTAATTTTTCTTGGCAAATTGGGTACCAGTAGCATTAGTACATTTCAAGCCAGCAATTCTGTCAAACCCAAAGTAATCACTGATGATTTGTCAAATTTCATTTATCTTAGTTGATACACTTTGCATCATGTCTGGTTATGATCTAAGTGGGTGGCAATTAGATGCATATTACTGTTTTCCTGTTCGGCTATCAATTTCAAACTATTCAGACATCAACACATCTTATCCTCTAATTCTACAGATTAAACTCATTAGATTCATTGCATTTCTACAAGGTTTAGATTTGGCATTTGTGGTTTCTTAATGATGAAGACAGGCTCAAATGTGTCTCAGGTAAAATTATCCATATTGAGAAAATTGCTTTGAATAGACATTCATGATTAATTTGGGGACAATCTTAATTGCTCAAACAAAAAACATATCAGTATCATCATACACTTTAACAAGAAAGACTCAAAATAGCAAACAGTCAGGTTGGGAATATTTAATCATACTCAAATTAACTCAATTCATTTTGTCATGTTGCCTTTAATTTAGGGAGTGACGCTTCTCCAAAGCAACAGTTCACAGACATGAAGGTTATTCTTAAAAATGTCAAACAAAGCTTCCTCTTTAAGTTAATGAGGCAACCGTTACTTCCTTATTAACACAATTGCGTCAGATTTAATCTTTCTCAATGAGTGTTATTTTAATAATTGAACTTTCTGTTCCGATATTCAGATAATTATCTTTCGCCTATAGCAATGTAATGTATAATTCTTTTAAGACCCAAAAATTCCTACTAACACAAATAATTTCAGGTTAAGAATAATAACTCACAATATGTTATAATAACTGTTATATTATACAATTATTTAAAACTCATTTTATTCTGGTTCTTCCAAAAACATTAAATATAATGTTTATTGTTTTTGTTTATTAACAGTTCCTATTTAACTCATCTCTAAAGTAGTGATACCTTACTAACTACTCTTTTGTGATTTTCTTAATTATGATTTATAAATGGTAATTCCCATATAGTTGTTTAGACCACCAGACCAACACAGGACACTATAATGTTGATATGCGCAGAACACTATTACTCAATACCTTCTGTTTGAGTTCCCTTAAGTACCAGGAAGTGTGCCTGTACAAAATGCAATTTATATGACAAAATGGCCACATAAATTTTCAGAGTTCAAGTATGTGATCTACACCCATTTTCCTGTAAGATTTTCATTACCTTAATGTTGGCCATACATTAACAGATTTAAGTCAAACGCAATTTTGTGAAAGTGAGAAGGGAATGAGCAGAATACCAATCAAGGCAAAGGAGAGAGAAATACACTTCCATGATATTTAAGTTATTGCATTATTTCATCATGGTCAGTTGTCACTTGAATGAATTGGAAAGTCAATTTAGACCTCACCTAGATCTATGAAAAGCCGGACTCACACCAACCGCATGGCATACATGTTGTCCTGCTGCAAAGAGTAAAACAAATAAACAAACTTTCTACAAGCTATTTTTCAATTATTGCGAACTGAAACATACATGTATATCAAAGCAAGCATATCAGGGCTAAGGCAGTAAGACACATCTTTCGGGTTCTTAACCTTGTTTTCATCAGTTAGACCGAATATTCTGATACTTTGCCTTACATTTGTTACATGGAATAACTTCAAATTGAGCTGCATTATTCTATATTATAAAATACAAAAGATATAAAAGCTATATGTATATCTGCACATGTCATTAGTAACAACCATTTTTGTAGAAAAAATGTCTAGGCAAAAGCTATAACATTTTGATGAAGTCAACGGAGTGAGTCTCTCAATACTTTGGCCTAATGGTAAGGAGTGCTTGTTTGCGCAACCACTGGCTCTGAGGGCGTGGGTTCGAATCCCACCCCGGAACTTAGTCCGAGCCCATGGGACATTAAATGGAGGTGGGTTGTATCCAGTGTTCTGTGCTGGGGCAACTGAAAGACCCTGGGCATCCCTGAATTAATAGGGTATGTTCCAGACTCCCAGTCTTCTCATCAATCATCATCATACGGCGATCACCAACACTGGAGGGTGCTACGGCATAGGAACCTTGGGCAATGTTCCTGTATCCTCTGCCCATGGGCGCTGCTCTGTGGCTGCCCTGAGCTGTATTCAGTGGAAGGCTCACCACAAATTTCCCCACACCAGGGGACCTATAATAATATATATATATCAATACTTATGCTTGCGCAATTTGTGCAAAACATACAATCCCAAGAAAAGGATGCATAAGGAAACGCTCTCTAGAGTTTTGAGTTAATGAGCAACAGATTTGCTCTTTTGTTATGGTGTTGGCTTCAAATTAAATCTATTGCCGAAGAGTGTCTTTTTGACCAGATATTTAACATTCCACTTCCTTACAGTCATTTTGATTCAAACGTCTATTCATACACTTCCAAGAACACTAATCAGATCACATGTTCAACATTAACACAATCATAGGCGATTCTTAATATGCTTTACTAATTGTATGTTGTTATGAAGATGAGAAAGAATTGCTGCCCAAAACAATTGAGATAAAGTAAGCCACAATGACATTCACATAGATCAAATATATGATACGTGGACAATATAGGCAAGATTTCAATTTCCTTAAAGCTTGCAGTTTATCTGATCTAAAGTCAGATGTAATGTTTAAGAAGAACATGCAGATGGAGTATGCATTCCTGAGAGACAATGCAGATGAATATGAACTCAAACTCAAGAACACCAATACCATAATATTATTAAATACAAATATGAATTCAATTGTAGTAAATGAGGTGTAATGTTAATGCACCTGTACAAGAACATATCATTTATCAGCTGGGCTGTTTTTCTAACCTTGGTTGTGAAATTGCTGATATAACTTCTGAGGAAAGTGAAAGCGGTATAATGTACAGTATAACTAACTGCCAGTTACTACCTACATACTTATGTCTACCAAGCCACCCACTGATTTATGCATTTGAATAATCTTTTCTAAAACATTGCGGAATGTCAAAATTAATAAATGAAGCATTACATATACAATGGGACAAATTGAAAATAAACAATTCCATGCAAGAAGTTTGCTAAATAACAAGAGAATTGCAAGAAAAAGTGGGAGACACAGGAAAGAAGTGACTTGCAAGGAATTCCTTAATTGAAACTGGAGTTCTAGGTGCATAAGATATTCCAGTTCTTTTGAAGTTGGAGAAATATTTGATATAACCAAAATTCTTGATTTCAACAAAGGCAGTGTGTCTGTCTTTGAACTGCGATGTTGTGCTAAGACCTCAGGGGATTCAGAAATTGCGTCTTCTTCCTCATTGACAAGAAATGTTGATATGAGTGACGGAGAAAAACATTTTAGTAGATATAATGGATCATAGTGTCTTTCTTTATAATGTAATACAAGATGTATTATATGAAAGACATCTTCACTGTCACTATGCATTAAGAACTTTATCATCTCAAGAAAACCAACACTATAGTATAAACTGACAAGCAAGGACCCACCACTTAAAACAAAATGAAAGTCAGTTCCCATAGAGTCAATTCCACGATATGTGCAAAAATCATATTTTGGCAATCTTCTATGAACACTTAATTGTGCATGAATAATATCTTGCAACCATTGGCAGCTGAATGATACAATGCTTTGGTCGGTCCTTATCAGAAGAGGAGCTTAGATTGATATTCAGGTCTCATGCCAAACTTGTAATCATAATAATGGACGGAATACCAAATCTTGTCCAAACAGGGAGTGCAGGCATTCCTTCAGTGGAAGATCTGCCGTCAGTTATTTTAATTTTTTCTTGTCAGTTGTAAAAACAGGAATATTTTCATTCTCAACCAGAGTGCATTAGGCATTAGGTCATTACTCAATAGGAGCAGACCTTTACAAAAAATGGACTGAAATGAATTCGATCAGAAAAGGTAAAATCTGCTTTCTTTCCTGATCTTGTTTCACAAATCTACAATTTGGAATTTATCACAACTGATCGGCTGAATTGAAAATTGTATTGGTTTTATAATTGGTTAGATTTTTAGTGATGTAATGGAATGACTGATATCATGCATTTTTGACATTTAGCAATCTATCAATTTCAAAGGATTCACACATATCATTTCCAAATTTAACAGATTAAATTCTAATAATCTCAAAAGAGTTTTTGTTCGACACATAGAATTCATCAGATATGATATTATCAGATTATCTGAACATTATTATCAAACCTCAAAATGATGTGTTATTTGTTGGAGTGAATGAGTATAACAACACTGCATCCAAGTCAAACGACCAGTGGCAGATCTATACTATGGGGGGCCGGGGGGGAGGGGTACAAGAATATAAAAATCACTCCTTACAATTCGATGAAGCACATTTCTTTTGAAGATTTTTTTTTTAAAAATCAAAACACATTTGCAATTTCGAAAACACTTGCACAAAGTGGACCTCAGCTAAAGAGGAGGTCAAAATTTCAGGAGTGAATGAGATAGTAGAGGTAAAAGTTTAATTTTTCTTGGCAAATATGTTACCAGTAGCATTAGCACATTTCACACAAGCAATTCTGTTAGATTAATCACTGAATAATTGTCAAATTTTAGTTGATGCATTTTGCTTGATATCATCTAGTTATGATTTAAGTGGGTGGCAATTAGATGCGTATTATCTTTTTCCTGTGTGGTTATCAATTTCAAACCATTTCCAAATCAACACATCTTATCCTATAATTCTACAGATTAAACTCATTAGATTCATTCCATTGTACGAGATTAAAATTTGGCATGTGTGGTTTCTAAATCATTAAGGTGGGCTTAAATGTGTCTCAGGTAAAATTATCCATATTGAAAAAATTGCTTTGAATAGACATTCATGATTAATTTGGTGACAATCTGAATCGATCAAATAAAAAAACAAATCAGTATACACCTAAACAAAAGAGCCTCAAAAATAGCATGCTGTCAGGTTGGGAATATTTAATCATGCTCAATTCATTTTTTTATTTCTTTAATTTAGGGAGCACTGCTTCTCAATTTAACACTTCACAGACATGAAGGTCATCCTTAAAAATGTTAAACAAAGCTTCCTCTTTAAGTTAATGAGGCAACCGTTACTTCCTTATTAACATGTTTGCTTTAGATTTAATCTCTTTCTGAATGAGTGTTATTTTAGTAATTGACCCTTCTGTTCAGATAATAATCTTATGCCTACTGCAATGTAATGCATTATTAACAAACAAAAATGTCTACTGACAACAATATTTTCAGGTTCAGAATAATAGCTAACAATAATGATATATTATACTGTCGTTTAAAACTCATTCCAAAAAAATTAAAGAATGTTTGATATTTCTGTTTATTAACATTTCCAATATACCTCATCTTTAAAGTTATGTTATCTTTTGCTTATTGACTAAGAGGGCCTCTTGTGTAATTTTCTTTAAAATTGTGATTTATCAATGTTAATTTTTTTATATTTGTTTATAGACACACCAGACCAACACAGGACACTATAATGTTGATATGCGCCGAACATTAAATCATTCTCAATGCTTTCCGTTTGAGTTCTCTTAAATACCAGGAAGTGCGCCTGCACAAAAAGCAATTTATATGACAAAATGGCCACATAAATCTTCACAGCTCAAGTATACGATCTACACCCATTTTCCTGTAAGATTTTCATTACCTTAATGTTGGACCATAAATTATCAGCTCTTAAGTCAGATGCAATTTTGTGAAACTTAGAAGAGAATGAGCAGAATATGAATCAAGGCAAGGGGGCAAATATCCACTTTACAAGATTTTAGTTATTGTATCATTTCATCATGGTCAGTTGTCACTTCAATTGGAAAATCAATTTAGACCAAGATAAATTCAAGCTGTGAACAGCCGGACTTAAACTGACAACTTGTCATGTTGTCCTGCTGGAGTGAGTGCAACAAATAAAACAAATATTCTATAGTCTACTTTGCAATAATTGCAACTTAGAGATATATATAAAACATAATTATGAGGTCTCACATTGTAAGACACATCTTTTGGGTTCTTCGCCATATTTTCATCAGTTTGACTCACAAAAATATTAGAACCTTAAAAAGTGTTGTGTTCCTGATATGGACTTGCAAAGTGCCATCAAAATTCAGTTTCAGACATTTAATCAACTCCGCCGAATACAAGGACTACTCACAAAAACACAAGCACAAAATTAAATAAAGTGTTAGTTCAATAATCCAAGAGTTTCAATATTTTCAGTACAAAATTAATGTACAACTGGGGATCTCCATTATTGAGAAAGTGCCTGTCACCAAATATCAAGACTTTTTATATACAACAATTTACACCGTGCAGTCAGATAAAATGTATATCAATGACTGAAGGACAACAGATATACATGATACTTCATTTTGCAAATAAAATTTGTTGCATGTGAAATCACTTAATTGATATTTGAGATTGTGGATATTCTGCGAATTTATAAGAGATACAGATATTTCTGCACAGAATGCAGGCTCATACCAATTTTGGTAAAAAGGAAGAAAGTTATTAAATTTATTGCTTCAATCATGTGTAGGTAAGGTGGCACTGTTGTTCCACTTCCTGTTTGATCATAACAATGTCTTGTGAAAAGCACATGTTTGAAAAAAAGTCAAATTACTATGAATCTAATTGTTGTCAGCAACATAACACCATGCAGAACTCTCTATGTAATCATTGTTGGTTATATCTATGCTAAAGTACACATTCAGACTTCTTTGATACTGAATTAAATGGCTTCAAAGTTGCCAGGAGAGTTGGCAAAAGTTTTCTGTGTTGACATGGTTTTAGGAGAATTTTGATCTCTTACCTTGCATATTGTCGTCTACAGGGCAATACGTTTATTTTGCCCTCTCCAGGTATATCCCTTGCAATGAAGGTTCAGTAAATAGATAATTCCGTGTTGATAACTAGACCTGAAAATGTCTCAATTGAGATATTTTTGGCAATAAGTCCATGGCTCAGCTCTGATATCTTCTGCTTTGACAGTGTTCATGAGGCTCTTTCAAGAAACAGGTGACAGGATTTTAATCTTGTTGTATTGTTTTGCACTGATTGCTGGCTATAATCCCCTGTCTTGAGCCTCAGGTCAATAGACTCTGAACTTGACACCCATTTAAATGTGATTAAAACTGGATTCTCATTCAAAGGGTTGTGTGACCATGTTCAATATTAGCATTTATAACATCATGCAACTTTTCTTGGGATGGAGAACCAACTCTTGTCCAAACAATATACCGGTATCCCATCCAGTGAGATCTCCCATCAGTCCCATTACTTGTGTAACTTTTTTCTTTTCACTCATAAAAACACGAATATTTTCTTTCTAAACCAGAATGCATTCCATTAGGCGTTGGGTATTTACTCGACTGAAATCGACCTTGCCTAAAATGGCAGAACATCAATTAGATGGAGATTGTTTTTCTTTTTTCTCTTTCTTTCTTGTGAGTAAGTATGGTATCAGAATTGCATTATTGTTTTAGCCAATTCAATGCATTCATGTAATCAGTGCATTTTCGTTTGGTTTTGGTGTCCATGGTGTTTTTGAGGAGACCGGCATAATGTGTCCCGATTTAAAAACAAGAAAATTGCTTGAAAAACGAAAATGCTGACAGCCTGACACATTGCTACATAAATATCATTTATCAGCTGGGCTGTTTCTACCCTTGGTTGTGAAATTACTGATACAACTATTGAGGAAACTGGGATAATTTACTGCACAACTAACTACCTAAATACTTAATGTACATATATCTACCAATCTGTATCCAGTTATTTATGCATTAGAATAATCTATTCATATGCACACATCTAAGCCATTGAGAAATGTGAAAAATGAAGAAATGGAGCATTACATTTAAAGGGGAAAAATCAAAAAGAAAAATCCCAGGCAAGAAGTTTGCTAAATAACAACAGAATTGCAAGGAAAAGTGGGAGATGCAGGAAAATATGGACTTGCAAGGCATTCCTTAATTGAAACTGGAGTTCCAGGTGCATAAGATTTTTCCAGTTCTTTTGAAGTTGGAGACATACTTGATATAACCAAAATTCTTGATTTCAACAAAGGCAATGTGTCTATCTTTGAACTGCGATGTTGAGCTAAGACCTCAGGGGATTCAGAAATTGCCTCCGCCTCAGTGACAAGAAATGTTGGAATGAGTGAAAGAGAAAACCAGTTTATTAGATAAACTGGCATATAGTGTTTTTCTTTGAAATGTAATACATGATGTATTATATGAAGACATCTTCACTGTCACTTTGTATATACAATGAATTAAGAACTTTACATGACAAGAAAAACAACACCATTGAATGATTAGCGAGGATCAAACACTCAAAATAAAATGTACATAAAGTCAGTTTCCACAGAGTCAATTCCACAATATTTTCAAAAATCAAATTTTGGTAATCTTATTTATGAACACTTGTGTGTGTATTTTGCAACCATTGGTAGCTGAATGATAGAATGGTGAGGTTGGTTCTCAGAAAGAGATAATCTAAAATTGATATTCAGGTCTCCTGCCAAACTTATAATCATAATAATGGAGGCAATACCAAATCTTTCCAAACAGGATGTGGACGCATCAGTTATGTTACTTTTTTCTTGTCAATTGTGAAAACAGGAATATTTTCATTCTAAACCAGAATGCATTAGGCATAGGGCAATTACTTGATTGGAATAGGCCTCTACCGAAATGAATTTGATCAGAAAGGTAAAATATTTCTTTTGGATCCAAAGCGATTTGCTGAATTGAAAGTTGTATTGGCTCCAATATCGTTAGATTTTGAATTATGTCATAAAATGGTTGACATCTTGGTTTGTTTTTTGATATTTTGTAATCTATCAATTTCCAGGGATTCACACATATTATTTCCAAATTTAACAGATTAAATTCTGTAGCAGATTGAATGAATAATTGTTGAACATTTTTTATAGTATGATACAAAGAATTCATCAGACATGATATCATCACAATGTTATCACACCTCCGTGAGCAATTGCTGGAAGTGGTGTGTTATGCCCAAAAAAACACTCATTTGTTTGAAGCAATTGGAGTATGATAACAATACATACCAGTCAAAAGCCAATTAGAATTGTCTTTAGAATAAAGCTTAATAAGTAATATACATACCCGATGTAATTTTGTTAAACTAAACAATGTGCATCATTAATTCATTCTCACATTTCTGTGAATGACTCTCTCATCTCACGCAAACTGGGGAATAGGAGTGCCTTTTAGGTTTGAATGATATACAATGTATTATGATTATCAATGATAATATGATCGGCATTAAATTAATAAATAAACTTGAAATCAGATCAATGTTGTTTGCTACTAATCAGCACTTCATTGCAAATATTTCTGAAGTGCAAAATGGATTAGCCACATCACTGACACTGACCGTTACATTGGTTGAGTTTTAATCCATTAACCAGGTTGATGCCTCAAAAATTTGTAGGTTGATGCCTACTTATTGTTTGATATCACATGCATAATTGTATGCAATAAACAATAACTAACACAATGAAATTATAAATCACTCCCAACAAACTTCAGTTAATAGATAGGATGCAACTTATTTAGATTGGAAAAGAGGTGTATTGTAATTTCAAGAAACATTTAGAACTGTTTGCGGATCAGCGGTCCAAACAGTTTCAAAAATTAACTTTCAACTTGGTCTTGTGATGTCACTGGCTTAAAAATATTTTGTTTTTGTCAGTTATGGTTAATCAGTTGATTCAGTGATTATTATCATATCTAGCGGCAAAGGTGACAATAAACAAACTGATTAAATGGCTTGATGTATTTAATCAAATAAGAAGACTAGGAGACAAACAGAAAACTGTCGATGATGCGGCAAAGCCAGTTTGCAAATTGAAAAAAAAATTAATATTTTCAGTGGACTGCCAATTCACAAAGATCTATAAGAAAAGCATAATATAATGTGTAACAAGTTACGATTAAAATTTCAGTCTGTCACTGGTACATGCATAACTACCGCCCGTAATCATGGTTTACATGAGAAAATCTACTTCACAATTTGATTAGGGACATTCATTTGCTTGGTAGATATCTTTTCTTCCCAAACCAGAACACATTAGCCATTAGGAAAGTACTCAGTAGACCGCAGCCAAAATAGGATACCAAAATTTCATAAGTGAATGAGATCGAAAAGGTATAAGTTCAATTCTTCGTGGAAATCTGGTACAAGAAGCATTTGTACATTTTAAGCCAGTAATCCTATCAGAATAATCACCGACAATTTGTCAAATTTCAAGCATTTGAGATGCATTTAGCTAGATGTCTGGTTATGATCTAAGTGGGTGGCAATTACATGCATATGAGATTTTTCCTGTTTGGTTATCAATTTCAAACCATTCACACATCAGCAGATTCAACACATCTTATCCTCAAATTCTACAGATTAAACTCATTAGACATCAGTGAGATCCATTGCATTTCCACTAGATTTAAAGTTGGCCTTTGTGGGTTTTAAATGATGAAGACAAACTTAAATGTTTCTCATGCACAATAAAGAAAATGCTTTAACAGCAGCTTCATGATTAATTGGGTGACACTCTCTCATTTGCTCAAAGATAGAACAAATGAGTAACAAAAAAACTTTAAAAAGTTCACAAAAGTGGCATGCTGTCAGGTTTGGAATATCTGCTCATACCCAACTAATTTTGAATGTTTTTTCCTTCATTTGAAGAAGTGACGTTGCAGAACAGCAACACTTCATAGGCATGAAGGTCAACCTTTAAAAATGTTAAATGAAGCTGCCTCTTCAAGTTAACGAGCCAGCAGATTGGTTCCTCCCTTGATAAAGCAATTGCTTTCAATTTAATTCCTTTCTGAATGAGTGTTATTTAAGTTAGTGACCCTTCTGTTCAAATGATCATCCGTTGCCCGCAGCAATGTAATACATTATTCTTTTGCCGTGCACAGAAATGCCTACTGATACCAATTTTATGAGGTTCAGAATAATAAATCACTTTGTTCCATGACCCCTATGTAACAAGCTTCCTGATTGGCCAACAACCCACCTGCATAATGTGATGTTCACCTGTGTGCGGTGGTGTGTGACAGGCAGGTCAATAACAAATGTTATATTCACTGATCAGTGAATATAACATTTGTTATTGACCTCCCTAACAAGTGTTATATTCACTGATCAGTGAATATAACATTTATTGACCTCCCTGGAAAAAAATTTCCAAAAGAAAAAAAAAATTTCCGAAAAAAAAAAAAATTTCAAAAAGAAAAAAAAAATTCCGAAAAAAGAAAATTTCCACAAAAAAAAAATTTTCCCCAAAAAAAATCATCATGGAACAAAACAATTGTGGACTTCAGTTTCGGTCAATATCAGGTTTTACGGACCTGACCTAGTGATATTCACCTCGGCCTTCGGCCTCGGTGAATATCACCGGTCAGGTCCGTAAAACCTGATATTGACCTCAACCGAAGTCCATAATTGTATAATATATTACGTTATATTATAATTAAAAGCTTGTTTTATTCAGGTTTTTTCCAAGACGTTAAAAAATGTTTGTTAACCATTCTTTATTATCAATGACTTCCAATTTAACAGATATCTCTAAAGGACAACAAAGAATATGCTTCAGCTTACAGACTCTTTTGCTATCTATTTTTATTATGATCTAGTTATTGTAATTTTATTTATAGCAATTTCGATACAGGCCTAGTCGTCTAGAGACACACCAGACCAACACAGGGCATGATGTTGTTATGCGCAGAACACTAAATCATTCTCAATGCCTTCCACTTAATTTCACTTAAAATACCAGGAAGTGTGCCTGCACAAAAAGCAATTTATATGACAAAATGGGCCACATAAATTTTCACATCTTGCGTATGCGATCTGCACCCATTTTCCTGTAAGATGTTCATTACCTTAATGTGTTGTGTTACTCCATTATGGTCAGTTTTGGAAATCCCTCAGTCCATTTAAACCTCATGAAGACAAACGCATGTTTGAACCCGAAAAATTGTCTTATGGCTACTATAAACTTGAGAAATGGTATACAAATTTGGTTGATGAGAAACAAAAGTCACTCTGATGCACAGAACTTGATAGAAGCCGAGAAGGACTAAATATTATAGTATGCACTAGAATAGCTTCAGTTCAAGGATCCAATAGTTTCATACGCCTGAGTTTCAGTTCATGTGTAGGGCTAGGCTCTCCATTACAGAGGAAACACCTGTCATGTAATGCTTTTATGGGCAGGAAAATGAACATTTTTGCAAGATACAATTCCATAAGGTATATATAGCAATTACAGAGGGATAAAAGATGCGAATGGTACTTAATTTTGCAAAGAACATGTGAAATCTGAAATGATATTAAAATTAGGGAACCTATAAATTCTGGGAATATAAAACATTCAGATATTTATCATTTTTAGTAAGAGGAAAAAATGTAGGCCCTAATATAATGCTTCAATGTTGCAACGTGAAATGAGTATTTCTGACATGTGATGTTGTACCATTTTAGGGGATGGAATACCAAACCTTGTCCAAACACGGTTTGAAGGCATCCCTTCCAGTGAGGATCCCCCATCAGTTGTAACTTTTTTTCTTGCCACTGGTAAAAACAGGAGTATTTTCTTTCTAAACCAGAATGCATTAGGCGCTGGGTAATTACTCGATTGGAGTGGACCTTGTCTAAAATGGAAGGATGTGTATTAGATGCAGAATTTTCTTGTTTTTCTTTTTCAGAAGTAAGCATGGTATCAGAATTGCTTATTCGATAGCCGATTTATGAACAGACAAATCAGTCATATAACCTCTACAACATTGCATACAACTACTTCCAGACTTATAAAAGTCAGCATATTTTTGCAGCCTGTATTTTCTCTGGAGTTGATGGAAAAACAGACATAATGTGCCTAACTTTTAACATAAGAAAATTGCCTTAACCACGAATATGCCAACACGTTGTCATACATTTCTTAACTGGAATAATTAAAAAATCAGCCGCATTAATATCTTACATTATAAAATATAAAAGATACCTCAGCTACGTGTGTGTCACATCAGCCTGTCAAACATGTGTAGGCTGAAACTAGATTCCAAAAAAAGTGAATGTCTTAAAATGGGTGTGCATGACACACAATCCCAAGAAAATGAAATAAAACCTCCCTCTTTAAGTTAATGAGCAACCCGAATCCCCCTTTTTTATGGCATTGGCTTCAAATTCAATCCTTCGCTGAAGGAGTGTCATTCAAGTCAATGGCCTTTGATCAAATATTTATCTTTCAACTTCCTGACAGTCATTTCGATGCAGTCCTCTAGAAATACACTATACGAAGAACACTAATCTAATCACAGACTGAACATGAATATAAGCAGGCAATTCTGAACATGTTTTATCAAACTAAAGTTTTCCTGAATATGAGAAAGCATAGCCGCACAACGACAAAATAATCCGCAGTGAGTTTCACATACATGTAGATCAAATATATGATATGTGCACAATATCGGAAAGATTTCAATTTCCTTAATGCTTGTAGTTTATCTGATTTAAAGTCAAGTGATGTTTAAGAAGAACATGCGGGTATAGCATAACAATCAGATGTTGGCATAGCAACATATCGGCCAACACAAATGCGTACATTCCTGACAGACTATGGTACTGAATTCAGACTATGAAATTTCCAATACCAACATTTTAAAAAGAGGAAATATAAATTCAATGGTAATTGAGGTGTGACGTCAATCCATGCATGTACCAGTATTATTATATAATTTTAGTAATGCCCCCTTAGCCCCCCTAGGCTAGGCTGTTTTTCAGTAAAAGTTTTTTGTAAACTTTTGATACAGATTATCATAATATATGGTTACCTATCCACCGGTTATTACTATATGCCTGCCTATCTACTCACTGTTGCTGGTCTGCCTACTCGATTTTTGCATTTAATCATTTATTTATACCATTGAAAGTCAGGAACTGCCACATAAATTCTGTACACACAATACAGTTAACTCAGCAGTATAGTAAGCGAAAAACATTCAACTTAATTTGAAAGAAAGTCCCATCACAATGATTTCACACACCTGTTGAGACATGCAAAATCTGCTCTGACAACTACAAGGACTCCCATCTTCAATATTCTTATGCCCTTAAAGAGTTTCGGTAACCTCTGTCACCAGGCACTCTATTATGGCAAAGAAGCTGTCACCAAGTGTCACGAAAAATGACAACTGCTTTTATGAAGACATAGCAGAGTCACATTAGGTTATGGAGATATAATCAGCCAGCAAAAGAGGCGAAAAAGGTTTTCCAGAGCCAGACAGGTTCTAGGCTTAGAGATGGCTAGATAGATAGACAGATAGATAGATGGATAGCTAGATATAACCTCAGACAGAAAAATAGATAGATGGATGCATAGATAGCTTGATGGAAAATTAGATAATTTATTGTGATGGATAGAAAAATTTTGTTTTGGTGTAAAATAGATGGACAGATCAGACAGTGAGCCATTAAGTCAGGATGGGAATAACAAGTAAGATGTATTCTTGAAACTCTTTGAGATGTGTATTACAAACAACCTATTATATGGTCAAACACATTGACCCATCTTCTTGCTGAGATTTAGCTCATACAAATGAAATATGCCAAGAAATATTGAAACCTCTTACTTGTCACTTTTCATCTGAACGCGGTATTTGTTGTCCTTTTCTTCCGCAATGCACACTAAGCGATATAAAGTCTCTTTCCTATAGCACGGTGATTCTTCAGGGTGTCTATTTCGACAAGATGCCTGGTACCGATGTCTCACAATCATCTCTGTCTCTCTGGTGGTATACTCCTTCTGACTGTCCCAACTCTCTGAATTCTTTATGTAGGTCGTTTCCGTCAACCACCGTCGGCGAGTTCCGTCTTCCATGGGCTCCCAGACGAAGCGAGGAAAACTGCAGTATCCTTTGCCTTCAACTGCTGAAATTAAAAAAAGAAGTGTTTAAATGTTAAGCAGGGCGTTATAAAAACCAAGTCATGGAAGTGGGAAGAATGTGGACCGTGGTTATAAAAACGAAATAATCAATATATAAGTTTTGTTACAGCAGTTTCAAAAAGCAGGCGATTCGTTGCGACTTGCCATGCGGCATATTATTCATAATATGAATGGAAGGTTAATAAAGTTCAACTTGAATGCATGGGTGCATAAAATGGACATCAGGACATGACATCAGAACATGATGTAGGTAATCTCTTGTAATTCCTCGGTCTTAAAGCATTGGACACAAGTGTATCAGGAAACTACTGGGTATGATGTTATTACTGCAGACTCTTTGCCATATATAAACCATTCATTGTTTTATACATCATTCCTCTTCATAACCTTCTTGGCGTAAAATCACATTCAGGACGCCCTTGCCATTGGCAACTTAACAACAAGAAAGCACATCACCCTCTACAGGAAATGTGTAATTTTAATATTCTGACACATTTTCACAGCTCACATTCCATGGAGAATTTCAACTTTCTTCTTCCTTTTTTCTTTTTATCACTTTTTTTCCTCAAGATTCCGCAGACTTCCAGAAAATAAATGAGAAGCAAGTCAGGTGTCAGCGAGACGCTATTGATCATTTGGCGGAACATTATTCTTCTGATTGAAATATTCAATAATATATTCTCGGCTGATGTAGCTTAGACAGCATAATCTTTATCCCAATTCCAGCTGCAGCTGGGCCTGCCACTTGCTGAGTTGCTAAATTGTTGAAACTCAGCTTAGTCCCCTTTAGTTCGACTGGCTGACTGCTCACAAGGATAGAGAGTTATTGGAGAGAATTAAATCATGTGTTTCATTAAGTTATGGAGTAGATTTAACTGCAACAAGAATTGAGATTAAAACAGATTGGCAAAGGTAGACAGACGGAGGATAGATGATGGATAGATAGATGAATAGATAGATAGATAGATCGATAGATAGACAGATAATTATAAATATAGACAGATATATAGAAGGTTTTCTCTGAAGGGACATTTTCAGACAATTATTGCACACTTCAGGTGCAATGTAGGCCTAAGTCAGGAAATATGCAGGGCTAAATGTTCTACCTGAAACACATAAATTAGGCTGTATAATTTGTGAGATAAATTATTCTATATTTTTCATTTATCTTTTCAGACATAGCCAGGAAAGACAATTTACCACAACTTACTTTTACAATAATAGATCTGTGGCAAGTTCTAGAATAAGAGGATTGAACTTAACCACCAGAATTTATTATACTAACACCAACTAAGTAAGATTTCTGTTCTAAGTCCACAGCCCTGTCACAGTGTCAGACAGCTGTAGGAAGGAGAAGTAATGTCAGATCTTTTAGTAAGAAAATCGATATGATGGTGTTGATTACGTGAAAATCTCATTTGTCTGAAGGAATGCTGACACCAATTGGGTTTACAGTTGAACTCCTTGATAAGGACACACAAGGCCACACTCAGGCTTCTGCCAAGTTCTGTTAATATGTTACAGCAGTATATTGGTATTAGGAACACAGAAATATATGCATGGATACATAAATAGATGGATATGGTCAGTGCAGCCCTCTAAGCCCAGTTCTTGGCCTCCAAGAAGGTTGATTTATGACACGGAAGAGAGCAATCCGTTATTTCAGTAAGTTCACATTTTGTAAATATCTTGACTGCACTCCCGACCCACCGAGTCTGTTATGGTGAAACTATAAATTTTCATCTCAAGTGTGATAATAAAAAGTCATTATCAGCTCAGGGCCACTGAATATAGCATTTTCAATGTATAATTCATGTAAGATGTATGGATTAGGCACAATATCTCTCTGTGGTGGCCTGGAGCAACTTTTGAGCTTTATTCTACAGGAATTTTCCTCATAAATATTATGTATAGACATTATATAAGAAATGCCCAAGTGTATCTACGCAGCACCCCGCCCAAGCCAAAGTCTCCTATTAATCTGAATTCATTTTAACCAAAATGCAGTAGGTTCTGAATAAAATATAAGCAATAAGTGTTTGTAATATGGTAGGCCCGTTTCTTTGATAATGTCACATGAATGCCAATGATAATTACACTGTTTTAGAGGCCCAATTTGTTAAGTGTGAATATATATCAAAAACCATGATTTTGGACTAGTGTTAAAAAATGAAAGGCATAGGCCTACAACTGATACAGGGTATGGGGCCAAAATATTTGATAAGAAAGTGAACACTCCATTCCATGTTTCTCTTATTTATTAAAGACTTTCAGCTATATATACGTAACTCTGAGTATGGTGAATGGAATTGGAAGCCATTTGTGTCAGATTATTGATATCTACCTTTACAATGAAGTTTTCATTTCATAGATTGAGAATCCCTGCTCCCCCAAGCAGTCTGGTTTGGGATATTCGGCATTGATAGATAGATAGATAGATAGATAGATAGATAGATAGATAGATAGATAGATAGATAGATAGATAGATAGATAGATAGATATGGTAAGTGCAGCCCTCTAAGCTCAGTTCTGGGCGCTCATGAGGGTCGATTGATGATATCAGGAGTCTTCAACATGTTACACATTTAGCCCATGTGAGGGATCTTTTACTTGCCCAGCACAGACATTGACACAAGGGGCCGCCTGCATTACGTCTCATCTGAAAGACATCCAGCTGGGAATAATTTCTGGTTCTCACCCCAGGGTTCGAACCCGTGCAGGCAAAGACCTTCAGTGGAGAAGGCTGGCACCTTAAGCACTCAGTCACTAAGTTGTCGTCAGTTTCAATTACTTATAAAAAGCACTGTACATACATAAAAAAAAGGTTGTGTTTCTTTTGGTTACCAATTAATATGCCAAAAATAAGCAGCTTTTTTAGATATCATAATATAGCATTTTTCCAAGTTGGCTATGATTGAGTGAAGCTAGTTTTAACACAATTCGAGCCGAAATGACATCCAATTAAAAAAAATATCTTATCACAAGATTGAAAAGCATTCATGTTGGTCACTAGTGCTTCCTTTTTTCACCACAAAATCGAATTTTAGAGAAGTTATGTATAGCGGGGCAGGTATGTAAAAAAATGGTGCATTTATACATAGAAGCATGAAATTTGGTGCGCACTTAAAAAACATCTGAATGAACATATTTGGATAGGGAGCCACCTCAGATTTAGCTTAGGTGGCTAATGGCAGCCATTTTCCAAAATGGCGGTCAATTTTTCCATTTTGCTGCTTTGTGTGTAGTTCCTACAAATATGATGCATGCAAATAGTGTTTTTTGTTCCTTCTCTAGGTATTCAGTACATCACTGTAACATTTTTTGATAGCCTGGACTACTTTTAGGCTTGTTGGAATCCATTTTGGTAGAAATATTGATTCAAATGCTGGATTTCGCGGTATGGCATGGTTACGCCAATTCTTAATAGATCTTCATATTTGAAATCCTTGCAAAAAGAGCTTTCAAATGAGTACCCGCATTAATGGGTTTCGACCATTTTGTATGAAAATGGAAAAAATTAAAATAAAATGGTTTTTGAAAATTTCGCTTTTAGTATAGTTTTGACAAAGAATTCACGGAAACTATTAATGCTACCATTCATTTGGAAGCCCTTCTCGCAAGGAATTCAAATATGTCATCTGTTTAAGAATCAAATTAGATTCCACGAAAATACGGGAAACCGCGAAAATGCTATATTTTCTCCAACAGTTCTAACAAAATGGACCCTGACCACCCTAAGATTCCTCAATTCCATTCAGAAATCAATTGATAATATCTATTAGATCTTTAGAAGGAACAAAGAGTACTATTTTCATATAATCAAACTATAGGCACTTCACAAAAAGCAGGAAAATTAGAAAATTAGCCGCCATTTTGGAAAATGGCTGCCGAGGGTCAACCAGGTCAAATCTGACGTGGCTCCCTATCTAAATATTTTCTTTAAGACATTTTTGAACTGTGTGCCAAGTTTCATGCTTCTATGTAAAAATGCAATATTACTTCCCTATTCATGACAAATCTGCCCCGCTGCTGCTCTGGTCTCCCCATTCCAATGTCACCCATTCAAAAAATTGATAAAATATTTCAACAGTCCTAAATGTGTAGCTTTAATAGATAATGTGGCAAGCAATCCGATATTCCTATTGATCAAATGACTTGATAGATTACAAGCAAATGGGGTTGACCTACTTATCAGTGACTTTTGCACTAAATCTTGATCAATGAGATATAATTATGGAAATTGGTAGCTATTTATCTCTCTCGTTTAAATGCTTTAAAATGGATTGTCATTATAATGATGTATATGGCGAGTAGCAATATCTAAAAGTAAATAATGTGTATTGAAAATTTATCCACAGTCTAAAGTGTGAATTAAAAGTTACATCTGTCTAGCTGAAAGTTTACATCTATCTATCTATCTATCTATCTATCTATCTATCTATCTATCTATCTATCTATCTATCTATCTATCTATCTATCTATCTATCTATCTATCGGTCTATCTATTTGATCTATTTGTAACTACAAGGTCATCTATCTATTATATCTATAATTGCAATGTAGTAACTTTATTTGTTCCCTATTAGGACATCAAAGACATGGCATTCAATAAAAGTGACACGTCATATTGACAGGTCAGGTTGACAGATCATGTTGACAGATAATATTGACATGTCACAAATAGGCATATTTCATAGAGTTCCTTTTGCTTCTAGGCTGTGGCATCTACTTCAGGGTGAATACTGTAAGGTCCCAATACATAACTTAGGATACTAGACTCTGGACAGCTGGTTGATAATGATTATTTACTTATATTGTTCGTTCTGTTTTCCTTTGTCTTTTATGTATGAATATGACTTTGTTGCCATAATTCCTTAAATCCTGTGTGGCCACTTTGTAATTGTCATAGAGGGGAAAAAGCCAAAGTGATATTGCATTGAAACACTTAACACTAAACCAACAAGCATGTGGGATCATTGTTTTTCGTGCTAGCCACTCATAAAATGGCTGTGTTGATAGGAGCCAAGAGACCAGGGCTATAACACTGCCGCTTAGTAATACTTATCATGTCACGTTACCATTATGTAATTTTGTCTCAACTGTAAATAGTTTTCCGTTAAGGCAACAGACTTGAGATATTACAACTATAAATGTTTTAGAGAAACATTCAGTGAACTTTTTTGCTATTATTTATTAGTTCAATCTGAACAAAGTATCACTGAATTGTTTACAAAACTTGCCACAGTAACCAAAAAACAGTCAATTGTTTTCGACACCGAGGTGTGTGTGTGTGTGTACTGTGTATTTGAGTTTTACGTCTCATCAGCACCTGGGTGGGCTATTTAGAGACATACTCAAACTTGAAGAAATTTCACAGTGACAGGTACATTAGCGAGCTTTTTCAATGTGCATAATTTCCTGGCGTGAGTGGGGTTCGTGATTTGCGCCAATAGATTGCCATTATGTTGTTGCTCAACCGACTGTGTTTTGTCAATCATGTCCATAATTGTCTTGTAGATGACATAGGATGACATACCTTTCAGGCTGCCATCCCGTGAAATGATGACAAGTTTGTGAATTGGGGATTGTTCTGTTCTGCTGGCCATCTTACTCTTGTCCTTGGGAGGTAACAAGTGGTCTGTTGAGCATTCTTGTCTTGCTGGATTGGGTGCTTTCTTGGCAGATGATAGAGCAATTTTTTTTTTCCATTTGGCTGAAGTCATTGTCTGCGAATCACCAGAAGATTGACTTTGTTGGAGCTTCTGTGCACAACTGGTCCAGGGCAATTCTCAGTTTCTTCAGTCTTTGGTTGAGTCGGTGAAAGTGTTTTCATTAAGACAACTGTGAAGAGGTTCCTGTCCAGGTGAATCTTTCTCTGTGGCAATGAATGAAGAGCTGGTCTAAGGTAATCTGGTTCTTGGCAAGGTTTGTCCGGATCCTGTTCTGCAAGGCGTCTGGCTTCGGGAAAGGATAGTTGTCTTTCAGTTCATAGTCGTAGAATTTCTTTTTCCTTGTTGAAGACTCTCCATTCGTGGCTAAAGGCAGGATGGTTCCCTGAACAAATAACACAATATGAAAGTTTAGAGCAAGGTTTATTGTGTGTGTGAGTATTATCACTGTCGCCACAATTGGCACAAATTTTTGACTTGATGCATGTACGACTAAAATGGCCCTACATTTGGCTATCCAAACAGCGTTTTGGATGGGGAAAGAATGAAGAAACTCTGCACCATTCAAAGGCTACAGGTACTTTCTTAGCAACAGTAACTCATAATCATTCTTGTGAGAGAGATGTTTGAATTTGCAATGCCGTGTTTGTGAAACCAATTTGTAAGTTCATTGTCTGAGCAGGTTTTGCTCTCTTTGGAGAAGATAATGCTTTTGCCTAATCTATGAAAAGGTTCAATGGTGACTTTGGTATTGGCTTTATCATGTAAGCCCGTCAATTTATGTTTTTGGTCTGAGGTTGCAGGTTGGAGGAATGTGCCATTGGTTTGGCGCCTTAGGCTGTTTGCGATTGTCTTGTCGCAAAAGTCTGCAATTGTTTTGTAGAGAGCAACAGATGATAGGTCTTTCAGTGATTGTGTGACACCTTTTATAACAAGTAACTTTTAATTCGTTGACAGCTGTGGCGCCGTCCAGGTCGGTCAAGTCATCCGGAGATGCTCTTGTCCATTGAAATCTTGGTATTCCAGTCGCAAACTTTTGATTTTAAGCCAGGTTACCCGCTGAGGGAAGTGCGGTGCGCCTTGGTTACCCGGTTGACGTACGATCCAATTTTGAAACGTGTTATTTGACATAATCATTGATATTCCCTGTGAGGTAGGGGACACACCATGCATGCGCACTCCTGTTGGCCTCTAAGAGGTCTTCCACTTAATGTTACCAAAAACTGCCACGAGGAGGCCCGAGACCTGCGGGGGCTGTTTTCGACACCTAGCACAGTTAAAAAAAAAGAAAAAAAAAGAAAAGAAAATGCATCGTCCTTGGCAGAATTCTATACCAATTGTATCAATTAATCATGTTTTGGAACATGTCGATAGGTTTTAATTACAGTAAGTTGTGCAGTGCAAGTTTGCTCAAGGGAGAGGTCTAGAGCAGCATTATGTGCTTGTCAGCAATTTGCAAACTTAACCTGATCCTAATGTCTTTTTGATTGGGCAATTTCAACGAAAAGAACGCAATGAAATGAGTTGTGGAAAAACAAGACAAGAAATGGAATACAGTAACTGAAACCAGCAATTAGAAGTCTGGCTTTCCAAATGGCAAATACTGAACATGACTGCCGGCAAGATCATCTTCGGCTCAAGAATTTTAAATATTTTAGATTTATACATGTACATATCTAGAAAGCAGACCTGGACTACTGACTTTTACGGTCCCTGGTATGAGTGTGCCTAATGAAAGTAAAGGTATACACCACATAAATTATGGTTGTTAAAGTTTATAAAGCATCTTGTGAAAAGAAGCTGAATGATAAAGAGTTTGACTGATAAAGCGATAAATGACTGAATAAATTAAGCGATAGGAGTAAATAATTATTTCCTATTTCGTATGTGCTATTTTCAGGTCTTGGATGCAGAAATGACGCGAAAGATGTATATTGATTGAAAGAACATACTACATTGATTTACCCTCCTCAAAAAATCTAACCCAAGGCTATGGCAACCCAGCACTCTCCTATTGAAGCTATAGTTTTGACAGTTTTTGCATCATATAGACCACACCATTCGCTCCATCCATCCATATGCCAACACACTTTCCCCTGAAGCCCCATGTGGTGCCAGACTCTCTGACAATTTTCCACTTAATTGAAACACTGACCAACTCCAAGTCACTTTGAGCTCGCCTAATTGACGGTGATGTCATAACGAAGTGGCTACGTGCTGCAGGCGGAGGGCAGCGGCAATTTGGCATCATGAAACATTTTGCCATGGGCGGGATACTGATCTTACTGGTGGTTTCGCTCAAGCAGCAAGTCATACTTTCAGCTGATGTGATACAATGTGTAGGCCTTTGTCAGAGATAGTACGGCTAGTAATAGTAAACAGTGGCGGATCCAGACAAGATAGTCTGGTGGGGCGGACGTTGTTTTGACATTCTGGAACCCGTGTGGACGTCAATTTTGCATTCAAGGGCCAAGTGTTGCTCCATATTTTCTTCAAAATGTTTTTTATCTCGGTGGTCTAGCGTGGCTGGGCCTCCAAGCCAACCCCCTGGATCCGCCACTGGTAAAGACCTGGTTCCAGGTGCACTTCCCACCAAATGAACTGCATTTTCTTGTGATTAATTATAGCTCACAACGGATGCTCCAAAAGGTCTAACACACCCATGAGCGATTTCTTCATAACAATGCTGCATTGCTTATTATAAGGGTGGACATAACACTCATTGAGAGACATCGCCCTAAAGGGCAAGCAAATGGTTTCAGTTCACCTATGCACATACCAGCATGCTCCAAACGAAAGGAATATTGGCCAAAATACCCTGGAACAGTGTGTATTCATATATTTGTCACAGATTCTATCAATTTTAACAGTTGATTGTGAAAAACATTTATCAAAATTCACAGTTATTGTTGGGTGTCATTTAAACACACTTTCAAGAAGAATCCAGTGATTGGTATACATGCGTAACACAAAAATGTACACATTATCACTGAATGCCAACTTCAATCAACTTTTCAATTATAAATATGCTCCGCCACCTGTGGAATGAGATACCCAGCCAAGAAATATCTTTCAGAAGGTAATTAACCTAACTGACATCAGACATGATAATAATAGGAACCTCGTCAATGTGACATAACAGAAATTCACAGCCAAACGGCAAAGTTCTTAGATTAACAAGGAGGCCCATTTTTTCCTGACTTCAGAGACACTGAAAAGGCCATGATTCTTCGAGGTATTATATTAAACTAGCATAGTACCCGTGATAATGGGTATAATGAGAGTAAGAATGGCAGATAGAGCGGGAATTGTAGGTATACATGTAGTCCTATCCTTCCAGTCTTTCAAGACAGTGGGCCCTCCTGCCTTCCATTGGAGTCCAGGGAAAACAAACAACTACTACTATATTTGAGACGATTGATAGCTATTGATAGTCGTGCATGAATTATTAATAGGTGCAGTGGTATAATATGAACAGTTTGAGGAACCACACCCACTTATGGTTGTTGTAAGAGGTGAAATAGTGTTGCTTGCAAATTTTTAGTTGTGGGCATTGAGTAGTTTGGGAGGAGTAGCGTAAAGCATCCATGAATTAAGGGTATGCCAGGCAAGTAGACACTCATGTATTTATATTCGGATATATTTATGATATATAGATCAATCAGTAAATCGGTAGATGGAAGGATATAGACAGAAAGATGATAAAGATTTAGATCAGCAGATTATAGACTAACTTCACAATAATTACTTCAGGATGTTGAAAATGTGATGTGCTTAGTCAAGAAAAGAAGACTGAAGAAAGAGAAGAGTCAAACATACAGGCACTTAATACAAGATGAAGGAAGACAACTTCCATGGCAGTTTCATTACAAAACTTTTCAGGGAAGGAAATTTCTTGGATTAAATTGTCTCCAGCATTTCATTAACACGTTAGATTCTGTTTGTAATTTTGAAAGTTGATTGAGTTTGTCAAAAGTAGCTGGCATCAAATATTATTAATCTTCACTCCAAATTTAAACTGCTTCACATTAGCAATATAATTGATCTCATCCATGAGCTTTCGATATTACAGAGTAATTGGAAATGGAGATTTAAACAGCTTAAAGGAAGAACTTCTGACAAAGAGGGCCATAATGGATTAATCAGTTATTTGTTTGCAAATAAAACTTGGCATTAGGGTGTAATTTATTTGACCATCTTATGCTGAGCTTGATGGCTGTGTGGCTACACCTCTCGCCTGCTCTGATGATAATCCCGGTTTTGAATACCAGATTATAACCCGAGTTGGACATGGTTCACATTAGAATTTTATGTGAAGGTCTGTTGTGACAGTGACATCCCACGTGTACAGGGGTAAGTTAGGGGCCGACCAGATGATCTTTGAGGGGGGGGGGGCTATGGATATTTGGTGAAAAAAAAAGATTGTTTCCCACTTGACACTGAAAAAAAAAGTTTGTTCAGCACATGGAAATAAGAAAAAAAGTTTGTTTCCACCTGTAGCTAGGGTACCATAATGTTAAAATTCAGATAAAAAAGTTTGTCGCGCGTTCGCATGCAAAAAAATTGTTCGTCGACGCGCCGCGAACAAAAAAAAAGTTTGTCCTGGGGGTAAAGTCCATAGCCCCCCCAACTATCATCTGGTCGGCCCGTTATGATCCATCTCATGCTTTTCAACAATCAGCAATAAAGTTTATATTCAAGTGACTACCAAAAAAGGAATTGAGGAGAGCATGTGAATTGACTTGATTAATTGCACATATTTAAACAAAATACAAAAGAAGAAAAAGTAACGCAAATTGATATGTACTCACCTAAATTTTGAAATGTGACGAGCACCAGCAGAAGTAACGTCTGGGAGAGAATAGTCCAGCAGATTAGCTTGGTGTCCAAGTGACCACTGCTTTTGGCTACCATGGCTGTAGCAATTTGCTGCTAATATTGCCACAATTTTGTTATCTGAGAAATAATGACATCGCCACGGAGGCACAATGGCTTGAGATTGGAAGGGAGTTTTATGTCGGCAGGGAAAGTTTTCTGAGAATCTCGGCTCGCGTCTCGTCTCAGTGGAGGATGATGCTACTTCCTATATGTGTGTCACGAATGCACTCCTGATGAATATTTTTGTGGTGAAATTCGAGAGTTCGTGCCAGAGCCTCAGGTGGCTTCCTATTTAGTCTTCATCAGGCCTCTTGATTCCCCCACCACAGCAGTTTGATGAGTTGGCGTTGGCTCGGTATGTCGACTTAGTCCGCACTGAGCCTGCGGTTAGTCCTCACTTGATGCCGGGCTTTTCTTTGGTTAGCCAACGAATGCACTCAATTCGGCCACCAAAGAGGATGCAAAGCTCAGCAGATGAACTAATTGATTTAGGCATTCATACACCACATTTCATTCAATAAACTGCCTTTGGGATATGTCATTCCTGCTACAGATATATATATATATGCAGACACGAGGGCAGCCTCCTGGCATCGACTGCTTACTGAATCAAGACAAATCAACTCTTTCATCCGAGCCAAAATAATTAGCTGTAAACAATCCGTGGACAGAAATACGTCTCCAAAAACACAGAATAAGTAAATAGGTTGTTTGTTTTCTCTCTCTGTCCTCTAGACTACTAGATGCCACTTTTTCATTGACTAACCCACTAAAACTGTTATCTCCAAAAGACACTTTTCATGGCTTCTTTCCATGTGTTTTATCCGATCGAGCGGTGCTTTACTGGCAAGACGCATGGCACTATCATTGCAACGTCCCTTTCTCAGTCCCTTTCGGTTTGTTTTGCTTCTGATTAAAGTTCTCCAAACACGGCGTAGAATCCGATCCTCCTCTTACATTCTCTTGATGGAGTAGAAAAGCATTTTGTTTCATCTATTCAGCAGCTTTGCCATGGGTAGTGATAGTAGAGCCTGAAACAGACAAAGAAATAATGAAGTAAGGCAAATAAATGGATGCAGCGGGTTAATGTTACATAATGTCCTGTGTTTCCGCCCCCAGAGACCTAATTAGGTCAGGGCGGTTAATTCAATGAAGCATTAGGTAGGGGCAATGTCATGCCTCTTTAGTAACTGTAAGTTAGTAACATGGCCTTAATATCCCACCTGCCAAAAACTGTACATACATATATAACTAGTATTCATTAAGCACTTACACACATATATATATTTGCCTTTTACCCATTGACATACACATTTTGTACTTGAAAAATCCGGATATTGGTACACGTAACACAAGAATGTCGACATTATAACTTAATACCAATGACAATTAACTTTTCAATTAAAAACATGGTCTGCCCACCCGTGGAAGGAGAAACCCGGCCAAGAAATATCTTTCAAAAGGTAATTAACCTAACTGACATCAGACTTCAGGTATCTCTGTGTGATCTGCTCTATTAAATGATAAAAAGTAAGTAATGAAAGATAAGGAGTTAATTATGAAGTTCAAATTAGGCTTCTTTCTCACTCATATTCAATACTTTTATATTGGCAGACTATGGAATTTTATCTTAAAACATCGCTACAATTTTCGTGAAGTGAAAGAAATCTTAAAGTTGGCTAATTAGAGAGAAGTAGTTCCTTGGTACATATCTGGAGATCTGATTATAACGCTGCCAGTAGAGTTGCCGGAAATTGTCAGAAGATTGATAAAATGTATCATAAAACAATCCATCACTGACACAACGAAACGCTTCAATCACAACCTTCATGCCGCGACATCACTAAGGCTAAAACGGTGATAAATTAAGCTAATAATTGGAACTGCCGGTTGTCATGCGATTCCCAAATCACTCTGCATGAATCTTAGATTACTCTTACGCCACCAAGTTGTTTCTCACCCTCCAACGAAAGATCCAAGGCCATCTGATGTAGAGCATTGTGCAGTTGTCCATAAAATAAAATTATGACTCCAGTCAATGGACCCACCCCATGAAGACTGCAATAGTCAATTTCCATTTTGAATTGAACAAGGTTCTTTGCAATCAATTCCCGAAGAATTAAGCGGTTTCGGTGATGTTAATTCCAAAATGAACTTAATTTCTGCAATTTCAAGGTTTGAGAAGTGGAGCGGTAACCTTGCAGGAGGCACACAAGTCCTTGAAAACCGAAGTCTTTTTCAATCTCAGATTTGTTGGTCTATAAAATACAAATAATCTAGTTGTTCCTTCATACATGGAAAGTAAATTGGAATTTGACAAAGACAATTCAGTGCAGTAGTGCAATTGGAACTGCAAAGCAAAATGACATACTTTGTAGTGTAATTATGCTGTAGCAATGTTGGTGAAACGGAATAGGAGCGTGAAAAGCTCCCCCTGAAATTGCCATGAATGTAACACTAAAAGCTGAGCACATTTCATTGGAGGCCTGGAACAATTGACAGCACTTAAAATTGAGCTCACATCAATAACAAATTCTTAGCCTTTTGAACACACATCTCCTGTATATGGTTTCCTTTCAATTTGGTGGGCATGCCACATGTCGCGTGTCAACTGCATCTTTTGTGTCTAGACACTTGACCCCTTGAATCAATCAAAAGAGCCATTATGAGAATTCTATCAAATGTGCATGAAAACCACAGCCTGCAGCTGCTTCCGTCTCCTTCAAGCCGTTTGAAAGAAACAGCTTCAGCAGTGTAAACGTGTAAATGCTAGATTTCACAGCTTAATTGCAACGAGGAATGTCGTAAATTGCTTTGTGCTTCATTTTTCACATGTGGAGTGGCTCAAAAACACCCCCATTAGTGTGGGTGAGCAATTGACAACAATAAAGCATCAGTAAAAAAACTAGTTTATGATGTCATTACGATACCATTTTACCCACAAAAGATGACTGATCGGAGATCAAAGAAAGGTTCTAAAGCGCATATTTTGTGGCATTTGGTATTGTGAATTTCCAAAATAGAGCATCAAAATTTTACCTTAAACGTTCATGTAATATAGCTTATGTGATAAGAATAGTTTGCCTTTTTTAGATTCCACCCACACACAAGTCCCATTGAACTCTCATTACAGTATGTGTTCAATCCTCAGATGGTAATTATTCGCTTGGCACAAGTGATTACCATCATAGTGTTTGAGTAAATCTACAGTGTCGGTGAAGGGAAAACTGCAATCTGTTCAAACAAAGAATTTTTCCCTCACCATCCACAGTGTAAAGACGGAGTTGCTCTAGAAACATTGTACAGTTGCAGTATACAAACTACCCTACATAATTGAAATAGACGTATGTGGTTTATTGCTGCCTTGCAAATATTATTGTGTGTCTGGAAATTACACAGTCATTTCACAAGAAATGAATGAATCTCAAGTAGAAGTTTTGTGATTCTTGATTTTATGTCTTCTGCAGGTTAAAAAATTATGCAGTTATACAGATAATGTATCAGGTCCAAGTTGAGGTTGGTTTGCATATATCACGATCCGACAATATATGTGGTTCTTGTACATTTCTATGTAAATGTTTTAAACTCTGGTGTATTATCTCGTATGCCATATCCCTATGCTCCATAGTACAATTATGCATAATCTGTCACACTGAGTACAACAATTGTCACAAGGTGTTTCACCTTGAAAATCTAGTGTCTGATTCTTAAATTTTCACTAAGGTATCAGAAAACTAGCTTGGCATGACAGTCTTTCTTTATCCAGTCATGCCAGGATTGTAAACCTTGGTAGGTCTTGGCAGTGGCCCACAAGAAGTGTTATTTATGAGCCACAAGGAGCTTCTCTCTCACCACTGATGTTGAATGTAGTAACACATGAGACATGACAGGTGCTGTCTTCCCACTGACAATCGCCTCTTTAAGAAAATTTGGGGGAAATATATTCTGTTCGGGCCAACATTTGGGTACTCTTATGAGTCTTGAACAGTTAGTACATTAATTGCAAATGCAGTATTGCCTTCACATTTGTAAGGTTTTGTGACAAAATTATGACAGATGAAGACCAAATTTATTTCAGATCCCATTTTATTCTTCATTGTCCTATAGTTTATGATTTCCATTCAATGGTTGACAGGTAAATGCTTGTATCATCTTATCATCTTATTAACAGACCCCTATTAACTCAATCACCTTCTATTCTATCTGTATTTCTCATGAAGTATACTATTATTGTAAGTTACAATAGAGCCACTGGGTAATTGGTGCATTTTAAATCAAGTCAGTATTCCTAGAATCACTTCAAGTGAGTCGAAAATAGGAACTATCCGAGAAAGGTACAATTTCATTTACAAGCAAAAGGGAAGTGGGTGTTTAATTAGGGGAATGAGGAAATGGGTGATAAATTAAGGTGATTGCACTGTGGGCTCCATCCATGGAATTCTCCAATCACTTGAGCAACATCTGAGTAGGGGAGAGCGGGGCACAGTGAGACACTTTTTTCATTTTCAAGTGTTCCAAAATGTTGGCAGTAACAAGTTAAATGAGATCAGGTCCACATTATAGATAATGACGTTGTGTATATTGTCCAGTAGTTACAGGTTCCTATCTTTTACATGTTTGGAGAAACTTTGAGTTATGTCCATGCTCGTTAAGTGTCTCACTGTGCCCCATGGGCAGGGCACAGTGAGACAGCAGGCGGGGCACAGTGAGACAGGGCATCTGCTGCCATAACCGCTGATCCTCAGGACCTGCGGAATTGTTCTATCAATTGTTGTTACAGAAACTACTGTACTCTAATAAAAGCAGCTGGCTAGGTGATTTTTTAGGTCCTTTTTTGAGCATGTTTTGAAACTTCATCGCACAGGACACATGCACGACTTATTTAACCTGCCGCACCTGTTACATACTAATCGAAATTCTTCTCTAATGCTTTTCGTTGGATATGACTCATTAAAATCAGTAGTTTATAGAAGGCATTTTGTTTTTAATAGTGAATTGTGAGCTATGCATCACATTCAGGTCGTTTCAAGCGTATTTTGTGATGTCTCACTGTGCCCCGCCTCAAACTGTGTCACTGTACCCCATGCAGTCCTCTTTATAAAATTTTTGAATCCTGTGAACTGAATGTCTGCATTGTGGTTCGTCATCTCACTAAACCAAAGTCAAATAACCAAGGTTTGAATCCCTGGCAATTGATTTTCATTATACCATTTTTTTGGAAATTATAACAAAAAGTAATTTAGCAAAATTATTTACTTTTACGGGTTAAAACCAAAATATTGAAATTCCACTCTCGATATGCTGTGTAGGCAATCAGGATATAGGACAGCCTCTCACTTACTTAATTTTAGTCCTATACAAAAGAGGATTGATCTGTAAACAGTATCAGTTAGATGCTACGGGCTTTGTCTCACTGTGCCTGCCGTCTCACTGTGCCCCGCTCTCCCCTACAAACTAACAATCCTGGTATGATCTGTAAAATACTGTCATGTGCATTCACAAATAAGGTAATAAAATAACTCGTGACAAGTGTAATTGTTAATTTGCAAAGTTTTTCATTCAACAATGAAGACCTGAAATGACACTCCTTATGTACAATGTATAAAGCAAGGACTCACCAAAAAAAGGGCACTGTATTGACTTTAAACATTACTACCCAATCCAACATGACCCACTCTCTGGATTTAACATGCAATCCCGTCATTGCACAGGTTCTGCAAAACAGCATTACTTGTCATTTAACTCGTGACACTCAGGATTCACAAGCATTGATGAGGTATCACATGATCCGCTCTTCACCCGAAGCTGATTCTGGCTAAAATGCATCTTGCACCATAAAGAATTGCATATACCTAAATTTAGCTCAATGACATAAAACATTCTGCCTTGTCAATAGGGCCTCTCACAGCCTCAAGTTCGGTTTTTCCCTCTACCCTCCTTCCAAATAAGGTTCATGTGTCAGCAGCATCCTCTGTGACAGGATACTTGATATCTCGAATCAATCCTTGAGACACATTGAAGGATTCTCCTAAGTGAGGCAATGGATGTTCATTGGGTAAGCCCATGTCCCTGGCTTACAAACTTCACCTTTGTGACTGCCAAGGCATAAGACAGAATTTAACTCTTCTTTTTTTAAATTTAGTACACCACCTTTTTAAAGGGGCACTTTCTTCGTAAGAAGAAATATTCTGCTCTGAGTATTTTGATGAGGTTTTTCATAATATATCGTCATTATATCATTATATGTTGTTACACTTTATCTCATATTCATTTCATGAAAATTATGACTTTCACAACCGTGGATACTCTGATTGTTTTGACTTTGACTGAAGTTAATTCTGTAAATCCCATTGTCGAAAAATCCTAATGCTCAAAAATCTTCATTTTCTTTACAGACATAACTGGAATGTCATCAATTACATGATTTTTACTCCAGTATGTCAAAATGCTGTTTTCAGACAAGTAGCACATTTTCCCACAAAGGAAGAAACTGAAAGTTCCGGAGTTTCAGTCTACTTAGAGGAATTTCACACTCCAATGTTTAGGGTTCTCAATTATTTGCAGCTACTTTATGAGATCAATTAACTTATAAGGCATGATTTCCACTTTTCTTGGTAGACCCCAAGAGTTTTTAAAAGAATGATCTGCGTGCATTCTTATATAGATTAAGTCAGTTGTACGAGTACTTCGAATGAACAAAATTGCTATACTTCTGACAAAATAATTATTCCGCTGCAATCACTTGAATGCAGGCTCATAAAAAAAGGAGATCATCGACAACTAAATCTAAATGCTTGTCTCTATATGAGATTACAAAACTAGCCTTGGATTATTTACATATTTTTTGATAAAAGATCAGTCATTATCTAGTTAGATACATAGTTAAGTCACAATAAATGATTTGTATACTGTATAGTTTGCTTGAAACAAACCAATTTTAGTACACAAGCATATGTTCCACTGAAGCAACAGTATAATGTTTCTGAGGCAATCACATTGTTAAGATTCAGGTAAGGGACTTCTTCTTTGTTTGAACAGATTGCAGTTTTCTCTCCACCAACACTGTAGATTTACTCAAACACTAGGATGGTAATCACTTATGCCAAGGTTCTTGAATTACAGCAGGAAGAACACACACTGTATTGAGATTTGAAAAGCAATTGTGTTCCTTTGGAAAGTGAAAAAGAAGATAATTACATGAACATTCACATTCTTTTATGGAAAAATATACTTGAACTGCATCATCATAAGCAACATGAAGCACTTTTGTGTTTAAGTAAGCTACCCATGTGTGGCACTGGCACAATTGGGAATTCTGTGTTCCGCTACAAGAGAAGGAATAACACGTTTCAATGGTTTACCCTTATACAGAATAGACTATACACAGCACTGACAGCAGTCGTGTATATTTCCAACCAATTTATTGGACATTGTTTTCATGCTGGGCATAATCATTGACCACAATCTGACCACAATGTCATCCTTGTGAGGTCTGGGCTTCCTGTCAGTCATCACAATAAATCTTGCACAAAATTCCTGATGTAATGACAGCTGAACAAAACATCACAAGAACCATATTGATTCACATAAGTTCAATTTCTGTTTAGTCAATCTGTTTCAAGTAGGGTGAAAACTCTGCCCATGGATGTATGAGGAACTGCTCATGGGGAGTGTTGTCAGTGGCGTGGTTTCAATGATATTGGCTGCGAGCCTGTAAGTCTGTGAGGTGATTCAAATTTGCTCTCATTCCGTCAAAGTGGTGGAACTGAGCATAATTGAATTTAGCCTAAAGGAACATCAGACTCATCAGGGTTGCCTTTGATGATTTTGAAAATCAACATCATTGTATTTAGTGGTCCCAGACCACATGTTGTGCTACTCCATATCACTGCTATGGGTATAATACAACAAACCCCCAAAACTCCAACCAGGTACATGTTTTAGCAGGTAAGACCATTGCTTTGTCATAAAAGTATTAAGAATTCGCTTAATTTGTCACTGATCGTGATGGGAAATAAACTTATCTATGTCGGCCTCAATGAGCAATATTATAATGAGAAGTGGATTAATTTTGATAACTGATCCCTGAATTCTGGTTAGCCAAGGGACTTGCAACTGTTACTTCTACTTGTGTGACAGAGTGCAGGTTACATTTTACATACATTAATGTATTTGGCTTGGATTATTTCACTCTATGAAATAGAGATGAATCATACGATATCACAATGGCACCAGGAATGTCTTGGCAGTTATTAATAGTTTTGCTGCTGTACATGGCTCACTCATATCTATGTGAGTTTGGCTACAGGTCTGACTTGTGAAGAACAAAGGAGGGAAGACATTCCCTCACAGAGCTGTGAGATCTAGCATTAACTCTGATGAGGCTGTTTCTTTTCGACGGCTTAGCTGATTGCAAAAGCAGCTGCTGGTAGTAGTAATCTTGCAAATTTGATGGAATTCGTATAATGGCTCTCTTGATTGATTCAAGGGGTCAAGTGTCCTGGCACAAAAGATGCAGTTGATATGGGACATTTGGCATTCTTGTGAGAATAAGCGAGGTTGACGGGCCGATACATGTTCAAAAGACTAAAAAATTTTATATTGATGTTAGCTCTATTTTAAGTGCTGTCAATTGTGCCAGGTCTTTTATCCTCAGCTTAAACAGCTTTTAATGTTACATACACAGAGTTTTCAAAACTCTCTTTCTGTCACTCTGTTACTCAGCTACAGTTACAACTCCAGCATTCACCTTTCTGCATGCCAAGTTGTCGATTCATTATTGACCGTGCATTGGCGTGCAAAGTAAGTATGGCACTTCTATTTATTTTTTAGAAATTAAGGAAGAAATTGGTTCAGGGACGCTACTGTAACTTATATACAAGGAGGGGTGTGAGTATCCACATGTGAGATGCCCTATTGACAAGGCAGAATGTTTTCTGTCATTGGGATAAACTTAGCTGTACAATTTTTCGTAGATACAAGATGCATTTAAGGCTGGAGTTTGCTTCGAGGGGAGCATGTGATGTGATAGTGAAAACTTATCAACAGATTCAATACTTGTACACCCTCAACTATGTTCTTTTTAGACTAGCTGATTGTGTATGAATGTAGCTCATGTTTTAAGCGACAAACCTTAAAAACTTATCACATTTTTAGTAAGTTATCCTTCATGGCACATTAAGGTACCAAGCAGTGAAACAGTTTTATTTTAAAGGCGGATGATGTAACCTCTGAAATATATTTTCTGCACATTGCCATTTTGTTGTAAAAGTATGCTCCTTGTAGCCTCTTGGTTTCAATTGTGCAAAATTATGCTTTGCATGAGCTTTCCATTAGTTTTTTCTACCCTTCAGCAATTTGCAGCTTTTGAGTATAATGCGTAAAGAATCGCAATGAATATCTACTTTGCAAGCCACAGAGACCACAATATCACATTTGATAGATGAAGCACTGGAGAGGTTGTCAAATACATTTTGTTATTTTACATCAGTTGAATTGCACATGCCTGTTTACCAACTGTTACTTGCTGGCAAACTGGCAAGAAAAAGTCATTGATACCACAAAGAAAGGAAAATACCAAAGCTGAGGGGGAGAATTGGAGTGTTAAGTGTTAAAAGGGTTGAATCTGGTGGGGAATAACACAAGTCAAAAGCTGGATTAGGAGACAACACCTGGCCCGTCAATACCACATTGACTAATCCCCTTCTCTCCAGGCACAAATGGTGCCCAGACACTTTGTCAATACACAGATAGATGTGAGGGAGGCTTTTCTCTGAGACCTATTCAAAGAACAAGTACCTGTGGACCTCGCTCTTTGTGTGTCTGGAACTGTCTGCTGCTCAAAATTGTAAGTTGTGAAACCTTGCATTTGCAGCCAATTTTCAGACAACCACATATTAATATACTTGCACCAACTTTTTTATAAACCAACACAGATTTTGCTACAAATTCAGGTCCATGGCCTTTTGTTTGTTCATAAAGTACATATATATGAACTTTCCGAGGATAACACAATCTAATTTTAAGCTTTTTCGATCTATTTCAGAATAACACATCTGTTATATTATTCATATGATGATAAATGCGTCAATATAGTTAGTCCATTGTACCAAAACAACCTAAATTGAGACACATCTTGACATATTGGGCAACAGAAAGATGGATGAGTTTTTATTTTCTGGTAACAAACATCCTGAAACTTGAAGCTGTGCAATGTCTGTTTCCAGCAAGTGCCACTCTTTCCATGGACATTTAGCCCCTTTTGACATCATTTCCTTCCACAGCACACAGAGGTGTACACACACAGACAGTTCATGTATATCTTATGAAATGCTTATCGGATTCTAAAACTTCAGTTTGGGGTGTTTCAAGGGAGATATACAATTGTACATGGAGGCTCTACTTGTTTTAGAAGTCTGTTGTGATCCAACAATATTTTATCCACATTTTACATCGCACACACAAATGAGTTTTCAGTGCATTTGTGCATCTCAGTGCAAACTGATCTTTTGATGCAGTGTGACATGTCTTTGTGGCTTTCTAACACTAAAAATCTTTCTTGTGAATGGCTTACATAGTTTTTACCTTACATAGTTTTAATCTCCTTCAACATAAATCTGTCCTATCTAACCTTTGCTGCGTGCATGCCATGGCAATACAACAAATGCGTCAAAATATCTTTTTTCACGCTTTATACCATTAAATACTTTCCCGGATCAAACTTATGGAAAAATTGCCACAGTAATTGCTTCAAATTAAACAAAATCAATGATGCCTTTTTGATCTGATTCATGTGTCATATATTAGACCAGCTTGATGCTGGCTTCATGCATGGCCTGAGTCATTTTTTCAGCGTTAAGTGAGACTATAAATTTATTTAATGTGACAGTTTATCCTGATATCAAGTGGTTTTATCTGATTCTATGAATGGCTGGCACTAACATTTGAATGAAATATTTAAGCTAAATAGCCTTTTATGTTGTATTTCTTTTCTCTTTTGGTACAGATGATATCACTCTGCCATCATGATTTGAAGTGTTTTGCTTGTCATTTCGTATAAACAACAAACAACTGATGATTTTAATTTTGCAGTTGTGCTTTATAACATATTTTCCCTTTAGAATGAACAATGCAGTATGCACTGAATTAGTTTTGGTAGCAGTCTCTCTTTTAAAATCGCACCACTGATCTGATATGGGCAGAACAAAAGAATAAAGACATGGTGGAAATAGCTCTGTTCATTTTTCAGCCGCGTTCGATATTTCTAACTTGTACCAACTTTAAAATAGCTTTTATCCTTTAACGTTTTATTCTTTTATTCTGCCTGTATCATAAGTGCTGAGACCGACAGAGATAACTTCCAAAACAAATTCGAAACACTGCAATACATGATATGTGCCATTTCAATCATCCAACGAACATTTTTTCGCTTCAGGAAATGTCATGAAAATGTAACACATTGTGTTTCAGGCCATCATTTGATAAATTGTTCAGATCTTTGCTGCTCTGAGATTGTGATTACTTGTCTTTACATTTTGTTCTGTACATGTGTTCTCGGGTTCTTGTCATCTCTTTTCATTCGCACAATTGATGAAAAACTTTCTTGCTGACTTCAGGGTTGCCAACATGCCATGCTAGATATGAATGCCTTGCCACTTTTAGAAGCAAAGACCTGAGGTCTCTCTGCTCTGGGCAAAAGAAAAAAGATGCAAATAATCACAGAATGTCTTTGTTGTCATTGATCCCACATGAACATATGGCGTCTGTACAGCAAGATCATGCAACATCTTGAATGTGAAATTTACCTTTTTTTAAAAATCCAGTTCTTACAACCATTGATGGCTTTTGAAGCGAAGAGAACTTATTTCACTAAATTGTGCAATTCATGACTTAAAATTATTAATTTAAACGTGAATGATACAATTTCTGGATAGTGAATGAATTGCTTATGTGTTGTATTACATTCTTCAGAGATCTCGTTCCAATTAATTTGAACATTTTCATAAATACACATAATTATATATCTAATGAGCATTCAATTTTACTTGATCAATTACGAAATTGGATGTGATCAACTTGTATTATAGTTGTCCTGATTCATCGAGGTAAGGACTAAACCAATCACCTTAAGGTTCTGTATGCTCTACATTTGTAAGGAAATCATTCCACTCAACTGCTCAGTCACAAATCAGTCATCGGTTTTACTCAACTTGTCATGAAGTACCCTGTCATGTCGTGTGATATTTCTATATCCTACTCCAAGGGAGTCTTATTTCTTATTTATATCGGAAATATCTAAATAGAAAAGGAATGGTACAATTTCAATTACAAGCAAAAGGAAAATGGAAATTTGATCAATCCATGAAGAAATGAGTGAAAATTAAGTTAATTGAAACCATTGGCTCAACATGCAATTCTTAAATCACTTGGCAAGGTATAAGATTTCCCTTACAAGATGTTTCTCACAATCAAACTCAAAACTGAGGTGCCCCGAGGTAAAGCATGCTGTACTCATCTATAAATAACACATGCTGAGTTGAGTGATTTCGAATGCGCAACTTTGTTAACTTAGAATTTTAGAACAAAGCATTTTGTTGTCCTGATGATAAAAGACAGGCTATTGGTCCAACAGCTCAAAAAGGCAGTTTCATGAGCAAATTTTTGAGCATGGGGACATAGAAGCTAGGAAACCACAAATATCGAACAAGTGCTACAAAATGAAATCATAGCTCTTGTAAAAATGACTTGTTAAAAAATAGTTCAAGTGCACCAAATTCCTTCAAAGAAAAGACTTCATCTTTCAAAGAACCATTAATAAGTTGGCTTTAAATTTAGCTTTTGTGACAGTTTTTATTGAAAGTTTGAGTAATTTTATTATGTTATTTCAGGCATTCATTTATAAATATAAATTATTTTCTGCTCCTCCAACTCCAACAAGATGGAAAACTGCATTAATATATGAGGTTAACTTCATTTAAAAAAAACCGCAGGTGCAGTAGTGGATGGCATATGACTTTGCAACCATGGCAACAGGACTTCTGAGAGCTTTCCTTGATCACAAGAATAAAATATATTTCCATGACATTTTTTAAAGGGGCTAATGTCAGAGGGAAGACAGCAACTGTCAAGCTTCATGTCTTGTGCCATTGTGCCCATATCATATCAGTGGTGAGAGGATAGCTCCTTGTGCCTCATAAATAACACTTCTTGTGGGCCACTGCCAAGACCTTCAATTTTTTGGAAGTAGCGCCATCTTCGTAAGAAGAAATAATATTATATTGCTACACACATCATTATTTTTGGTAGACTTCATCTCATATTTACGTCAAACTTACCTCTGAATATCTTTATTTTTATTTGCATAGACATAACTTAATTTGCTAGAATGTCATCAATTCTATAATTATACATGTGAAAATGCTGTTTTTGGGAAAGTAGCACATATTTCCACGAAGGTTATAGTTCAAACAAAAAGAGTAAAACTTTTTGTCAATGCTCTCAAAATGAAAAGAGACTTGCAACACAAGCACAGAATAATGATTGAGTTCCCTCCTCCAGCACCCAACTTCTTTGGGTGTTTTTTTATGACCATAATAAAAATATTTCACCCCATCTTCTGAAGAGGCAAATGATAATGGGAAGACAGCAAGTGTCACGTCTCATGTCTTGTAGCATCGTGCCCATGTCATATCAGTGGTGAGAGAGAAGGTCCTTGTGGTACCTAAATAACACTTTTGTGGGACCTGCCAAGACATGCCACATAAGCCTGAAACTCTTGACAAATGGAAGACGACCAATCGACCATGCCTGCTATGTGGTCTTGTACTGGAGTTCCAGTCTCCTCAGACCGATGGCTTGTTCGTACTTGTTTAGGTTTCTCAATCAATTGCATTTACTTTATCATTTTCTTAGACTTTGAAGGCATGAGCTAGACTTTTTGTGGTAGACATTGAGAGTTTATTTAAGGAATGAGAGAGAAAGAGATTTTTTCGACTGAAAATGATTACAATGAAATTTAAATGCTTATTAGCAAGCTATAGTCACAAGACAAGAATGACCTACATGCAATCTTTAAGTCAGTCTCACATTAAATAGACCAAATATTTACTTCTGATGAAACATTCTACTGTACCTACTTGAAGGCATCCTCATTACTAGAAGAGAGAATACATACAAAACTAAATCCAAAACTGCTCTTGACAAGAGATTGATTACACAAGTAATCTTGGATTATATATATATTTTGTAATAAAAAGATCAGTCATTATCTATTGTAGATCCACAGTCAAGTCACGAAGAATGGTCTAAATAGTTTGCAAGGGACAAACCAATTTAGTATACAGTTCACATATTGTTCCACTGAAGCAACAGTAATATGATAATGCCAAAGCATAGTGAGACCGTCAGGACAAAATATTATCAACAAAAAATTAGCCCAATGTAAATTTTATCCAGTACAGGGTTTTAAAAAAATAATTTATTCCACAGTGTAAGCTCTATTATAATACTGTCTTATTTAAAACATGCTTGAATATTTTTTTCTTACTTTGGACATATATGTAACATAACTATAATTTCCAGTTATTTTATTGTTCAAAAATCTGTATCTGTACATGTGTCATCTACATGTGAAAAATTATAAATTGTAACTATTTACTTTCAGACTGCCCAGAACATGTGTTTATTTCACTGATACCGGGCAGGAAATTATTTATCTTTGACTCTGCTGTCCAGCACTGTGTCCCAGTGCAAGTGTGGTGGCGTCATGAAATGTTACTGCAGCACTCCTGGTTTATTTATAGCACCATGTAAATCATAGCACCATGTAAATCATGACGTCATCCCTGGTAAACTGTGTTGTGACGTCATCACTATTGTGAAGTTATTAGACATGACGTCATAATCACGGCGCCACTTTTTGACAGCTTGCCGCATCCTCAAGATTTGCCTAGTATATCACTGTGTGAGTACAGCTCTGTTTCCTACCATTTGAAGACCTCTGGTCACGGCCCTACGGGCCGAGACCTGACGGTCTCCATAATGTTTCTGAGGCAACCACATTGTTAAGATTCAGGTATAAGGGAACTCTTCTTTGTTTGAACAGATTGCAGTTTTCCCTGCACCAACACTCTAGATTTACTCAAACAGTATGATGGTAATCACTTATGCCAAGGTTCTTGATTACAGCAGGGAGAACACACACTGTATTGAGATTTGAAAAAGAATAGTGTGCCTTCTGAAAGTGAAAAAGAAGATAATTACATTCACATTCACATTATTGTAATGTACAATGGACTTCGACTACATCAGCATAGGCAACATGAAGCACTATTGCGTTTAAGTAAACTACCCATGTGTGGCACTGGCACAATTGGGAATTCTATATTCCACTACAGTATAAGGAATAACACGTTTCAATGGTTTACACTTTTGCAGAATAGACAATGGCCAGCACTGCCAGCAGTCGTGTATATTTCCAATCAATTTATTGGACATTGTTTTCATGCTGGGTATAATCATTGGCCACAATCCGACCACAATGTCATCCTTGTAAGGTCTGGGCTTCCTGTAAGTCACCACAATAAATCTTGCACAAAGTACCAAATAGATTCACATAAGTTCAATTTCTGTTTAGTTAATCTGTTTCAAGTGGGGTGAAAACTGTGCCCATTGAAGTATGAGGAACTGCTCATGGACACATGTGGTGCTCTCTATATCACTACCATGGCGATAATATGAACAAACCCCAAAACTCCGACTATAGACAATGTCATGTTTTAGTAGGTCAGACCATTGCTTTGTCATACAAGTATTAAAAGTTAGCTTAATTTTTCATTGATTGTGATGGGAGATAAACTTATTTACAGGTACAGTAGAGCTCTATGTCAACCTCAGTGAGTAATATTATGACGAGAAGTGGATTTGATAAAGTGATCCCTGAATTTGGGAGCAAAGGAACTTGTAACTGTTATTTCCACTTGTGTGACAGAGTGCAGGATACATTAATTTTTACATACAGGAATGTATTTGGAATGGATTATTTCACTTTATGCAACAGAGATGAATGATATCATGTCACAATGGCACCAGGAATGTCTTGGCAGTTAGTTATAGTTCTCTGCGATAAATAGCACACTCATATCTGTGAGTTTGGCTACAGGTCTGACTTGTGAAGAACAAAGGAGGGATGACATTCCCCTGCACATAAAGCTGTGAAATCTAGTATATACTCTGATTAGACTGTTTCTTTTTTTGAATGGCTAAGCTGATTGCAAAAGCAGCTGCTGGCTGTATAGAATTCTCATAATGGCTCTTTTGACTGATTCCAGTGGTCAAGTGCCTAACACACAAGATGCAGTTGACACGAGACATTTGGCATGCTTGCGAGAGTAAGCGAGATTGACAGGCAGATAAGTGTTCAAAAGAATTTGATATTGATGTGAGCTGCCAATTGTGCCCGGCTTTTCATTCCCAGCATTTAATGCCACATGTACAAATGGTTTTCAAAATTCTCATTCTGTTGACCATGCAGAGTATGTAAGGTACTTCATTCTATTTTTCCAGACATTAAGAAAAAAGTTGGTTTCAAGGATACTTTTCACACAAGAAACTTATTTGCAAAGATGGATGCTCCACCTGTAAGGCTGTGTAAGAGGCCCTGTTGACAAGGCAAAAAGTTTTCTACATCGGAGTGGTTTGACCTGCATACAATTTATAGCATTTTAAATAATTGCCATACTACTTCTCTATTTCATCTGAATTGGCATGATTGAACAATTTAATTTGTCTAATTCAGGAATTATTCTTCAATTCTGCATTGATCTCAAGAAAAGTTTCTTGATCTTGTTCTTATGTCTTTTACAGATTTTGCAATTATGATTTATCTCCATGTATCTCAGGAACTGATTTGTCCCTAATTAGCTACTTGATATCCTCCATTTCCTAGATACTTAATGATGTGGTAAGAGAAATCTCTTTAAATCCTCCGAAGTGATAATGAAACTGATAGCATATTAAATTATGAGGGAGAAATTAAATTAAACTTCACAAGTATATAAACTGTATATGACACATGCATCCTGACAATATTTCGTTGTTTAATTAAATATCACAATATATATGATTTTTGTTTTTCTACCTGATTGACTTTAAATTATTGAATATTTTTTGAAGGAGTAAAAACAAGGAAATTACTAGTTGTCATTTCATCAGTTAGGCAAGTTGCAATTATTTTTTTCAACTCAGCAGACCGCTCATGCATGTCTTTAAAAGATGCATTTGTGAGGCTGACTGTGACAGACTTATAGCGTTTTTCTGGTAAGTTATCCTTCGTGGCATATTAACGTACCAAACAGTGAAGCAGTTTGCACCAATGCGGTTGATATAACCTCACAAATATATTTGCTGCACATTGCCATTTTATTGTAAATGTATGCTCCAGTCAGCCTCCTTGTTTCGACTGTGCAAAATTATGCTTTGCATGAGCTTTCCATTCTTTTTTTCCACCCTTCAGCAATTTGCTGTTTTTGAGTATAATATGGAAAGAATCGGAATGAATAACTATTTTGCAAGTCACAGAGATCACAACATCACATTTGACTGAAGAAAGTGTAGAGTTTGACAACCTGATGCAAGATTCTGAGCAAATCAATAATATTCTTGCCTTTGTATTAACCCCGACTGAGTAATGTGTGAGTATCCTACAACACTGGATGAGTTGTCAAATACATTTTGTTATTCTACATCAGTCGAATTGTACATGCCTATTTACCAACTGTTACTTGTTGGCAAACTGGCAAGAAAAAGTCATTGATACCACAAAGAAAGGAAAATAGCAAAGCTGAGGGGAAGAATTTGAGTGTTAAGTGTTAAAAGGGATGAATCTGAAGGGGAATAACACAAGTCAACAGCTGGCCCGTCAATACCACATTGACTAATCCCCTTCTCTCCAGGCACAAATGGTGCCCAGACACTTTGTCAATACACAGATAGATGTGAGGGAGGCTTTTCTCTAAGACCTATTCAAAGTACAAGTACCTGTGGACCTCGCTCTTTGTGTGTCTGGAACTGTCTGCTGCTCAAGATGTTAAGTTGTGAAACCTTGCATTTGCAGCCAATTTTGAGACTACTACATAAGGATATATTTGCACCAACTTTTTTTCTCAATCAACACAGATTTTGCTACAAATTCATATTCATGGCCTTTTGTTTATTCATAAAGTACATAAATATGAATTGTCAGAGGATAACACAATCTAATTTCAAGTTTTTCGGATATATTTCAGCATAACACATCTGTTATATTATTCATCTGATAATCAATGCATCATTATAATCCATTGTACCAAAACAAACTAAATTGAGGCACACCTTGACATATTGGGCAACAGAAAGATGAGTTTCTATTTATTGGTAACAAACATCCTGAAACATGATGCTGTGTGAGGTCTGTTTCCTACAAATGCCACTCTTTCAATAGACATTTTGCCCTTCTTCGACATCATTTCCTTCCATGGCACACAGAGGTGTATACACAAAGACACACTTCATGTATATCTTATGAAATGCTTATCGGATTCTAAAACTTCAGTTTGGGGTGTTTCAAGGGAGATATACAATTGTACATGGAGGCTCTACTTGTTTTAGAAGTCTGTTGTGATCCAACAATATTTTATCCACATTTTACATTACACATAAAAATGAGTTTTCAGTGCATTTCAGTGATCCTTTAGAAATGTGATGTGACATGTCTTTCTGTCTTTCTAACACTAAAACCATTCTTGTGACGAAAGAAAATCATTCTACTTTCATGTTCTAGAGAATGAAAAAAAGTTATCTATACTGTTGCAATAGTTTTAACCTCCTTCAACATAAAACTGTCCTGTCTAACATTTGCTGCATGGCAATACATTGCCAATACAATAAATGTTTCTCAATATATGTTTTTTTACACTTTAAACCATTAAATACTTTCCTGGATCGAACTTACGGAAAAATTGTCACAGTAATTGCCTCAAATTTAAAAAAATTCAATGATGCCTTTTTTATCTGATTCATGTGTCATACATTTTTTCAGCGTTAAATGAGATTATAAATTTATTTAATGTGACAGTTTATCCTGATATCTAGTGGTTTTATCTGATTTCTATGAATGACTGGCACTAACATTTGATTGAAATATTTAAGCTAAATTGCCTTTTATGTTGCATTTCTTTTCTCTTTTTGTACAGATGACATCATTCTGCTGTCATGATTGGAAGTGTTTTGCTTGTCATTTCGTATAAACAACAAACAACTGATGATTTTAATTTTGCAGTTGTGCTTTATAACATATTTACCACTGACCTGATATGGGCAGAACGAAAGAATAAAGACATGGCAGAAAAAGTTCTGTTCATTTTTCTGCCATGTTTGTGAAAAGTGGTTTGTCAGTCGTGTTCGATATTTTTGTAACTTGTACCAACATTAAAATGGCTCTTATCCTTTAACGTTTTATTCTTTTATTCTGCCCGTATCGTAAGTGCTGAGATCGAGAAAGATAACTTTCAAAACAAATTCAAAACACTGCAAAACATGATATGTGCCATTTCCATCTTCCAACGAACATTTGTTCGCTTTAGGAAATGTCATGAAAATATAACACATTGTGTTTCAGGCCATCATTTGATACATTGTTCAGACCTTTGCTGCTGTGAAATTGTGATTACTTGTTTTTACATTTTGTTCTGTACACGTGTTCTCGGGTTCTTGTCATCTCTTTTCATTCGCACAATTGATGAAAAACTTTCTTGCTGACCTTGTGACAAAATGTGACATATTACTTTCAGGGTTGCCAACATACCATGCTAGATATGAATGCCTTGCCACTTTTAGAAGCAAAGACCTGAGGTCTCTCTGCTCTGAGCAAAAGAAAAAAGATGCAAATAATCACAGAATGTCTTTGTTGTCATTGATCCAACATGAACATATGGTGTCTGCACTGTGAGATCATGCAAGATTTTGAGCAAGAAATTCACCATTTTCTTTCGAACTCCAGTTCATACAGCCATCGATGGCTTTTAACACAACGAAAAATTATTTTACTAAATCCTGCGATTCGAGACTTAAAATATGAATGATATTATTTCAGCATGGATAGCGAATGACTTGCTTATGTGTTGTATTATATTCTGTGGAGTACTCATTCCATTTAATTAGAACATTTTCATAAATACACATACATATATATCTGATGAACATTCAATTTTACTATATCAAGGTACACTGTTAATTGCGAAATTGGATGTGCTCAACAAGCATTGCAGTTGTGCAAATTCATCCAAGTAAGTACTAAACCAATCCATAAATAACATATGCTGGTTTGGATGATTTCAAATGGCAACTTTATCAATTTAGAATTTTAGAACAAAGCATTATGTTGTCCTGATGATAAAAAATTAAAATTGATGCTACTCATTTAGTGACTTTTCCTGATGGCATTGCAAGTATAGGATATGACCACACCCAGTGGGCATCTGACAACACATTATGTTCATCTGTCGTCAGGATGACTTCTATGACTGAAGCTAACTTCCCACTGGTGTCAAATTGAGTCCAAACTCCTTCAGGGTAGTACCTGCTTATGAGTCATAAAGAATAATAATCTGACCTTACAAGGATCATTCCAGAGCATTTCTGTTAGCACTTGTAATTCGTCGACTGTAAGCGTATGATTCTCAATCTTACTCCATTGCACAACCTAAACTGCCTTAAGTAGACACTAGACAGGCTATTGGTCCAACAAGATAATCAAAAGCTCAAAAAGGCAGTTTAATGAGCAAATTTTTGAGCATGGGCACATAGAAGCCAGTAAACCACAAATATCGAACAAGTCCTACAAAATGAAATCATAGCCTTTGTTAAAATGACTTGATAAAAATAGTTCAAGTGCACCAAATTTCTTCAAAGATAAAACTTCTTCTTTCAAAGAACCATTGGATGGAATATGAGTTTGCACCCATGCCAACTGAGAGCTTTCCTTTATCACCAGAACCAGAATAAAATATATTTCCATGACATTTTCTAAAGGGGCTAATGTCAGTGGGAAGACAGCAACTGTCAAGCTTCATGTCTTGTGCCCATATCATATCAGTGGTGAGAGGATAGCTCCTTGTGGCTCATAAATAACACTTCTTGTGGGCCACTGCCAAGACCTGCCAAGGTATACAAGCCTGACATGTCTGGCAAATGGAAGACAATCAAGCCAGACCTGTTCTCTGATACCTGAGTGCCACTCTCTGTAGAGGGCTTTTCCCAAACACCTGGACATTGGCATTCTTAAATTGCAATGTTGCATTTACATATAAGACACATATAAGTTACAAATATCTCTTACAAAAAATATTGATGTGCAGACTTACGTAAATCTCACAATCTTCTATGAATTGCATATAGCTAAACTTATAACAATGACAGATAGTGTTCTGCCTTGTCAATAGCCATAAATTTGGATGTTCCCTCAACCCTCCTTCCAAATGAGAATCATGTGTCAGCAGCATCCTCTGTGATAGGATACTTGATATCTCAAATCAATCCTTGAGACACATTTCACGATTCTCTAAAGTGAAGCAATGGACATTCATTAGCTGAACCCGTATCCCTGGCTTCCAAACTTCATCTTTGTGACTGCTTAGATATAAGGTAGAAAATTCTTCTCATTTTTAAATTTAATGCTCCAATTTTTTGGAAGTAGCGCCATCTTCGTATGAAGAAATAATATTATACTGCTACACACATCTTGATGAATCTATTCATAAAACATCATCATTATTTTTGGTAGACTTCTTTTCATATTTATGTCAAACTTACCTATCAATATCTTTATTTTATTTTCATAGACATAACTTAATTTGATGGAATGTCATTAATTCTATGTTTCCACCTACAACACCCAACTTCTTAGGGTTTTCATTTATGACCAGAATAAAAATATTTCACCCCATCTTCTGAAGAGGCAAATGACAATGGGAAGACAGCAAGTGTCACGTCTCATGTCTTGCAGCATCGTGCCCATGTCATATCAGTGGTGAGAGAGAAGCTCCTTGTGGTACATAAACAACACTTTTGTGGGACCTGCCAAGATCTGCCACATAAGCCTGAAACTCTTGACAAATGGAAGACGATCATGCCTGCTATGTGGTCTTGTACTGGAGTTCCAGTCTCCTCAGACCGATTGGCTTGCTCATACTTGCTTAGGATTCTCGATCAATTGAATTTACTTTATCACATTCTTAAACTTTGAAGGCATGGGTTCAACTTTCTTGTTAGACATTTAGAGTTTATTTAAAGAATCAGATAGAAAGAGACTTATTCGACTGAAAATGATTACAATGAAATAGACCAAATATCTACATCTGATGAAATATTCTGCTGTATCTGCTTGAGGGCATACTCATTACTAGAAGAGATAATACGTAGAAAACTGAATCTAAATGCCGGTCTCGACAAGAGATTACACAAGTAGGCCTAACCTTGGATTATACATATATTTTGTGATAAAAAGATCAGTCATTATCTATTGTAGATCCGCATTTAAGTCACGATGAATGGTTTGAATAGTTTGCAAGGAACAAACCAATTAAGTATACAGTTCACATATTGTTCCACTTGAGCAACAGTATAATGTTTCTGAGGCAACCAAATTGTTAAGATTCAGGTAAGGGAACTCTTCTTTGCTTGAACAGATTGCAGTTTTCTCTCCACCAACACTCTAGATTTACTCAAACACTATGATGGTAATCACTTATGCCAAGGTTCTTGAATTACAGCAGGAAGAACACACACTGTACAGAGATTTGAAAAGTAATTGTGAAAAAGAAGATAATTACAAGAACATTCACATTCTTGCATTGAAATATAGACTTTAACTGCATCATCATGTACATTGTACCACTATTGTGTTTAAGTAAGCTACTCATGTGTGGCACTTGCACAATTGGGAATTCAATATTCGGCTACAAGAAAAGGAATAAAACTTTTCAATGGTTTGCACTTTAGCAGAATAGACTCTGCCCAGCACTGCCAGCAGTTGTGTATCTTACTATGCAATTTATTGGACATTGTTTTCATGCTTGGCATAATCATTGACCACTGTCAGACCACAATGTTATCCATGTGAGCTCTGGACTTCCTGTAAGTCACCACAATAAATGTTGCATAAAATGCCTCAAGTTGTGACAGCTGAACAAAACCTCACAAGCATAATATTGATTGGCATAAGTTCAGTTTATGTCAATCATTGTTTCAAGTAGGGTGAAAACTGTGCCTATGGATGTATGAGGAACTGCTAATGAAGAGTGTTTTCAGTGATGTGGTTTCAATGATATACTAGGCTTTGAGCAATGAGCATGTGAGTCTGTGAGGTAATTAAAATTTACTCTCATTCTGCCAAAGTGGTGGAACTGAGCATAATCGAATTGAGCCTAAATGAACATCAGACTCATCAGGGTTGATTTTGATGATTTGAAAATCAACAGCGTAGCATTCAGTCATCCCCAAAACTCCGACCATAATTCGTGTTTGAGTAGCTAAGACCACTGTATTGTCATAGAACTATCGAGAATTAGGTTAATTTTACATTGAAGGTAATGGGTGATAAACTTAAGTACAGGTTAAAACTCTTTGTCAACCTTAAGTAGTTAGCAATATTATGATTGGAAGTGGATTTGATAAACTGATCCCTGAATTTTGGATAGCAAAGGGATCATCATTTCATTTCAGTTGTCATTTCTTCAAACTTGTGTGACAGTGTGCATGTTAACTTTTATATCATTTTACATACATAAGTATATTGATGAATATGGTATGGATTATTTCACTTTATGCAACAGAGATTAATGATGGTACAGTGGCACCAGGAATTTCTTGGCAGTTACTGATGATCTTGCTGCTGTACATGGCTCCCTCAGATCTATGTGAGTTTGGTTACAGGTCTGACTTGTGCAGAACAAAGGAGGGAAGACATTCCCTTGCACACAAGGCTGTGAGAACTAGCATTTACTTTGATGAGGCTGTTTCTTTTGGATGGTTTAGCTAATTACAAAAGCAGGTGTTGGCTGTTGATTTCTTGCACATTTGATGGAATTCTTATAATGGCTCTTTTGATTGATTCAAGGGGTCAGGAGTCTAGACGCAAAAGATGCAGCTGACACGAGACATTTGGCATGCTTGCAAGATTGAAGGACAGACACGTGTTCAAAGACAAAAGAATTTGATATTGATGTTAGCTCTATTTTAAGTGTTGTCAATTGTGCCAGTCCTTTTATCTTCAGCTTTTAATGTCACATGTATCCATAGTTTTCAAAACTCTCCTTCTGTCACTCTGTTACCCAGCTACAGTTACAACTCCAGCATTCACCTTTCTGCATGTGAGAAGAGTAATTTTGCATCTATGTATGTACAGTGGTATGCATAGCAGTTTGCGCAAGTTGAAGCATTCATAATAATTTTCAGGCATTTTCTCTATTTTATCAGAATTTGTGTGATTGAAACATTTCGTTTGTTTCATTTGGGAATCATTCTTCAATACTGCATTAATCTCAAGAAAAGTTCCTTGATACTGTTCTTATGTTATTAACAGATTTTTCAATTATGATATATCTTCATGTATCTCAGGAACTGAATTGTTCCTAATTAACTACTTGATTCCCTTGCTATCCTTAATACATTGATATTTGTAAATCCTCTGAAGTGATAAAGGACATAACAGCATATTTCATAATCAGGCAGAAACTTTTGGAAAGTGAAATAGAAGGTAATTACATTCACATTCATTACATTAAAACCATGCAATCAAGATAAAAAATGGGGACCTGGACAATTTTTTTGCAATATTCTGAACTTAGTGTCTTTCTGTACTAGTCACATTTATATATAAGAAGTAAAATGACATTTTGGTAATTTGCACTTGAACTGCACATGCCTGTTTGGCATCTATTACTCACTGGCAAAGTAACAAGAAAAATAATTGACACCACAAAGAAAGGAAAAAGGCAAAGCAGAGGGAAAAAATAGGAGGAATAAGTGTTAAAAGGTTGAATCAGGAGGGGAATAATACAAGTCAAAAGCTGGATTAGGAGACAACACCTGGCCGGTCAATACCACATTGACTAATCCCCTTCTCTCCAGGCACAAATGGTGCCCAGACACTTTGTCAATACACAGATAGATGTGAGGGAGGCTTTTCTCTAAGACCTATTCAAAGTAAAAGTACCTGTAGACCTCGGTCTTTGTGTGTCTGAACTGTCTGCTGCTCAAAATTGTAAGATGTGAAACCTTACATTTGCAGCCAATTTTGAGACTGGTACATATTGATATACTTGCTCAAACTTTTTTTCTTTGTCAACACAGATTGTGCTACAAATTCATATTCATGGCCTTTATGCTATATAACATTTTTCCAAATTGGAATTAGGCTTGCACAATGTTTTGAGTGCCAAACTCATTATAGAATGAAATTTAAAATCTTTGATGATGACATGGCAGATACATCACATAAAGATACAGATATTACATTTTTCATTATGCATATGTGTATTATTTGTGTAGGACACAAAAATTAAGATTAATGGATAACTTGGGTTTTACATCCTGTTTGTATGTACTCTGACCGGTTAATAAGGAAAGGACAAGGATGCAGCAAAGCGGCAAATGATGATTTAAGCTGCTTTCTGACAACGGTCAATGTGACCCAGCCGGAGCTTGAATAAAACCTGGGACCCAGTAGTTGGAAGCCCATAGTGTTGAGAATTGTGACACCCTTCCCTGTGTTAAATTTTTGGGTAAATTGTGGTCATTCAAAGAATCTAAACCGTATGCAAGGGACCAAAGCAAATTCTCCATATGATATTTTTACATAATGATACGCGGTTTCATTGTTTTAGCGCTAATCTGACTGTGTATCAGGTGTATTGCTTATCCTTTCGGAATGACAGAGCTGATTATCCAAGAATTGCTTGTAATTCTACCTCTAAAGCAGCAAGATTATGTTGTGTGCAATTGAAGTGATATAATGAGATTATATCAAACCCTGAAACCAACTAATCTCCAAGGGAATTTGAATTTAACAAACTTGTAAATGTTTTCTTTCATGATAAATGATATGGTTGATCAATGTGCCCTGGAGAGCTTGGCTTTGGTTGTGGTCATTAACTACTTTGGCTGAAATTTCACCTTATTACAACTATGCAGGTATGCATATGGCTGTGTTGTTTATACATAAAGTTGATATACAGAACTGTCAGAGGATAACAAAATTGAATTTCAAGCTTTCCCGTGTAATTACTAATTCTAAACACCCCATCTCTGGTATTATCCATATGACAATAAATGTTTCATTGTAATTTATTGTACCAAAACAAACAAGATTGAGACACACCTTGACATATTAGGCAACAGAAAGATGGATGAATTTTTATTTTCTGGTAACAAACATCCTGAAACATGACCCTGTGTGAAGCCTGTTTCCTGCAAGTGCCACTCTTTTCATAGACATTTTGCCCTTTTCGACGTCTTTTCCTTCCATGGCACACAGAGGTGTATACACACAGACACTCCATGTATATCTTATAAGATGCTTATTGGATTCTAAAGCTTAGTTTGGGGTGTTTCAAGGCATATATATACAACAATACATGGAGGCTTTATTTATTTTAAAATTCCCCAGAGGGCAACAACATTTTATCCACATTTTGGATGTCTTTGCCTGGTGCACAAGGTGTTTGACTGCTACGTGCATGGTCGCGGGTTCAAACCCCAGTCACGGAATGGAGGACAGTGGCAGATCCAGACAGGGTCATCGAGGGGGGGCCCGGGCATGTTTCGGCATTCGCGGGCCAGGGTCGCAGTGTATTTTCTTCAAAATACTGTTATTAATCTCAGTGGTCTAGCAGGGGCCGTGCCCCCTAGGCCCCCCCTGTATCCACAACTGGAGGAACTAAGCAGATCCTCCTTAAACCACTGCTTCACTCAACCCAGGTGCAAATGGGTACTTGGCAATAGACAGTGATGGCAATTGTGGAATGCTGACTAAGGAGCGCGTTAAATTCGCTGTACACTGGTGTATGCTCCCCAGGGAGCTGAGAAAGATTCAGGCTTGATCAGGCCTGCCAAGAATGTAATTGTACAGTTGGTTGAGCTCATAGGAGGACTGCAGATGTTAAACCTGTTACATTTACATTTACATTAACACACAAATGAATTTCTGGCGCATTCGTGAATGTTAGTGAAAATTGATCATTTTAAAAAAAAGTGGCGTGACGTGTTGATGAAAGAGAAATCATTCTATTTTCATCTTCTAGCATTATCTAACCTTTTCTGCATGGCAATACAATTACTGTTTCTAAATATCTTTATTTTTTTACTCTTTAAACCATTGAATACTTTCCTGGATCAACTTATGGAGAAATTGCCACAGTAATTGTTTCAAATTAGAAAAAATCAATGATGCCTTTATGATCTGATTCATGTGTCATATAGCTTGATCCTGGCTTCATGCATGGCAATTTTTTCAGCGTTAAATGAGACTATAAATGTATTTAATGCAACAGTTTATCCTGATATCAAGTGGTTTTATCTGATTTCCGTGAATGGCTGTCACTAACATTTGAATGAAATATTTAAGCTAAATTGCCCTTAACGTCATATTTTTTTCTCTTTTGGTACAGATCATATCACTCTGCTGTCATAATTTGATGTGGTTTGCTTGCCATTCCGTATAAACAACAAACAACTGATGATTTAATTTTGCAGTTGTGCTTTATAACATATTTTTCCCTTTAGAAGGAACAATACAGCATGCACTGAATTTGTTATGGTAGCGGTCTCTCTTTTAAAATCGCACCACTGATCTGATATGGGCAGAACAAAAGAATAAGGACATGGCAGAAATAGTTCTATATTTCAGCCATGTTTGTGAAAAGTGGTTTGTCGGTCATGTTCTATTTCTATCTTGTACCAACTTTGAAATAGCTTTTATCCTTTAACGTTTTATTCTTTCATTCTGCCCGTATCACAAGTGCTGAGATCGAGAAAGATAACTTTCAAAACAAATTCAAAACACTGCAAAACATGATATGTGCCATTTCCATCTTCCAACGAACATTTGTCCGCTTTAGGAAATATCATGTCAATATAACACATTGTGTTTCAGGCCATCATTTGACACATTGTTCAGACCTTTGCTGCTGTGAAATTGTGATTACTTGTTTTACATCTTGTTCTGCAAACGTGTTCTCATGTTCTTGTCATCTCTTTTTATTCGCACAATTGATGAAAAACTTCTTTGCTGACTCCGTGACAAAATGTGACATATTACTTTCAGGGTTGCAGGCATGCCATGTTAGATATGAATGCCTTGCCACTTTTAGAAGCATGGACCTGAGGTCTCTGTGCCCTGGGCAAAAGAAAAAGAGGCAAATAATCACAGAATGTCTCTGTTGTCATTGATCCCACATGAACATATGGCGTCTGTACTGCAAGATCATGAAACATTTTGAATGAGAAATTCACCATTTTCTTTTTAACTCCTTCTATCATAGGTGAGGAGGGCTTTTGAACTGAAGAAAAATGTTTGTCTCAATCATGCGATTCAAGATTTAAAATCATTATGAGTTGTGACGTAGGGGTATCGAAGAGAAGGTTACGGCATAAAGGAACAGCACCGAAGCTTATCCTCTGTAGGACAACACTGTAAACAATGCCGACACTCATTCTAGGAACAATAAATACAATGGGATTATAGCTTCAGTTTTAGAAGTACCTAACCTCTCGCTTGACCCGATGCTGCATATTTTGTGAGGAAATGATTCTACTCAGGTACAAATCAGTCATTGGTTTTATACAACTTGTCAATATGCTATAACTTGTCATGTCGTATGATACTTCCATAACCCTAGTTTCCATAAAACCAGCTCAAGGGCACCAAATTATTTCAAAAAGAAAATACTTTTTCTTAAAACCATTGACATTTAGGCTTTTTGACTGTTTAGTGCAATTTGTACTTATTTCATTATGTTAGTTCTCTCATTCATTTAAAGAAACTTTTGTTTGAGGAATTGGATGAATTATTTTCTGTTCCTCCCACTCCAACAAGATGGAAAACTGTATTAATAAATGAGGTTATCTTCATGAAAAATATACCGCAGGTGCAGCAGTAGATGGAATATGAGTTTGCACCCATGCCAACGAGACCTCTGAGAGCTTTCCTTTATCACCAGAACCAGAATAAAATATATTTCCTTGACATTTTCTAAAGGGGCTAATGTCAGTGGGAAGACAGCAACTGTCAAGCTTCATGTCTTGTGGCATTGTGCCCGTATCATATCATTGGTTGGAGAGAAGCTTCTTGTGGCTCATAAATAACACTTCTTGTGGGCCACTGCCAAGACCTGCCAAGGTGTACAAGGCTGACATGCCTGGCAAATGGAAGATGATCATGCCAGACCTGTTCTCTGATACGAGTGCCACTCTGCGTAGAGGTAGACAATTGCCTCTCAGAAACACCTTCTGACAATTGGCTTTCTTAAACTGCAATGTTGCATTTGCAGCTTTTACTATTACAAAGCACTCTGCAAACAGATATAAAACATGTTACTAATCTTCATTACACAGCTCCCAGTCAACCTATACACAATAGTTGTTGGAGACCACACCTGCTGTTTTGCTGTTCGATTTGAAAGTGTGGTAAATTAACTGTAAGTATCTGGGGTACTCATCCTCTCTATTCCATCTATATCTAATTCAATTGTTCTATTCATTCCCAATCATATCTATGAATCACGTGATGACAACTCGATGTTCCAGTTTGAAGAGCACTTTATTCACGCACATGACGTTTACCAAATAGCACGGATGTGCTTGACGAATGACAAATATGTATGTATATGTGTATGTGAATAAAGTGCTCTTCAAACTGGAACATCGAGTTGTCATCACATGATTCACAGTGAATATCGAATGCAACTTCATAGAGTTAACCATAGTATCACATGAATCAGCTTTAGTGCTCTGATAGAGAGACACTAGTCACCATAATTCTCACATACTTTATACAATGTTAGACTAGAGTTCTTCTCTGTACCAATTTTATGAAGCAAGTGAATACACAAAAGCAACTGCTTCAGCAGGAAACATACAAATATAACACTGTAAACTGTGAAGTGTGGCTGCTTCACAGAGGAAAACTTGCAGTCACACAATCAATGGAAACTGTGAACTTCTGTCCACAACACTCCCCCGCATTGATGCATCTGCATCAATCACACACTGATGAGTTTATCACAAAAGTTTATCACATACAAATTTTCACAAACATACGAAACACATTCTACAATTAATAGCATCTATTTACAATACAATAAAATATTACAAATAAGCATCACACTCCTTCTAAAAGTACAATCTTTGACAATGGCCTAAGAAGAGTAGAAGCTTTTGTCTTAACTCTCACAGACCTAACCATTTGGTCTTGGCTGATCAACACTTCTGAGACAATACCCATTGGCCAAAGCCCCCTTGGAGTGGACTCCTCGCAAACAAGAACTATGTCACCAACTTTGACATTTCTACAAGAATCTTGCCATTTCGACCTTCTTTGGAGTTCAGGTAAATACTCCCTAAGCCAACGACGCCAGAAAGTGTCTGCAAGTTGCTGAACGACACGCCACCTACGACGATACAAATCACTATCATCGAATTTACCAGGAGAGACAGGAGGAGAACCCCGAAGCAACAAGATGTGATTAGGTGTCAATGGTTCTGGATCATCAATGCTGTCGCTGACCTTCGTGATGGGTCGACTATTCACGATGCTCTCTACTTCACAGAAAAGAGTGTCCAGCATGTCATCAGATAGCCTCATATGGATGTCAAACAATCCGCTGAACACCTGCCGAACAGTCCGGATCATCCGCTCCCAACATCCTCCAAAGTGTGAAGCTCCAGGTGGATTGAAGGTCCAATCAATCTTCTCCTTCAGGCAGAATCGCTGCACTACCGATTCATCAATTTGTTGAAGATTCTTCTCCAATTCCGCTTTCGCACCAACAAAATTTGTTCCATTGTCGGAGTAAATCTTCTCAGGTGATCCTCTTCTGGAAACAAATCTGCGCAGAGCATTAATGAAACTGTCTGTATCCATGCTACAGAGCTTTTCCAGGTGGATAGCCCTCGTAGAAAAGCAGGTGAATATACAACCGTACCTTTTAACTTGTGAGCGACCTATCTTTACATAGAAAGGTCCAAAGCAATCAATGCCCACTGCATTGAATGGAGGTTTGTCAGACTGAACTCTGACATCAGGTAGATCTGCCATCTTCTGCACCAGAGGCTTTCCACGCAGTTTCCTGCAAGTTACACAATTGGAAATAAGAAGTTTGATCCTTGAACGAGCCTTCGTGATCCAGAAGTCCCTGCGCAAGTAGCTCAAAGTCCATTCCACACCTTGATGTGATATTTCATGCATTTCTCTCAAAATAATGCTGGCTATGTGATCTTGATGCGGAATAAGATATGGATGCTTATATGATGCCATGGCTGCACGTCTCAATCTGCCGCCAACACAGATGACACCCTCATCATCGAGCATCGGATCCAAGTCTTTCAGTCTACTGGACTTGTGTACAGCTTTCCCAGACTGTAACTGAGTTAACTCCTTGCTGAAGTAGCGGCCTTGAACCCACTTAATCAAGAAAACACCAGCTTGTCTTATCTCCTCCAAAGTCAAAGGACCAAAGGGAACATCAGCATCCTTCCGAAGCAGCTTCCTTAGTCGCAGCATCCAGGACGCAGCTCTCTTCAAGGAAAACCAACTGGAATAATGCTGAACCAATTTCAGCACAGGATCGTCTTCCGCTTGAGTGATGAAAGTGGTGATACAACTGGACTTCTTCACAACTGGATCGGGCTTCACTTCCGGATCATCTCCAGGTAAGTTGAAATCACACTGAGCAACTTCCCAGTCACTCTTGAAGGTATGAAGAAAACTTGGTCCATAAAACCACTTGTCACGGTCAAGGAAATCAACAGACTGCTCACGAGTCAACAAATCAGCTGGATTTTCAACACCAAGAACATGTCTCCACTGTGAAGGCTTAGTCAAATCTCGAATGATGCTAATCCTATTGCCCACAAAAACATGGAATCTCCTAGTCTCATTTTTGATATATTTCAACACAATTTCAGAATCAACCCAAAAGACCGATTCAAGAAGATCTAATTCAAGTTGAGAGCGCAACATCCCATCAATCTGAGCCGCAAGCACTGCAGCTTGAAGTTCCAAACGAGGAATACTCATACATTTTAACGGAGCGAGACGACTTTTACTCATCACAAGCATGACACTAATCTGACCATGAGAATTCACACAGCGAAGATATGAGCAACAACCAAACGCACGCTGACTGGCATCGCTGAAATGATGGAGCTGCATTGCTGAATCATTGAATGATATTGGCTTCAGACACCGGATGAACTTCAGAGCACCAATCTTCTGCAGGTCTTCCAGCCAAGCGGTCCATTTGTGCTGAATATCAGGAGGAACATGATCATCCCACGCCAGTTGAAGTCTTGTAACGTCTTGAAATATGAGCTTCCCAGTCAGAAGAATCGGGCTGATCAGTCCCAGTGGGTCGAATACAGAAGAAGTGATCTTCAAAATGTTACGCTTTGTGACGTCACAACCGGGAGTCTTCAGGTCAGCTTCGAAGTAGAACAAATCACTAGTCACATCCCACTTCACTCCTAGGGTCTTGCTGTTGCAGTCGCTCCCCAGAAGGAGATCCTTGCCTTCAGTTGCCCAGTGTGACTCCGGAACAAAGTTCAACAACTTCGTATCATTTGCGACAAACTTTGTGAGATTAAACCCTCCATTGGACAAAACCGACCGAGTTCCTTCTATGATCGACTGAGCCTCTTGACGGGATTCACAGGACTTCAAACAATCATCAACATAGAATGACTTGAGCACAGTATTTACAACAAGTGGATCAACAACATCATGACAATCAGACAACGTTTTTCTCAAAGCATATGTAGAACTGCTGGCACACCACACCCCACCAAAAACGTGTCTGGTCATCCTGAAATGAGCGATTTCCCCGCAGTCATCAAACCACATAAACCTCAAGCAATCCCTGTCCTTCGCTGGAATGAGTACCTGGTAGTACATGGCCTCGACGTCTGCAGAAAATGCAAAATGATGTTGCCTAAACCTCAACAAAACATGTAAGAGATTGTTGTTCATGTCTGGACCTCTAAAACATTCGTCGTTCAAAGACTCTCCCAGAAACTTAGCAGCGCAGTCATAGACAATCCGAAACTTGCCAGGCTTTTTGGGATTCAACACAGCATGATGTGGGAGATACCAAACATGCGAAGAACTCAACTTATCACTTGGAACTGGTTCCGCATAACCCTTGTCTAATAACTTGGCAATCTCTTCACCATACTGAGATTCAATGCCTTTCTTGGCAATACTAGACTTCAAAGATTTCAACCTTGTCAAAGCCATAGAAACATTGTTTGACACCCGAGCATTATCTTTCCAAGGAATGGGAATCTCAAAATGACCGTTGACCTTCACACAATTCTCATCCCAGAACTTCAACACTCGCTTATCCTCATTAGACAAAGAATAATCATCCATACCACCAAAATCTTGTTCCCACAAGTTGTGAATTTGTTGTTCGACAGACGGAATGAAATGTGACACAATGCGGTGACTCACAACGTTTCTCAACCTTGAAGGGCCATTAATTGTCCAACCTAGCAATGTGCGACTAGCAAAAGGTTCACCCTTGGCACCACTTCTCACTTCAAGAGGCACAAGTGCTTCAGTGTTATCCTGGCCAATCAAAATATCAATGGGTTTGTTTCCACCGACTAACTGCAAATCCTGAAGGTGACCATATTGAGACAAAGAATCCAATGACAACGTTCTACCAGGAATATCATCAACAACCAAGACATTGCCAAGATGCAAATCCGATGTACCATCCTTGGAAGCAACGTACAACTCTACAGTCTCGGTTTGCTTTGCAACATTTCTGTTACTCAAAGTGCTTAATGAATACTTTGTCATTTTACCCTTAATTCCTAAGGAATTTACAAGACTGCGAGTACAAAATGTGCCACTTGAAGCCATTTACCATGACTGAAACAACAGGCATAAAAATACATTCATCTCTAACATTGGCATTTGCATTGACAATATCGGGTGAAATTTGACTACTCAAAGTTACAGAAGATGAACTACTGCCACGCTTTTGGGCCCCTTGTGAGACAGCTAGACCTTGTGTACCAACTGGGATGTGTATGTATCGTGTATGCTTCTTTCCACATCCAGGTACACTGCACACTGTTTGTCTACGACAAGCAGAGGCCTGATGGTTTGGGAGTAAGCAATTTTCACAAAGTCTGTTATCTCTGATAAATTTCAAACGCTCATGGGGTTTCATTGACTTGAATGATTGACAATAGAACAGCTTGTGCTCAGCTTTACACAGAATACATTGGTACACCTTGCTACCTTGAGTAAACTTGACATCAGAAGAGAAATTTGTTGACTGAGACTTTTGATTTTCATGCACACTTGACTTTTCATCTTTGGATCCAAATTTAGACTTTCCATAAACAGGATCATTCACCACATCAGATTTTTCTCGAACAAAGTCAACAAGCATTTTCAACTCAGGATATTCACCAGTTGCCTTTTTTAAAGCCACAGCCCGGTCTCTCCATTTATCTTGCAAAAAGGGCTCAAGTTTCTTTACAATGTCACGCACAAAATTGTGGCTGTCAATTTCAGACAATTTGTCCATCTGGCTAATAATTTCGTAGCTATTTGACAATTGATCTGCTAGACACAGCAATTCATATTCACTTTTTACCTTTTTGCTCCGTTGTAAACTGCTAACCACAGACTCAAAAATCAAATGATCATCGCCAAAGCGATCATGCAAAATTTTTCTTGCCTGGTTGTAAGCTCTCTGACTATCTCTGATAGAGGCGCAAGGTTCAATGGCCTTCTTAACTTCACCAATCGTAGAATTGATAAGTCTAGTCAACCTCATTTTTGGATCAGTTACAACATTTTCAACACATTCTTCAAACATTGAAATGAACCCATAATACTTCATAGGGTCACCTGCAAACTTCTCAATTTCAAAACGAGGTGTGTTGATTGCATTAACAATGTCAATTGAGGATTGGTTTCTAGAAGAGTTCAAGAATTCTATCTGAGAATTGTTCGAAATGTCACTTGATCTTCTATCAACAGTTTCATTTTCATTTTGACGTAACCATGCCTTCATATCTTTGATACCTTTGATATAAGCATCTTGAACTGCATAATAAAATTTCTCACTTTCATCAATTTCAGTTTCATCTTGTAAAGTGGCATGGTAAGCATCATGACTATCTTCAAATCTTTTAAACGTATCTTTAAACTTTTGTTCTCGAGACTTAACTTCTTCGACATCCTCTTCAGCGATGAAACGCAGAATGTTGTTCTGTTCACGGGTGACGGCTGCCTTCCTGGCCTTTCGAGATGCCTTGAGATCATGCGGCGCTTGCCCTGATCCACCACTTCCTTCGTCAACAGACATTTTGAAGAATCGGAATCGCTGAAGTACTTCGGTTGAAATGAAGATTCGACATACACTTCGGCTGAAGTGAGACTGCTTCGATAATCACTTCGGTTGAAGTGAGGCCTCGATATTCACTATGATTCACTTTGAAGAGCACTTATTCACGCACATGACGTTTACCAAATAGCACGGATGTGCTTGACGAATGACAAATATGTATGTATATGTGTATGTGAATAAAGTGCTCTTCAAACTGGAACATCGAGTTGTCATCACGTGATTCATAGTGAATATCGAATGCAACTTCATAGAGTTGACAATAGTATCACATGAATCAGCTATAGTGCTCTGATAGAGAGACACTAGTCACCATAATTCTCACATACTTTATACAATGTTAGACTAGAGTTCTTCTCTGTACCAATTTTATGAAGCAAGTGAATACACAAAAGCAACTGCTTCAGCAGGAAACATACAAATATAACACTGTAAACTGTGAAGTGTGGCTGCTTCACAGAGGAAAACTTGCAGTCACACAATCAATGGAAACTGTGAACTTCTGTCCACAACAATATCCATTCTCTATCTGTTTGTCTATATATTTTTAATCTATTCTCCACCTCATCACACAGGGAAGGCTTTTGTTGGCAAAAACAATTGAACTAAGACCCCTAGCAATTAATTATTGTCAAGGGAGATGTATCATCCCCATATATTATACAAGGGTTGTTTTTCAATCGGGGTACATAGTTTTGTCTCACGGGGGTCAAAAATAAAGGTCTTTCTTTTCTGGCCAAATTGACTTTTTTCTGTTGCTATATACCGTGCCGTGGATTTCTGAAAATTTTAGGGCTACAAGTATTCTGAATTTTTTTTATTTGACTTTTTGATAATTCGACCAAAGTCAATATTCTGCTCATCCCTCTATTACTGGATGTATAGAACACCCAGTTGTATGGGCTTGTGCTGAGTGGATAGATATATATCTGACAATGAAAAATCATCTTACTTGCTTAATTTTGGCCAAGAACTTTGTGTGTGTCAAGGAAAATAGACATTTTGGGAGAGGACAGCATTTTTCGGAGAGGACAGTTTATTTGACGAAAGCTGTTTTTGGTGTTTTCCGCTACGAGCATTGTGCAGTTTGTACAACTGAAGTGAAACACTTACCAAAACTTTGTCTAATCTATTGAAGGAGTATTTCTATAAAATAAAAATACTTTTAATTTAATGTTATTGCTGTTTTGCTGACCCTATTTCGGAGAGGACAATATTTGACGGAATTGACCTGCATGTGTTCAATGCACGATTCTGAAGAGACTAATCATAGTTGTTGCATGTAATTCTAATGTTGAACTCTTGGGACCATGTTGAAAGCATTTTCACATTGTTTAAAGCTTACTGTTAGGTCAGGACTGAAAAATCTGAAGCGATATTTGCCTAATTTGCAAATGAGACAGTCAATTTTGGTCAAAATGACACAAATAAATTTTTTTTGGGCTGTTATCAACCGATTTGAATAATTTTTTCGCTACTGTAGGTCCGTCTCAGTATGTTTAATCATTCTGTGTAACGTTTTTTCCACATATATGCATGGTATTTCTGGTATTTTGGATATCGTGTGACTTTCCAGAGCGTACCCCGATTGAAAAACAACCCACAATGTAATTGTAAGCAAAACTAGATTCATCACCAATATACTCTGATAATCAGCTCTACCAATCAAGAAGGATCAGTGAGACACTGACAGCCAGCCAAAAATAACAGAGCTGAAACAAAGAGACCTGACGTATTACAAAGCTGTCAGCATAATACATGTTGATATATATTGTTCAATGCACATGTTTTTTTCACTGCTCAAAAAAATTAATGTATTTCCTAGTTTGTCGGTGAGTTCAGTCTTACACACTTACATTGTATATAATGCACGGCTGAATGATGTTAAGAGCGGGTGAGAATACAAACTGTTGTCATCTAGTTTGCTTCCCACTTTTTGGCACTTAAAGTTTGACTCATATGTATAAATTTTAAAAAAGGTATCCAAGAGCAGAACAAATGTTGAACATCAAGCAAAGACTAAACTAAGACATGTCCACAGTTCGGTCACTTTGGATAGTTCACATCTACCTTGCTCTACTTGGGTGATAGTATTGTATAGTAGTTACATATACAGCATATTTCCCATGAAATAAAATTGGTTCAGGTCTCCTAATATCCAGTAATATGGACAACTACTTAATATGGGTAATGGCTACAGATGATGTTGCATGAGTAAACATTTTGAGAAAGCCAGTCATTTACATTCCCCTGTGCAAAAACACAGCAGTAGAATCTCCACATGGGATTTTGTGTGCTAAATGCTATGGTGTTGATTTTCAGATAATTAAAGGCAACCCTGATGAGTCTGATGTTCCTGAAGGCTAAATTCAATTATGCTCAGATCCACCTCTTTGACAGAAATGAGAGTAAATTTGAATAACTTCACAGGCTCACAACCTATATCGTTGATACCGCATCATGAACAATACTCCTCATGAGCAGTTCCTCGTGCCCACGGACAGTTTTCAACTACTTGAAACAGATTTCACATTGATCGAATAGAAATTGAACTTATGTCAATCAATTGGTGATTGTAAGGCTTTGTTCAGCTGCCATCACTTGCCTCAAGGTATTTTGTGCAGGATTTATTATGGTGATTACAGGAAATCCAGACCTCACAATGACAACATACTGGTCAGATTGTGCCAATGATTCTGCACAGCATGAAAACAATGTCCAATAAATTGCTTGGAAATATACACGATTGAGCAAATCGTGTTCCATAAAGCATGAAGGTTGGTAAACTTGTGCTGCAGTGGAGCTACTCACAATTTTTCTTTGTTTTTCTAAAGATAGATTTTAGGAGGCTAAAATTACACGATGATGTGCTGGATTGGTGCAGTACAATGTACACTCACAGTACAACACAGTTCAACTTGCATGAGCAATGTTAATGTTCATGAAATTACCTTATGCCACATGGGGCCTTAACGGTATCCACCCACACACAATTCCCATTCAACTCTCATCACAACTTGGATGATAATTATTCACTTGGTGGAAGTGATTACCATCACAGTGTTCGAGTAAGTCTACAGTGTTGGCTGAGGGAAAACTGCAATCTGTTCAAACAGAGAACAGTTCCCTTACCTGATTGTTGCCAATGTGGCTGTGACAGTAACAATACACTGTTGCAGAGCTGAGACCATGATTGAAACGTATCCTCTATGCCAACTTAAATGGTTTGCTTTGTCTGGCAAGCAAATATTACATTAATGCCCTAGTATGTTTTGCATCTCGATAACATATTTGTTTCTCAACCAAAGAAAGGGTTCAAGATCAATTGTATCATTTCATTAAAAAATCAAGGTTGATCTCGTTTTTTTTGGGTTATGCGTTTTCACAAACATTGCATTTTAGCCATGCCCAAACCTCAAGAATATGAGTCGAGAGGGTTGACTTTGAACCATTGAAACTTTGAACATACTAAAAAATTGATGCTGAAGAACTTTGTACTAGGCTAGTACAGAAGCCACGGTATAATGATGCACCATTGCATTTTGATGATGCCAATTGACACAAGTTGTTTCAGAAAAACAAGCCACTTGCCAAACAGTTTTGCTTTTTTGGAATAATTTTACTTTGATCTACTTTTGAAATACCAAGTGAAATCTGTTAAAAAAGGACAGATAGAAAACGTTTCATTCACTGTATACAGAGGAAGGTAAAGGAAGTGGAAACTGGGGCAGTATGAATGGAATAAGATTTTTGTGATATTTGGGCCCTTATTCTTCAGGTTCTCCTTATCTGTGTTATTGAGTCATGATCAAAATAAAATATATCTCCTAGACATTTTCTAAAGAGATTTATGACAGTTAGAAGACAGCAAGTATCATGCCACTGTCAAGTGCATTGTGCCCATATCATATCAATGGTGAGAGAGAAGCTCCTTGTTGCTCATAAATAACACTAATTGTCAACCATCGCCAATATCTGCCTTGACATACAAGCCTGATATGCCTGGCAAATGGAAGACAATCATGCCAGGGCAGTTGTTTGATACCTGAGTGCCACTTATTCAGTGCTTGCCACTTAGTAAATAGTAAATATTTATTTTGATATAGCACAGTCTATGGAAAATACCTTCAGATGCGCTTCACAGTAATTACATAAAATTGTGAAATATAAGGAAAATGTAAAGTAGATAAAATAGATAAATATGATATAAAATCAGGTATAAATGTTAAAATTTGGCATATAAAAAAGTCTTCAATTTAGATTTAAAACTGTCTATATCTTTGGCCTGTTTGACGTGACTGGGAAGAGTATTCCACCACCCTGGTGCGCCTCAGAAATGCCCAGTGACAATGGGGGTTCCCTAACTGCTATGGGACACCCCTGCATCTGCAAGAACCAATGTGGCAAACATATTTTCACCAGAATCAATCCAAGGTCAGTGAAGTTTCTGTTTACAATAAACTGTTTAATCCATTGTAAGAACAATAAATTGCTGATTTCATGGGGGCAAAAAAGGTGCCCTTGATATACTGATAATGAATCGCTCAAATAAATTTGCAAAATTAACTTAATACACAAATTCAAGTCATGTGAACATCATTGCTAATAAAATTATTAACAAATGCCAGTCCCATTCCTTCATCCAATATCTGCAAATGGCACCAGCATTTATCAACCCAGGATCGTGTTTGCCTGATATATCTCTCATAGATCCGATTGATCAAAAAGGTGTCATTGATTTCACAAAAACTTTGAGCAATCAGTGGTAATTGCAAGTTTTCCTATTATGGCTCCAAAAAAAAAAATTAATGCTTTATAATGAAATTACATTTTGATTCATCCATTTTATTGCCTGATGGCCAGTGATGGGGTCAGGGTAAAGGACATATTCAGAAAATAACATCACTGAAGTGCTAGTTATGCTGTAATCCTTACATCTTGTTTAGTCCTGGGTGTCCTTTAGAAAACACTTTTCTGCACAGCAACAGGTACAATTAAAAGGGTTCCACATGAATAATCTTATCAAGTGGTAAATGTTCACAAATATGACAAATAAACTCTACAGGGAGGAGATCCATGTAATGGTGCATGAGCGTGTACCTTCATGAGTTAGGTGTTTGTCATGCCAAGGTTAAATTCAATAATGCTCGGTCCCACCAATTTGACAGAAAAGTAAAACATTCTTATAAACTCACCAATACTGTTGAAATCATACTACTGTCAACAATCTCCATGAGCTGTTCCTCATACTTCCATGGGCACAGTTTTCACCCTACTTGAAACAGATTTCACATTGATCGAATAGAAATTGAACTTATGTCAATCAATATGGTGCTTGTAAGGTTTTGTTTGGCTGCCATTACTTGAGGCATTTTGTGCAAGATTTATTGTGGTGACTTACAGGAAGCCCAGACCTCACAAGGATAACATTGTGGTCAGATTGTGGCCTATGATTATGCCCAGCATGAAAACAATGTCCAATAAATTGCTTGGAAACTTACACGACTGTTGAGCGTGGTCTATTCTGTGAAGCATGAGATTTGATAAACCAAAGAAAACATTTATTCCTTACACCACTGCAGACCTTCTCCGAAATTTCTTGCTATTTAGAAGATTAATTTTTGGTAGGTAAAATCACATGTGGAGGTGCTAGTTAAGTACAGTAAAGATATGTAATTATCTTATGCCACATGGGGCCTTTACAGTCTCCGCCCACCAGGGTTGGCAGGTAAATACCATTGGGTAAAAACCGCTTGGTTACTACCTGGATTTTACCCATGCCTTTCTCCCTTTTCTACCTGATTTCTCCCCAGGTTTCTACTGAGTGCAAATCATGAATGTTCATTTTTGGTAATTTTGACCCTATAAGTGTACATTTGATGACTTATGAGCAGCTAATCCCTTTGCTTATTGTTACTAGTTCCCTCCTTGATGGTTTGGCTTGATTAAAAATGTCAAACAAATGGAATTTTAAGTGGAACAGAAAGATTTAGTTAGTATCTTTCCATTAAATAATGCTTATATCAACCCACATGTTTATTACAGCAAAAGTCATAAGCATAGACTCAACAATAGGAATAGAAAGATTACTTTATCCCTTCACCTGCCCCCTCTCAGTTGATGAGATCAACCTCAATCTTTATTACAGTAGATGTCATAAGTATAGACTCAGAAATTGCTAACATTATTGTGCTTTCTTACATTGCGACCAGGTGCAGAATGTGACATCCTCCACAATATCTCCGTTAACATTATGACTACTGCTGGAAAAAATATGGATAGTGCATCATGGAGGTAAACCATGGGATGAAATTTGATAGAATTTTAAAGCTGTCACAGATTGTATACAAAATCTGCCATTAACAGAGATGTAACCAAGGCTGCTAGACTTTGGCAACATTACTTTTGAAGGTGAATCTGATAAAGAAAAAGAACTTTTCCAGTTGAGGAGGGGTTAAATTTTAGATTATTCCAGCACTGTCCAAAAGTGTCCATCGTCATCATCAAAGCTTGTGATGCCATTCAGAAGCTAGATAGATAGATAGATAGATATGGTAAGTGCAGCCCTCTAAGCCCAGTCCTGAGCGCTCACAAGTTTTGATTGATGAGATGGGAGGGAGAGCAGGAGTCCTCAACATGTTACACATTTACCCAATTTGAGGGATCTTTTACTAGCCCAGCATAGACACTGATGCAAGGCCAATTTAAAGTTTCATCCGAACAACATCTAGCTGGGATTTTGCTCATGAAGGTACACCAAAAATGTTGGGCTCCGCACCGGGGTTTGAACCCATGCAAGCAAACACCTTCAGCGGAGCAGCCGGGCACCTTAGCCACTTGGCCGCCCAGCGGCCCTAAAGATATGGCAAGACATTCACAGAGAATGGCACCCCGGTGCTGAGCGCTGATTTTTTATTCAGATTCTGCTACATAGTTGTCTCCCGGTGACACAGTGAAAGGTATCAAAATGTTGTTTTTAGAATTTGTTTGCCTTTTGGTCAAACTCCTTTCCGATTCTGGTTCTTCCCTAGCCGCTAGGGGTGTTTCTTGATCAAGCAAAAAGCATAACACGTTTAAAACTGCCCCAGTCAGAACAATGTCAGCACTCTCACACTTTGTAATGTGATGCTTCGAAATAGTGATGATGGACCTTAAACTGTATAATCATGCAACTGTATTTCATATTTTGTTCATTCCCAATTCTTATTTATATATTGTTTTTCTTTTGAAAGATGATTTCCATCTTAAAAACTAATTAAATAGTTGAAATTAATTTCTACCGGGTATTAACCATTTCTACTGGGTAAAAAACCATTTCTACCTAGTTTCTACCCTACCATGGGTAGAAACTCCTTTCTACCGGGTAATTTGCCAACCCTGCCGCCCACACACAATTCCTGTTCAAATTTCTTCACAAATTGGAGGATAATTATTCGCTTGATGGCAGTGATTACCACCACAGTGTCTCAGTGAATCTACAGCATTGAAGGAGGGGAAAATGCAATCTGTTCAAACAGAGAACAGTTCTCGCCAATGTGATTATGACAGTAACAATATACTGTAGTGGAGCTGACACTATGGCAAGAATGTATCCTGTAGGCCAACGTTAATGGTCTAGTACTTGGTCTACTTTGTCTGGCAAACAATGCAATACATCATCGCTCCAAGTACTCTGTTTTGCATCTCAATAACAGCTTTATATCACAATAAAAGAAAGGTTTGAACTTTCAAGATCGATTGTGTCATCCACAAAAGATAAATGTAGATCTTATATTTTTTGCTCTGGAATTTTACAATTTAGACCACCTTAGATTATTATGCTTTGCCCAAACCTTTAGCAATGGAGTATAGACAGGGGTGATTTTAAACTATTGAATGTAGGCTTACTTCACAATTTTAAGCATTTCCATCCTTAGAGGCAAATTTACGCAGCAATACCTGGCTTGTATAGAAGCCCTAGTATAAATGATGCACCAATGCATTTTGATGATGCCAATTGACACAGGATTTTACAGAAAAAAAAAACAAGCAACTTGCCAAACAGTTTTGCTTTTTTAGAATAAAGTGACCTTGAGTCCTTGTCGTACTTCCCATATATCAAGTGAAATCTGTTAAAAAAAGACAGGTGAAAATTTTTCATAACCTGTTTCATAAACTGTTAGCAAAGTAAGAGAATGAAAGAGACAATCAGTTCAGTGTGAAAGAAATAAGATGTTTGTGATAATTAGGCCCTAATTCTTGAGGTTCATCTGTGTTACTGAACAATGGTTCAAATAAAATATATCTCCCTGACATTTTCTAAAGAGGCTTATGTCAGTGGGAAGATGGCAACTGTCATGTCGCATGTCTTGTGCATTGTGCCTGTATCGTATCAATGGTGAGAGAGAACCTCCTTGCAACACATAAATAACACTTATTGTCAAGCATTGCCAAGACCTGCCATGACATACAAGCCTGACATGCCTGGCAAATGGAGGACAATCACGCCAGGCCTGTTGTTTGATACCTGAGTGCCACTTACTCAGTGCTTGCCACTTGCACCTCAGTAATGCCAAGTGGCAATTGGCGTCCTCTTGATGCCATGGGGCACCTCAGCATCTGCAATAACTTACATGGCAAATGTATAAATTTAATAAAACATTCAGCTATCAACTTTACAGAAGATGGAATTTAACTATCCATCAAAGACCAGTGAGCCTCTCAACATATTGTTTCTAGGTTTTGTATTACAGGAGACGTATTCATTGCTTGCACAATGAATTTCTTTTTAAACACGGAATACTTAAAACAACACTACAGACAACAGAGTGATATTTAGTTAACACACTTATATGTCCTGTATGTTAAGTTCTGGTTATTTAAACAGGATTGATAAAAAATGACTAGATATCGTGATAAACTGTCATATTGGGTAAATCTATGATCTCATTTAATGGCAGAAATGGCACCGGCCTTCATCAGTAGAGAATCACATCAGTCTGATATATGACACATGGATCAGATCAAAAAGCTCTCATTGATTTTACAAAAATTTGAAGCAATTATTGTTGAAAGTTTTCCAATAATTGCTCCAGAAAAGCACTTGATGCTTTGTAGTGAAATGGCATTTAGAGTTCATTCATTTTATTGCTTGATGAGGTCAGATAGGACATATTCAGAAGATAAGATTACTGAATTGCCAAATTTGTGATTTATCATTTCATCTTGTTTAGGCCTGTATGTCAACAATAATTAATCGATTGTAACTATTCACATATATGATGAATTTACTTCCAATGAGATCCATCTAACATGCAGAGAAATAAATTGTATATAGTGCAGCAAAGAGGCTGTTTTTGAGTAGGGTGAATAGTGAATATTTTGTCACACATCAGACTATCAAAATAAGCCAGTCCAGGGCACAACTATATTTAATTAGGCTTACTTATAATTTAGTGGCATAAAATGTACAACTCTTGCTGGAATACACGGTGGTATGATTTTGAAAGCTAAACTATTGTACAGTGTAGACCTATGTGTACGAGGCAAGGAAATGATGTCAAAAAAGCAACATTGCTGTGGAAGAAGTGGCACTTGCAGGAAACACACCTCACACTACACCAGGACTCAGGATGTTTCACACCAGAAAATAAATGCATCCATCTTATTGCTGTCATTTTTGGCTGAACTAGGCCCACACAGTTGTTGCAGGTTAAAGTACATTGAACAAGGTTATTAATAATTTGGCTTGTTTGTTTCAAAGTCCTGATGGAAGACTTAATCTGAGTGGAAAGTGAACCGACTGTAGACGTGTACAGTGTTGACTGTTCTACAAAAATAAGTCAGAGATTGGTCGCAAAAATATTACGTAATCGCTAACTGGTTCTTCCGAAAAGAGTGTATATACTAACTAAAAAATTTTGTTAAACAAGTGAACATGCTAAGTTGAAGCATGGGATGACCATTTTTGTCATAGCCCATTGTGTACATTGCAAATGTCAATGTCATAAACTTCTGCATAGACAAACATAATTAGCAAAAAGGTAACCCAATGCATGCCAACACATCTTACATTATTTATCCCAGATTGTTCACATGCATAGTCATTGTATGACCAATATTGTGGAAGCAAACGAAAACTTGTGTAAAAGGAGATAAGCGCCAATTTTCAAAAAATTTTATAAAAAAGTAACCATCTTGAGTTATATGTAAGTCATGCCAAGGCTAAATACAATGACGCTCTCTGTCGCTCAGCCAAACAAGTTCAACAGAAAGGTAAAACATAATATTATTTTTAATCTCTGCCAATATTTTTGATACTGCCAACAATCCCCATGATAAGTTCTTTATATTTCCATGGGCACAGTTTTCACTCCACTTGAAACAGATTTGACATTGATTGAACAGAAATTGGACTTATGTCAATCAATATGGTGCTTGTAAGGTTTTGTTTGGCTGCCATTACTTGAGGCATTTTGTGCAAGATTTATTGTGGTGACTTACAGGAAGCCCAGACCTCACAAGGATAACATTGTGGTCAGATTGTGGCCAATGATTATGCCCAGCATGAAAACAATGTCCAATAAATTGCTTGGAAATATACACGACCGCTGAGCGGGGTCTATTCTGTGAAGCATGAGAATTGGAATCCCAGGAAAATGTTGAATTCCATCTGCCACCAGAGGACTACCAGAGACGGTTTTACCAATGATACTCAATGGTATCACCAATGTCAGAAAATAGCAGGAGCCATGAAATATTTGTCTTAAAAGATCTACCATATTTTCAGTTTCCTTTAAAACATTTCCCATTTAACTCTCCTTACAGCTTTGATGACTATAATTTTCTTATGGTGTGTCAAATGGACTATTTTCTCGAATATTAGAATAACTGGATATGGGCACAACTAAATTGAAAAAGCTGCTGCACGGCAACTATTTTGAAATAATCAGTGGTTTGCAAATTTTCAAATTCGATAAAACTTACCAAAACAGACTAAACTTGATGAAAAATATGTCAACTGTAAAATGTGCCAAACATTAATTTACAGTGTTTATGTTTCCCATATTAAGAACGGAGTATGCATTCAAATACTTTCTGGTGATATAGCCCAATTTGTAATTTAATTCCTTCAAGATTACATTTATATCTCAGACATTTCTCAAGGTCTGCAAAGGCATAGGTTACATAGAACTAATGCATTATATCAGTTCAAGTGGCTTGTAATAGTAGAAGCTGCAAATGCACCATTGCAGTTCGAGGCCAATTGTCACGAGGCATTTCTGAGAGGAAAATGTCCAGCTCAACGCAGAGTAGCACTCAGGTAGCACACAACGACAGGCCTGAAATGATTGTCTTCTATTTGCCAGAATTGCCAGGCTTGTACACCTTGGCAGGTCTTGGCAGTAGCCCAGAATAAGTGTTATTCATGAGCCACAAGGAGCGATCCTCTCACCACTGATATGATATGGGTGCAATGTCACAAGACATAAGAAGTGACAGTTGCTGTCTTCCAACTGACATTTGTCTTAAAAGACAATGACAAAGGAATATATTTTTGCACTGGTCAGAAAAAAACCGAATTTTCTTCATGTATTGTTCTCCACTGGTGCTGTTGCAGTTTACAGTTTCTGTCCATTTGATTGCATTCACAAAACTTAATTGCCTTGCATTCATCTATGGAGTAGAGAAATCTATTTCCTCTTTCAAGATTGGGATGCTTTTTCAAGAACTTTAGAAGTGGGTATCTTGACATGCATATACTAAAAATAGAATGAAGAAAAATAGAATTTCAGTGAAAGCAGTTACAAAAAAGGCTTGTCTTAAATTGAAACGCAAGTTTACCTGACACGTCAGGCCTGATAGTTGTAAGAGTAAAGTGGAGATTTGTCTTAAAGTAATCAAAGGCATTTTGAATTTGAGTTGGGCGCACCCATTTTATTTGCGGCTCTGAAATTTCCATGTTTCACCAAGCTGACTTCTACTGTTGCCTGTATAGTGGTCCCTGAGGTATTAGACTTATTTGGTCATGAAGCAACCTCTTGTGTGGGTGCAGTCTTTCGTCAGAGTGCAAAATGCATAAAAAACAGTATTTAGCTTGGAAAAGATGGTCACATAAGGCAAGTCGGTCTTACAACAGGGGATCTTACAGCACAGGTACCACTGTATACCTTTAGGACTGAAGTCGATTGCGGATTGATCATCATGAAGGGAATGCTGTAGTGACTTGGCCCAGTCTACAGAGACAGGAGCTAGTTTACTGCGATGGAGTGTAATGTACAGTAGGCCTACTACAAAAGCCAAGCACTCAGATTTATATACGGCAAATTTTCTTTTTAATGCCAAAACTGAATTTCTGGGAGCTAGGTATTTATATTGGTCACAGAAGTTCAATAAGCGTACCAAAAGATGAATAATTTAATGGTCTGGAATATGATATGCGTTACTGCCCTTGGTGACCTAGATATATACATAGTTCCCAGTTGTCTTTGTGGAATTTTTTTTTTTTTTTTTGCAAAACTCCCAAGATGAATTTATGGGAATAGGGTAGTTATATTGGTCATTAAGGGTCACTAAACATATCAAAAGATGGGGAATTTAATGGCATTCAATATGAAATGCATTACTACCCTTGTTGTATCAGATAAATATATTTCTTGCATATTTTAATGTGGAAAAATATGGTTTTTTGTTCAAAATCCCAAGATAAATTTCAGGAACACTTGGAAATAATAAACTTTGATGGGAAAAGTTGCCCAGTGTTAATCCTGAGGTGAGTTGTTGGGTTTAGGAGTATAATTTAAGGTGATCTGGGTTGAGAGGAAAAATCTTTGTAAGTGAGACGAGACACCGGCTTCGGCTACATTATGACAAGATAAGATGTATCAGTGGCATCTAGTGACATGGGATTTTTAGTTCAATTGTGAGAAACACCTTCACAAGAGAAATCTTAGATCCATGAGACACAATCTGAGAATTGCATGGAGGGCCAATGGTTTCAATTACCTCAATTGATCACTCGTTTCTTTGTAGCTTGATTAAACGCCCATTTCCCCATTGCTTGTAATTGAAATTGTAACTTTCTCTTCCTAATTGTCCCAGTTAATTATTTCGGTTGAAGAATAAAGCAGTTGACTCTCTTGGAGTGGGTCAAGAAATATTACAATGCACCAAAAGTTAACCAAAGCTTATATCTGGATAGCATCACTTCCCGAGAAGTTAAACGGCTGTACAATAATGCGTAATATCATAATTTATTAGAAGAAGATTATTGGACAAGAACTCCAGGTTCAGACTTTAAAAGATAGATGTGGATATGATTCTGTCATTGCATTGACAGAAAACAATGTATACATTGTATGATTAGAACGGAAAAGGTCCGTCTAAATGTAACAGCTTCCATCCACGGAGAATAAGACCTAAGACACAAGAAACCCAACTGAGTTTTAAATATTTCTTTGGCTAAAATTGGTATCCACAACAATACGTCCTAACAAGTTTAACTCCAATAAAATATGGTTGAATATCACCTGCTTGAAACGTGTTGCTATATGAGGGTAACAGAAGCTACACATTGTATACAATTTTTTTATTATTATAATTTTTTTTTTTTAGAATATATTTAGGCAGGGTGGCAGATTCAGCAAACAACTGTTTTTCAATCTGGCCCTGTATAAAAACAATCAATTGAAAAAGAAAATAACAATTATTGTAGTCTATTACTATACATTAAAAGTTAGAAATCAAACATTCAAAAGAATATGCTTTAGCTTTACCTTTAAAATCATTAATATTTGTGCACTCCTTCAAGTGATAATTTAAGCTATTCCATACAATAGGACCTATAGACGAAAACGCATTTTTTGTACATTCAATGATAACAGACACAACATACACATCATGTTCTTTTACATTTCTACTTAGTCTATTCGATACTTCAATAGCCATAAGAATCTCATTTGACAAATATTCAGGTGCTAGACCATGTATACATTTAAATACTAAAAGTGACATGAAGTAATCCCTTCTTTGTTTGACATTCATTACTTTCATTTTTGTTACAAGTTCAACTCCTCTCACGTTAATATAATCATAATTATTATAAATAGCTCTTACTGCTCTATTCTGCATTCTTTGAATTTTACTAAGATTACTTTCAGTTGTATAGCCCCATACAGTAATTGCATAATCAATTTTAGGCTGAATATAACTTTTATAAATTTGTACTAAAGATTCAAAAGGTAGGAATTTTCTAAGTCTTGATAAAACCCATATTTTCTTGCAAAGTTTTTGACATAAAGTATTAATATTTGTGTTCCAATTCAAATTCTTATCAATTTTAAGACCAAGATAATCACAGCATTCAACATCTTTCAATTGAGGACCACATTCCTATCTTTTCTTTTCGGCAGCGGCAAAGAGAAACCTTACCTAAGGTGTCTCTGCTTCTAAAAACAGCGTACCCTAAATATACATACGGGCTCCATGACATTCGCATGAGAAAAATGTCACTTTTTTGCACTGACAAGGACAAATAGTTTTATCAATGCTTGGAAATGAAAAGAAATGGAAGGAAACTTGTGCAATACATGAGAGAAAAATGTATTTGTGATTGTTGCGCAAAACTTCTCAGGATTCATCTTTGGGCCTAGCTGTTTGATTTATGGCATGAATAAATATATTACTCCAAAATTTTCAAAACAGGAAGATGTCACTGGGAAGATAGCAACTGTCACATCTCATGTCTTGTGCCATTGTGCCCATATCATATCAGTGGTGAGAGGATGGCTCCTTGTGGCTCATAAATAACACTTCTTGTGGGCCACTGCCAAGACCTGCCAAGTTGTACAAGCCTGACATATCTGGCAAATGGAAGACAATCATGCCAGACCTGTTCTCTGATACCTCAGTGCCATAGCTCAGAAAAACACCTTAACCAATAATTGTGATCCTCAATCTGCAAAAAATATTCTCCTGGAAACTGGAATTTTGCAAATGATAATTAAAAAATTATAAAGGTAGTTATAAATTGAGCACTCAAGTGGATGGAAATTGGCCAAAATGCAATCTCTCGGGAATTGTGTGCAAAAAAATCTCCAAAAAAATGTTTAATTGAGTGTAAATCAAATAAAAAACACCATTCTGTCAGTGTGCCGTTGTTAAATGAGAAACAAGAACAATCGACTTGCAATTGCAGTCACAGAGAACTGTTCAAATGAAGTAACAAAATAACATAAAAAGTGACTCTGCTTAAATGATTTATATATTTCAATAAAAATGTATGTGATGTCCATTCACACAGAATTGTATGAAATCACTTGATATGATGAAAGGCTGATAGTGATACATTTAAGGTCTCATTAAATGCAAAAAAAAATCAACACAAACGGGAATTATCTGCAATCAAGCCAGCCTCACATGTGACACCTGCATCAGATCAGAAGGGTTCCATTGATTAAAAAAAACAATAGAGCAATTATTATTGAATTTTTTCCATTGATGCATCTAGACATCAACTCAATGTTGTAAAGGATTGTATTTCATTCAATGATCGTATCACCTGAATGACCTGATAAGGTAAAATAGGACGCATTCACAATTTGAAAAGATGTCAAAAACCGAATGCATCACAAAGAAGAGAGTTGCATCAGAATAACAGAGGGCTTATATAAAGTCCATCTATCTACGTGTGTCTATCTATATATATTTTGAAAGATGTCAAAAACCGAATGATACAACTTATGCAGCACAAATTTAAACTGTATGGTACTGAATGTATTCCATTGTCAAGTTACGATATGCAGAATTTAAGGTCAACTCAGTCAAATGTCATTAATAATGTCCTAGGTCTCAGTAAGAGAAGTCATCACTCTAAGCTTCTGTTAGCTTTGAATATCCCAGTTGTTGATGATGTGATTACAAAAAATACTCTAAGTTTTTATAATAGGATATTTAATGTTGAATCTCCAGTAATGCATATGCAAAATAATTTCCTTCAGTATTACATGACGACTGGTTGTACTTATAGAAACACTATTTTAGACAAAGTCACCAGTATGGGGTTTTCCCCTATGTCCATTGCCACTGACGTTGCCTTCAAGTGTAGGATTTCTTATAATGCTGAGGATGATGGTGTGATTGATTCTTTACGTCATTTGCTATTTAACGACAATTACATCAAAGTGCAGTCAGATGAATTTACACTGGTTAACTAAGTCATTTTAACTTAGATTTGTTTTATGTTATATTATGTTCCGTTAGTGCCATGGCCGTGTTTTACCTTTACATATTTTATTTTGTGTTATTCTGATTCTCATATGTATGATATTTATATGATTTGTTATATTTCTATTTCCCCAAACATGGGGGTTGAATAAAAAAAAAAAATAATAATAATAAAAAATATTGATCTACCTATCGATCAAATTATCTATCGATCTAGCTATCTATCTACCTATCGACCTATGACAGGCTTCAAGATCTTATAGTCAGGAGTTACTGCCACGAGTGTGAACAAATTCTTGATGCCACAAAAACGTATCACAGATTCTAAAATATATTCTATATTGTGTAAAAAATTGTGCTCTTTCTGATGGTGACCTTTTAAGTGTCTGTAATGTGGTGTCCAAGTTGCTATTTCACAATTTAAGTGGAAAAACGTGCGAAAAATGCTAATTTTTTGTGACACATTTTTCAGACATCAAAGTTTGACTGTCTCTTCCTTGATAGAAATCAAGGTTTCATGATAATTGAGGGTACCATGGCATTCCATGTTGTCTAAAGTTTATAATGATATCCAGTTTTAATAATTTGTCTCCGTGTATGCTGCTCTGTGAACAGGATATCGAAAATAAGGCAGGTGACAAAAGTAAAAAAAAGTAAAAAAAAAATTATTAAAATGAAGTGAAGTTCCTATTTGATTTTTTTTTCAACGTCACCTGAGAAATTTATGGACTTGAATTACATATCAATGTGTTCAGATGGACTAGACGAAGGCAATAGACTACATAGAAATGTCCTTGCTTTGCATAATTTGGATCATCCATACAAAACATGGAGCCCCCTCTTTATACTTCTTGGTGTGTGAAAAAAATATGTCATTTTTCTAAATAACTTGCATTTCGTCAATTTTTGTCATGCAGGTCTGAAAGTCAAACTCGTTATGCCCAGATAGTTATATTAAAACGAGTTTGTGTTAGTTTTTTCGATATCTGCCTCCTTAAAAAAATGCAAGTTATTTAGAATTTTATTTCTGAAAGCTGAAATTCCTTGATTCAGGTTACACTTATCGGAAATATAGGTTGTTGGTACTCAAATTGAAGCTTATTTTCTGCTGAGAATGATGGTGTAAAAATTATGCATGTGTAGCGAAAATTAAGCGAAATATAAGAAACCGCGCCTTACCACCACAAAATGTTTGTCATTTCAACAAAAAAGGTATACCCATGTAGCCATAGATCTACAGACAAATTTATAAAATTTTGGGGGTATCTGGCATACCCCACTAAGGGGAGCTTTACAAATAGGGGTATAACTTCCAAAATAAAAGGGTGGGTGCATTTATTTCTTCAAAATTGAATTCCTGACAAAATTTTACGTAAGATAGGCTGAAATTGGAATAAATGTTGCGTAAGTTAGAAAGTTGTGAGTTTGGCAGTAATTCCTGACCAAGATCTTAAAACCTGTCCTATAATAAAGAATACCAATCAATCAATCAATCAATCAATCTCAGTTGATCAATCAATCAATCAATCAATCCAATCCAATCCATCAATCAATCAATCAATACATCAATCAATCAATCAATCAATCAAACAATCAGTCAATCAGTCTATCTATCTATCTATCTATCTAGCGTGGAAGCAGACTATAAACCCCCACCTTTTATCTATCTATCTATCTATCTATCTATCTATCTATCTATCTATCTATCTATCTATCTATCTATCTATCTATCTATCTATCTATCTATCTACCTACCTACTACCTATCTATCTATCTATCTATCTATCTATCTATCTATCTATCTATCTATCTATCTATCTACCTACCTACTACCTATCTATCTATCTATCTATCTATCTATCTATCTATCTATCTATCTATCTATCTATCTATCTATCTATCTACAATAAAGTCATTTCTATCTATTTGCATATCGAAACTGTCTGTCTAACCCAAAAAGGAAGCATTCATCAGTGTTCACCTGCAAAAAACAAATGAACAACGACCCTCAGCAATTAATTGATGTCAAGGTAGATCTATACATCACTCCCGTGTATAATATACGCCTCATATGTAAGCAACAAAGGCTCACAACAGAGCGGAATCATTGGCAAATGTTGGATAATCAGCTCTTCCAATCAGGAAGGATCAGCAAGACACCTGACAGCCAGCCAATAATTAGACGAGCAAAAACAATGAGACCAAATATATTACAACACCACAATCCCATGTATTTTCAGTAATGCAGTCCAGATAATGATACCCACGTTATGTAATGGGATTAAGGAAAAATTATTATCAAAGACACATTTTTAATGCCCAAATAAAATTATTTGATAACCAGTGCGTAATGTGATAGATAGTTATTATTATATAGTTTCAATTCCACATTGCATTTTGGCACTTCACAAAGGAGTCACTCGAACAAGACTTTCAATTAATAAAATAATAACTGAATCTCAAAAATATGAATGTAAAGAAAATCACGATAACATTATTACATGCAGATTACTGACCTTTTTATATTATCTTATGAAAGACAATGTTTTTCTATATCACAGACAACATGTGTCACCTGGATAGAAGATGTAGGCCACACAATAGGGTGTGTCAATTTTCAATTTTTACGCAAATTCAAAAAGCACTAGTGCCTAAAATATGCGTTTTGACTTGGGGAATCCAAAACTGTTTTCGAAATGGCAATACGACAATTCTTACCTACTTCAATTTTGGTTCAAAGTTTCACTATTTTTTTCATTTTCGACCATCTTCGCCAATCCGCGGTTCTCTGTAACTTTGTCAATAATTGTCATACAGCATTCTAATTGCCATGGTTGGTAAGCCCTCTAAAAGACCTACATTTTGAATACCAACATCAATGGTCTACGACAATATCTTGACTCCCTATGTCTCTTTGGCCGGCACTTTTCAGAAATGAAAATGTTGTTGACTGTCTAATCCTATTAAAAAAAGGCTTTTGAATTTTTTTCACTGATAATTGCTTGATTCACATTCTCCAAGTTCCAGAATGAGCAAATAAAATATTTTTTTAATTCTTGGTCATGGAAAATCCTGCTTTATGAGCTTAGAAGTTTTAATGCAAAATTTTGTCGGAATTATTGAAACAAATCATGGAGGGGCTGTTATACTTCATATTTTAACTTCATAAGAATTACATATTGGACAACATCTTTGGTACCATAGGAATGCTAAGAGTATTGTCTTTCATATGGTACCACTAATGTTGCCCTGCAATAAATTCTGGCAAAGATATGATATGAAATGCAACAGACCCCATCTCGCATTTTACAAGTTTTCAACTAACATTAACATTAAAACTTCATAACACACAAGCCAGGCACTCCCATGGTAAAAATCAAAAAAAAGTTTGTAATTGGATATTCTGGAACTTGGAGAATGTGAATCACTGCAATTGTCATTGAAAAAAATTCCAAAGTCATTTTTAAATAGGATTAGACAATCTGCGTCATTTTCATTCCAAGAAGTGCAGGCTGAAGGGCCATTGGGAATCAAGATATTGTCCTAGACCATTGATGTTGGTATGTAAAATGAAGGTCTTTTTGAGAGCTTTTCAACCATGGTAATTAAAATGCTGTTTTATACATATTGACAAAGTTATAGAGAACCGCGGATTGGCGAAAATGGTCGAAAACGAAAAAAATATTGAAACTTTGGACCAAAATTGAAGTAGGTAAGAATTGTCGTATCACAATTTCGAGAACAGATTTGGATTATCCAGGTCAAAATGCACATTTTAGACACTAGTGCTTTTTGAAATTGCATAAAAATTAAAAATTGACACACCCTACCACACAATATGTAGTAACCTCAAGAATTGCTACGACTGCCAAGTTTTACAAGTTGAGCAGCAGACACACAAAAAAGCCGTCCACAGGTACTTGTACTTTGAATAGGTCTTAGAGAAAAGCCTCCCTCACATCTATCTGTGTATTGACAAAGTGTCTGGGCACCATTTGTGCCTGGAGAGAAGGGGATTAGTCAATGTGGTATTGACCGGCCAGGTGTTGTCTCCTAATCCAGCTTTTGACTTGTGTTATTCCCCTCCCGATTCAACCCTTTTAACACTTATATTTCTACTTTTTACTATTCTTGTGCAGTTTTATATTTCCTATGTACATTTTTCCTGCACTTTCTGTAACATCTTGTATGTTCTGTTTGTGGGTAAGTTATTGATGGCAATCCGGCGTGTTTCGATTCTTTTTTGTGCTCTGAATGGACCAACAAAAAATAAAGGTAGAAGAACAAAAACAAAAAGCCATACCATAGTACTATGGAAGGAAGCAGTGCCAGTATGACAAAAATTCATATGACCTTTCTATATAATGACGAATAGTTCACTCATTCTGAAGTCCTTCATAACATGACAGACAGATAGCTAGATATGGGAAGTGCAGCCCATCTACAGCCAGTTCTGGGTGCCTACCAGAGCTTATTGATGAAATTGAAAGACTGCTCAACATATTTAATTACACATTTATCGCATTTGTGCGTACTTTTCAGGCTCTGAACTGGCGCTGATACAAGAAGGCGGACGAGGCCACCAATTTTATGTTCCAATCCAAACAACATCTGTGCATCGTGGACTTGAATGTCAACAGAAAATATTTTGCGTTTACCGCCCAGGATTCGAACCCATGCAGACAAAGACATTCAGCTCAGCAGGCCACCTAGTGACCACATGGTTCTCATCCAACACCAGTAGAGTATTTGCACTGGCTTTTCTGCGCTTTCAACTGCAGCTTTTGTAAGAGGAAGATCTGCGAATTGCGTCTGACCCCCATATCCATTACATTCCGCAGTGACAAGGGGAATTCATATGATTTTCACATCACCTCATGAGGCACAGGTCTTGTTGCTATTGCATTTGTAGCTGCTTGAACAGATAAGATCGAGGTAAGCCTCTTGCATGTGAAATATTGCCATTGTGCCCATGATCTTCCGTGGATGGCCCTGGTGTGAAGATGTTTCTGCCAAATTTGGCTCGGATTATACTGCTCAGCAGAACTGCCAGAAGGGTCCGATTCAACCCGCCTGCCTTCAACCCTCTGTTGTGCTGTTCTTAGTTGCAACACAGACATTGGCCTTGACTATAAGAGCCTTTGAACTGATATTAGATTACATTTGTAAACTTAACTATTTACCTAAATATATGTATAGAAGCTTTTGGGTTTCAATGGCAAAATGCTAAATGCATTCAAATAATTGATATGCGGATGATTTGAAAACCTCCAAATTTTCGTCTGGGACTCACACCTATAATGTGCCATAATGGTCATAATATCATACAGAGTGTCACTCTCCTATATAACATGGTTAGGTTTGTACCTGCAACCTGCTGTGCCAAGCCAACTGACCTCTCATCCGTCAAAGTGAGCAGCAAACTCACTTATCAGTATGCATGCAGTAAAATGCTGATGCTGGGAATTTTTTCCTGCTCCTGATACTTTATTTATAGGTCATATTTACCAATACTGCAGCCCAGGGGACTATAGACATTAATCAAATGGTTCACTCAAAGTGATAAGGCCGCATGTTTCCATAAAGAAGGATAATTGCCTGGCTCATGGCATCTGATACCCACATCTTTTCCCTGCATGAAGCCATTTACACAGGACTTTGTGTAAGCTTACAATAGGCTTTATGTGCTGAACGATAAGCACTCGAAAGATACCAAATGACAAGTGATGAAGTGCCAGCAAAACATGGGCTTCAGATGGCTGTGTTTTGCGCTTTAATTGTCGATCGAAATGCTTTAAAGTCCCCGCAACCACTAGACTTCGGCTTGCAGGTGATTCCAGCTCTTTTAAGAGGATTGTAAAAAACAACAAAGACAAAAAATACCGGATGAGACGAAACATACAAAGCAGATCATGAATTACGAGCTGATGATGAAAACAATAACTTGCTTACTGAATGAATGGATTTGTCCAGAAAATGTCCTTACTGTCGCTGGTGCCTGAAAAAATGGAATACCCCCTTACAACCAAAGAATTATGAGGTAGGCTACTACAATGAAAGACAAAACTTATACATGTGTTGTTCAGCCAAGATGCTTGATTAGTGATGGTTGTATGATGCAAGTCACCCAAAAACAGGGTCACAAACAATGAATTACTGAACCGTGAAAATTGTTTGTGTTTGAGGTTTGTTCAGACAACCCATTTTTTGTTGTTGACCTGTACCAATTACAGGTATGCTGTTTAACATGCCTTAAATAAAACCTTGACATACAATACTAGTTTTCATCAGGTCCAACGCGTCCCCAATTCCATAATATGAAGGGGATACAACTATTGGAAAGGTGCAGGTTTGAAAAGCAAGCTTAAGTGTATGATGTCCATCTGTGAAGTGTGTCAAAGATGCCTGCCTGTAACAAGGAGACACAGTTGACCAGGAGTAAACAAAGAAGTGTTGAAAATCTACACTCTTGCTCATAAATATGGAATATACCAAAATAACCACGATCCTTGTTTTATTTTTTACCCTTGTTTTGGGTGAGTCCAGATTCAGAAAATTAACTTTAACATGCTTAGAAGAGGCTCAACTAGACTGATATGATTGGCTGGAGTGGATTTTTCATATTTTGAGGTTTTCATGAACAATGGTGATAAACCAACCTTGTTTATTGTGATAAACTCTCAATTGCTAGCAGTCAAAACAATTTGTAGTTGAAATTATAGTACATTTTGGTAGAGCACACATAGGGTGTACAAACCTATATCAATAAAACGTTCCTGGTTATCATGCAGTCTTGGAATTTGAAAATGTAAAAAACTGTTCCATTGGACCAAGCATAAATATGACCCAGTTTGTCTCTACTGTGATTATTTGTCTTGGAGATTCCACATGCTAATGACCATTGAATTGACTCATTTAAAGGTTAATCTTTCCTTTGATGCCAGCAACTTTCACAAATAAGCAATTTTTGATGGATATCTAACCGTAAACAAAATTCATATTTTGACCTTTTTTGCATCGTTTTTTCAATTTCCTCCAGCCTCCCAAATTTTCAAAAATTTAACCAAATATTAAAGTGAGGACTTCAAATAACTCTTCAGGAATCCACTCAAGTTCTTAAAAGTGTGATTTTAACCATTGGATTCAAATGGGATAGCCACAATTCAATGGTAGTTTTTGTGTTTTCCTATGTTCCATATTTATGAGCAAGAGTGTACCAGAGCTCAAAATACCCTTCATTGTAATGAAAGCATGTTTCTTGACGTTGATGGGGACGCTCCAGTCCAGATGACAGGAAATCGCAACCTTGGAATGAACCCCAATACCATTATCTTTGAGACTTTATGCATGTAGCTTGTATTGGATAGAACCTTAAATTTAGCACACAGATGAGGTTCTTGACTGAAAAACATAATTATGTAAGCACTTGTAATTCTTCAGCTGAAAATAGGATGCAACATTTTTTTTATGCTTCTCTGAACTTCTTAGTTGATACCAAATATCCCTATCAAGATTCGTTGATCCTTTCCAGCAAGAAAGACAATGATCATGAACTATTTCAGGTCATAAAATATTTACTCCCATTCCATGTAAAAAGAGAGAAGCCATATTTCATGCCCACAACCGGCGGAACAAAAGCTCACGCCATTGATTACCTAAACCTTCATCAAATATTAAAGTAATTTCACGACCAAAGTAATAGCAACTGTCAAGTTCAACAAATATTATTGTGACCTACATGAATATGTCTAGCGATTTAATGCTGTGATTAACCCAATGGAGATCTAATAGATATCCATATTTTCATTGATAGATGGATGGGTGGGGTTTATCTTTCATTTCTCTTCAATTTATAATCTAAAAGTTTTGACTGAAAGTGCCTAAAAAAATTGGGTGATGCAAGTAACGTAAAATATTTTATAATGCCATAATTAGTCGTCAATCCAGTATCTTGCTGGATATCAAATAACTTTTGAAAAAACATCTGGACTATTTAATATGGTTGTAACATATATGGATAAATGTGTCGTAACACATATTTCAATTTGAGAAACCTATCGAGACTCCGAAAAAACCTTGACAAGGATATAGTCAAAACTGCCATCAATGCACTTGTCACACCTCATTTTGACTATGGAAATGGACTGCCACCCGATATTAAATAAACTTCAGGTTGCTCAAAACTCGGCAGTTCGATTAATTGAGACATTGAAAAAACATGACATTGTCAGCCATATTAGGAAACAACTGCACTGGTTACCAATCGCAGCAAGAATTCAATTCAAATTGAAGATGACCACATGGAAGGCAATCAACAATCAGGTGCCTCAATACATCCAAAAACTTCTTCAAGTCGAATTGCAACAGAAACATAACCTGAGAAGGAACCACAAGCTGCTGTTAGCAGAACCTGCTCCATGCAACAAAAATAAGTTTGAGGATCGGGCATTTTCCTATGCAGCACCAAACTCTGGAACAGTTTGCCTGAAGAAGTTAGACAGACAGACAGACAGACAGACAGACAGACATTATTTATTTTCATAATTATTTGTTACATTTTTACATTCATACATACAATAAATGGAGTGATGATGTTAGTGATGAATGTAATTATGAAGGAGACCCCTAAAGTCAATGAAACTGACGCTTGCAAGGGGCCACCAAGGAATGAATGAGGAGATGCAGTGAGATGATGAGATGAAGGTGCACAGAGCTTACCTATCACACATTACGGTATTGGCTTCAGTAAAATATAGAATAATAAAAAAATATAAATTATAACTGCGGGAAGACTGTGTGTATAGATGAGACCAGGAGGCTATTAGCCTCTGCAAACGTAACAATCAACTCTGTCACATAACAGATTGTACAAGCTTATGTGATAATTTTTAACATATTTACAAAAGGAACTGTAACTATGAGTGTAGATTTTACTTATAATTATACTTGGAGAATTATTAAAGGTATGTGGGATTCGATACCTAAGTGACTTTTTGACAAAGAAATGCTTGATAACTGGGTATTGCAAATTATTATTTTGTCTTGTTTCATATTGATGTTGTTCATGATTCTTTCTAAATAGCCCATCTAAGAAGTATGCAGGCAGCAAATTATTTTCAAGCTTGTAACAAAATTTTAACTCATGCAGCACACATATGTCTTGCAGTTTCAGTAGATTTAAATGTTTAAATATGGGTTCAGTATGCGCATTGAACTTTGACATGGTAATAAGTCTTACAGCTTTCTTTTGGATTTTGAATAGTCCCCCAGAGCTTGCGCCCCACAGCAGCACTCCATAATTTAAGTAAGGTAGAAAAAGCGAGTAGTATATTGTTAATAGCACAGTCTTAGGTAGGTGGTATTTTAGCTTGTTAATTATTGCATTAGTTCTAGTTAATTTTTGAGTTATGTAGTGAATATGCGGTTTCCAATTTAGGTGTTGGTCAATTATAAAACCTAAGAAATTAAAGTGATCAACATATTCAATGACAGAATTTTCAATATGTATATTAGGTTTGATAACTCTTTTCTGAGGAGTGTGAAAGAGCATGGCTTTAGTTTTACCAACATTGAGCGAGAGCTTATTCAGTTTCAACCAAGTGCTAATTTTATCAAGTTCATTGTTGAGACGTACCTCTCTGTTTTCACATGCACCGAAAGTGTTCAAGGTTGCAGAGAGAGTCGTATCATCTGCATATATTATCGGGTAAAAATAAATCACTTGCATACTGGATGTCATTAATGTAGAGTAAAAATAATAAAGGGCCAAGGATAGAGCCTTGTGGCACACCAGTAGTTATAGTTAGAAGCTCTGATTGAGTGTCATTTATAATGACTAACTGACTTCTATTACTGAGGTAACTTTTAAAGAGTTTTAAAGAAGTATCTCGAATTCCATAATATTGTAATTTATGTAATAGAATGTCATGATTAAGAGTATCAAACGCCTTAGAAAGGTCTAAATATATATTTATAGGTATTTGATTTGAATCCATTTGATTTGTAATTCTGTCAATAAGTTCCAAAGTAGCTAATTCAGTAGAGTGCTGAGTTCTAAAACCATACTGGCTTTTATAATAAATTTTAGTCTGGGTAAGGAAAGTATGAAGTTGATTGTGCATGATCCTCTCTACAACCTTGGACACACTAGGCAGTATAGATATGGGTCTGTAATTATCAAATTTATTGTTTTCGCCTTTTTTATATACTGGTGTTATCTTAGCAACTTTTAGTTTGTCAGGAAAGATACCACTATGAAAAGACTGGTTTATAATTATAGAGAGCACTTCCGAAATTTCATCTTTAATTTCGTTCAAGAGTTTGTTAGACAGTCTATCCACACCTGAGGTTGACTTAGGTTTAAGTTGCTGTATGATATGTTTAACATTTTCTGTGTTTACACTACTAAATGAAAAATTAACTGGAACTACACAAACCTTGGGAAGCTTCAAGAAGAATCTAAAAACTCATTTATTTCAGAATTCTTGTAAGTGATTTGATCCGAAAAGTGCTGATAAGCAGTTTTCTGAAATTGGCGCTATATAAATCCGTATTATTATCATATTATTATGATGGATACTCAGAGTTTCCCCAGATTAGGCCTGCTAACTTTTCTGTGCATGATGTCATGGGCCTTATGAGAATCTGCTTGGTCAGATTTCCCCAACACTGATACAGACAAGAAACGTGACAAATGAAGCTGATTCTTAGTTTTCTGTGTTTTTCACTACCAGCTGTCGTGGTTCTTCCTTCCTATTCCTAGGCCGATAAAACACCCGATAAGTAACTTTCTCTTGTGAGCTCCATTATTTAACTTTGCACACTTGTGAATAATTACAAAAATACATTATGGATCAAGGTGCAGTAGAATTATTCAACTGATCTTTATAGTGCAAAATATACTATACTGTTATAATAATATATAAAGCAAGCAGATACATTTTGAGAACCGTGGAAGCTGATGCTGAATCCATATGCGCCGTTTCACTTCACATGGATCAAAAGAGATATTTTTGCTTGATAAATGGCAGGACAAGGTGAGATATACTCTGAGGTCTTGATATATGACTCATCGACAGTGATCCATTGGGGCAGTGTGAACCACGAATCAAGTACGTAAAAATTGAGGCAATGACGAACGATTCGAGGGGAGAGTGTGATTTGTCAATGGCATGTCAGCTGGGCCTCACATCTATCTATGTGACTACCCATCTGGTGTGAGGACACACTTTCTAATGGAAGAGGAAGGGAGGCTAGTTCAATAGTGGACACTGTAGGCCTATATATATGTAACTTCCAGCTTATTGGCGTTATGTTTTAGGAAATATGGGCTCATTATTTTAAGACTGGACTGATCAATTGTCTTTTCAAGAAGCAATATTTGGTAGGGAGATTGGCATAGGGATGCATCTGGCCCTTATATATTAATATTAGCTGCGTAATCATTTGAAACGCACTACACAATATATAACCACCCGTCTTTCTATCTGCGTTCTCTCCGGTTCTATACGCATAGGTTGCAATTGACCTATGTGTGACCATTATATCGAGGTGCAAATACACTGGACAGTCCTTGGCGATATGGGCAATTTTCTGGACAAACAATGGGACCATTAGGCCACTGGAACTGCTGTTTGCGAAGTCATTTGGCCTTAACCAACATCAGGAGGCTACACAATGCAGACTAAAGGTGCGCACTGGGCAGGTATACGAAAAGAATGGGTGGAAATGCATTAAGAATCAGAGTGCATGCATTTAGCTATCTGCCATTGACTTTTTCAGCTTGCACACTTACTGTGACTTAGCCTTACTGCATCGCGCATATGCGATTGGTATGAAAGGGAAAATTTAACAAGGTTTTTCATTGTAGGCCTGCATTTTGATTTGACCATTTTTAAAAGTACCTAAAATTTAAAAGCCAAAAAAAAGTCTGCGCATATGTAAACACTCTCCCTGCAATAAAATTGATGTCTCTGATCCAAATGGCCATTTGGCTGATAGTTCTTTGGTCAGGTGTGATGTCTTGATTACAAAATTCTAAAATTAAATTAAACATGCACTGTAGCCAATCTCACCTCCTTCAGCACCATCTGGGTTACTGAAGCTTATCAGTGCTTAAGATGCCCGGCTGGTTAAGATGCCCACCTGCACAGACTGAAGGTCTTTGCCTGCATGGGTTCGAACCCCAGGTGGGGAACCCAAATTTTTCAGTGTACCTTCATGAGCAAAATTCCAGCTGGATGTCTTTCGGATGATACATTAAATTGGCGGCGCCTTGAATCAGTGTCTATGCTGGGCAAGCAAAAGATCCCTCACATGGGGTAAATGTGTAACATGTTCAGGACTCCTGCTCTCTCTCCCATCTCATCAATCTACCCTCGTGAGCGCCCAGAACTGGGCTTAGAGGGCTGCACTTACCATACCATATCTATCTATCTGTCTATCTATCAGTGCCTCCCCCTCCTTGCAAGGTCTTAGCTACGCCCCAGTAACAATATGTCTGTTTGAAAGGCTTTGAAAAACTTGATCCCTAAAATATGAGCTGAATTCCATTTAAACTTGAAGAACTTGGCAGTTGTGGGGATTCTCCGATGTGATATGAACCATCAACACCCTCTAAGAACTTAAAGCACATTAGCTTTTTGAATCTAAAAACCCTTTTGTCATTCAGCATTTTGCAAAGTCTTCAATTCATGTGTTTGGCATACAACCTTATCAAAAACAGATTCTGGTCTATACTTACAATAGAATGTTACACCATTGAAATTTGTTGTCAATGTTTAAACTATCGGCGAGGCAAAAATGGTTTATCTGATAGATGGATAGACAGATATGGTAAGTGTAGCCCTCACATTAGAGTTCTTGGCAGTACTTACTGAGATTTGATTGAGAGCCGGAGTCGTCAACATGATACATAATTAACCCATGCAAGGGATCGTTTACTTACCTAGCACAGACAGTCAGACACATAGGCGTACGGGATGCGCGATTTTTGGGGGGGGCGAGCGACATTTGCCCGAATTTCGAGATCTAAATTTAATACCATTTCAAATAAAATAGCCTGGAAGTCACTAATTTTAAACAGTTTTTACCTAATCATCTGCCCAAATTTTTTAGCCTTTTGCCAAACTTTTGGTGGGGGGGGGGCGACCGCCCCCCTGCCCCCCTCCCATACGCCTATGGTCAGAAACAGATACAATACATCACACTTCATTACTACAATAAACTGAGATTTTATGGTGCATAGAAATAAATCACAAGAATTATTTCATATTGAATTATTTGACAATAACAAAGGAGAAGCAATAAAGATGAAGAATCGCAAAATTTGGATACAGACATTGTACAATGGACAAACGCTCCAGAAATGTCATATCACAAAATGTAGCATTATTAATGAGTATTCCTCAAAAAAGGCATTCATTTGATGTTGTACTGCAAAAGGTCAGATGGAAATGAAAGATCGAAGAATTTTGCATTTCCGTGTCTGATCTAATAAAGAATTTTGAAACGTATCAATAAAAATACAACACCACGCAGGAATTATTTGATCAAAAACATTTGCACTTAAAGACCTCTACATTGTCCAGAGGTTTTACAAAGAAAATAAAAATTGTCAAACATTTTGGTGAATTGTTTATATATTTGAAATATACCAATATATTTCACCATCTGAATGTCGTCCAACCGCAATTTTGCTCTTGGAAGATCCACTGAAAGCAGTGATGGAAATGGAAATTATCATCAGCAGACGGGGGAGGGGAGCTGACCTCCCTTGCTAAGAAAACTGGGGGAGCTGTGCCCTATTACAGCTTCCACAACGATCAGTGGTAAAATTCTAATTATCAAGTCACTTTTTAAGTCCTCCGTATATTTTTAGCAAAATAATAGCTCGAAGTTTTCCCCTTTAAAAAATTTGGAACAGTATGGTAGCCCCCCCCCCCCACTTCAATACTGACGGAAAGTATATTTGGATTCACCACTCGGGGTTCGAACCGATTCATGCAAATACCTGCAGCGGAGCAGGTCTAGCCTGTGACAGTGTCAGCCACCTACCTTCTTATTAGCAACAGATCGACAAAAATGTGCATTACCAGGGTAGTCAATTCGTAGCTGGGGTTAAGTCCTTGCCCCAAATCAGGACAGATTATTGACACAGATGGTGACATCAAACAGGTCTTGTCACGTGATCCAAGAATTATAATTCCTTCTCATGCCAGGATTGCAAATTCCCAAGCAACATGTCCTTCTTTTTACTTTCATGAGCACTTCCTTCTTTCTCAAGTCTATAACTAATATTGTCTTCTTGTTAAAGTGTTGAAACTACCCAGAGCTACAATACAAAAATATCATTATAAGAAATAAGTATCTTTAATTGCTTCCTGTTTATCAACACAGTTTTAAAAGCACGAAATGGCTTTTTTTCCAGAAGTTCCAGGATCCACCCACTGGCATTCTGTTCCGTAAAATAATTCCTTTCGGCTAACACTTTGTTTATTTGTGCGAAGTCACATTCCATATTTAGCCCATTTTCATATAATTAAGTATAATTAGCACCTCAGTTACACATATTCCATTTACTGCAAGTATTTTAGGATCTTCAAGCAAAATTAGAACATTTTGGAATATGAGTGCTGATATTTGCTATTACACAACGAAATTAGCTTTTTTGCTGTTAATGGATTTCGTGACAGCGTGAATAAAAATCAGCATAAGCAACAAAAACACAAACCACATTATTACCTACATCTGAGATTACTCTCCTCAGGATCAACATTAACAGTACCGGAAGAGAGACAAATAAGCCTGACTGTCCAATGAAAGATTGATAGATGTTCATGTATAGACAGATATGGCAACAAGTTCAGCCCACAAAGCCCAGTTTTGGGCACTAAGGGAAGTCTATTGATAAGAGAGAGAGTGGGAGTCCTCAACATGTTACACATTTACCCCACGTGGGGATCTTTTACTTTCACAACACAGACACTGATACAATGAGCCACCAATTTAATGACTCATCTGAATGACATGCTCGAATGAGTGAGACGGTTGCTCAATTTGTTTGGGCTAACATAGCTTGTTATTTTGAGTTATCATAATCCTTCTGTTGTCACAATTCAAGACAACAAGCTATGTTGGAATTGTGCAATCATCTCACTCAATCATTTTAGCTGACTGAAATTTAGAATTTTAGAGTGTAAATTACGAGCCTACATATAATATGTAAATGGCACAGCCATGAAATTCGCGCAGCACTTAAAAAAGTTTTTTTAGGAATTATGGTTTTACCGTAACTTTCATTACATTTATTTAATATTCAATGTATGAAAGGCAGATATGTTACTTTTTCAAAGAAATTGAAAGACGGAAATACAGAAAAAAGGGAGAAATTTATACTAGAAACTATTAGAAAGATAAAATAGATCAAAGTAGACAGATAGACAGATAGATAGATAGATAGATAGATAGATAGATAGATAGATAGATAGATAGATAGATAGATAGATAGATAGGATAGCAAATAAATAGGATTAAGGATAAATAGAATTGATATATAACCAGCTAAATAGTAAGACAACACTGAAAGCTGCCAAATTTAAGTCTATGCTAGATTGTTGATATTACATAATAGTGATAACAAAACAATAACATGATCTGCATGTAGATTAATTGCTCAGTGTTACATAATCATCAGTTGACAAAGATTATGTAACTTTAATTTTGTTATGTTTTCTTATTGTCTGTTTTGAAAAGAAATGAATTACATGTTAATAATTTAATTTAGCTTGTTAAATAGGGTGCATCAGTTGCCCCAACTTTTTAGAGGAAACCTCTCCTTGTGCAGGAATGTTCCTTTTATACTAGAAACGCGTTGTGTGAAGTTTCAATAAATTTGAGAAATGTCTAGGGGTGGCACACTTGCATTGAAGTTTCTAGGATTTTTACATTTTCTGTCATTTTATCGGTTACGCGGTTTGTTATATTTCATTGGTTATTAATCCTAGAACATTAAAAATGATACCATGTGGTAGCTCTCCTCATGAGCTTCAATTTGAGTACCAACATGATGGGTATATGACTTAGAGAACTATTTCATGGTCACATAAAATTTCGCAACCACATGTTCTAATTTTAAAATAATGAACAACTTATGCTATTTCTTTGTAGATTTGTTACCAACTAAAAGACACATGTAATTAAGCAAGAGACCATATATGAAACAGTTTATTGCTTGGAATTCAATTACCCATTATTTGTGGTGTTATTGTATATGCATGTTGTGTCAGACATATTCTCTTGAAGTAAAGACACCTCGTCAACCTCCAGTTTCTGTCACAGAGCAACAGTTGCTAATGAAGATCTACATTAATGCCTCAATCAAATCTCCCTACTTGTAAGATTAGTTCTTAAAGCACTAAAATACATAATAAGATAAGCAATTTCAGCTGGTAATATCTTTCTCTACCAAAGTGCCAAGACCCTTTCATGCATATCTTCTTATTTGTATTAGTTTTTTGCTACTTTCAGCGTGTTGGACGATGTTTAAAAAAAAAGTGAAATGAATGAAATTGATTACTGTAGAATAGAATATATTACTTATTCTAGCAAAGTTATTGTTAACAATGAAGTGGTTAAATGTCATGTGAAACTGGACTTGAATAAATTTAGAGCAGCTGAAAAACAAAAAGACATCGCTAAAATGGTTTCACCTTGATTAGTTATACCAGCTGTGGGCCTGTACGTATGGGAGAGGTTTGTGATTTTAGAGTTGAAATGCTGCAGGTTAGACTCCAACTGACAGAGATGAAAAGACCAGTCCTATCACCAAAAAATGTCTTTCTGATTTTTTTGAACAAATAGCTTATGATAAGTGAAAAAAATACACATAAATTTGTATCAGCTACAAAAGCAATGCTATAATTTTACCTTTGAATTCCAGGTACAGAGTTACTATGACATATATAGTAAAGGAAAATTTGCCATTGTGAGCCTTTTGGATCTTTTGATTAGTATAAATCTATACAAAACGGAAAATGTAATCCCCCTAAGAGAATTTAGGCATTGTCATGCCCATGTCACTTTGGATGAGTTTCCTCAATCGGACAACTTTGAAGGAAATGGGCCTGTTGCCTTCAGATGAAGTTTTGACCTTGGTTCTGTAGCACAATATATTGTACATTTTTTGATAGTTCAAAATCTTACAATTCCCATATAATGGCAGCAGGTCACTTTTTGCGCAGGGCAGTTGAAATGCAAGTTTGGCACACTAATGGCTAGTTCTCACGGAGACGTAACAGAGGGTTTAAGCCTCGGAAATAAGTAAAATTCATCAAAATGTATATATTGTGCAAATGTAATGTTTATATATATATATATATATAACAAGGTATCTGACCTTAAGGTCCCCTTTAATGGATTGTATATCTGAATATCCGAATTGACATTATAATAATTATAACAGTATTGGAACTACATCAACTTTCATTTATTCTAAGGGACTCAACAGTTACTAATATCAGAATTCGTAATTTATGTATTATTCCAGATAACTAGGATGGTTGCTTTTAGCACTAGATATGGCTTCCTGGTACTCAAATTAAAGCTCTTTCTGTGCTCTACATAATGGTGCCAATTTTTTTGTTCTTGAATAATTACTAAAGAAGTTATCACATATCGCAGATTCTGTAATGAGATATTTTTGGTCAAAATCAGTTAAACTTCGGGGCATGCGTGCCACCCCTAGACATGGTCCGATTGTTCTGAAACTTCACAGGAGGTGTTTTTTTTAGCAAAAGGAACATACTTGGAGAAGGAGAAGGGAATAAAATTATTTTTCAATTTTTGGGGGGCAACTGATGCACCCTATTGTTAAGGCTTATAATTAACTATTCCATAAAAATTATAGATACAGGGAATATTAATGGAGAATATTGAATTTTTAAGACACTTTTAAATATGAAAATGTCATGTTTTGTTAAATTCTAAACTAAATCATTGATAAGAAGCTGGACCCACTTGACCTAATTTCCTGCTGTCGACCATTGATGTTGAGACCATCACTGCACAGATTTTTGAAACCTTTCTGGTGCTCAATTCGCTTTGCAAAACGGCCTTTGGCCGTTTCGCTGAGCGAATATAACATAATAATTGAGCGCCAATTTTCAAGAAGCCATTTTCACTCACATAACCCATTTGGACGAAACAAAAACTTGCATTAAGGATTATGATGTTTGCTGTCAGTCCTGTTTTGCATGATGATATTGATGTAATTTGATGGCCAAATCTCAGGATAGCAGACTGCAAATTTACAATTTACGAATAACAAGATCGCATACATCAGGTATCAATAAATCAATCACTGCGATCCAATGAAAAAAAATTGAACCTTTGAACACAGTAATAGAAAAAAGAGCTATCAATGAACACTTTAACTTCTGGAAATTGCCCAAAATTGGTGTCATTACACGTGAAATGATAACACGACAGGTTTAATTTAACCTTCATGCAATGTTGTGGTGGCAATTATCAAAATTAGTGCCCTCAAGCATTTTGAAACTGATAATCTTCAGAATGCCTATTCTTGCAATAGCAATGTGGTGTGCTGGTTTATCCAAGATATTACACTGATTTTGTCAAATTTAATATCTGCAGGAAGTTGTGGTAAGATTGCATCTTATTTGATAATTTGCATGAGATATTCCATGTATTTTGGTGGTTAAATGTAATATGAGAAACAGTTTAGCTGTATTACCTGCAACAAATATAATGTAAGAATATATAAATGCTGATGTAATAGGTTCAACATCAGATTCTGCGGTCCTCCTATGAGCTCGGTCGACTTACCAATTTATATACTTCGCAGACCTGTTCAACCATGAATCTTTCTCAGCTCCCCGGAGAGCATGCACCAGTGTGCAATGAATTTTATGTGCTCCTAAGTCAAGCATTCTACAATTGCCATTGCTGACAATGAAGATGTGATAATAGACAACTATGTAACCTATTTTAAATTTATCAAAGGACACAATACGCCCAATGGGAGAAATGTTCTATTTCCTGGAAGACGCAAAATGGAAAATTTGGAAGTTTTATTGGACATCAAAAAGTATGCAAAGGATCACTCAAGCCGCAATCAGGGCTTAAAGGACATTAATTAAAGATAAACAAAATAGTTATAAGCGATATGCTTTATTTTGAAAATTACATTAGTCTGACTTGGCGTCAAATGGTCTACCTGACTTGGAAAGTTAAAAAAGACAGGCTTGCAATGTACAAATGTCCAAAAAGTAAGTCAGTAAAAGGGTTGAATGGCCGTCAAAATCAAAACAACTTAACAACTTTAAATAGAATCTAGAATTAAATTGGCTGAAATTCCATGTGAAGCATGACATGCAAAGGGAAGCACTCTGGGAGGCGCTGAGGCCTGAAGCTGGCCCAGGCTGGCAGGGGCAGCAGTTAGTCGATTAGTTTGGAGTGTTATACTCGATTGAGCATGACAGCCCACCTAATTTCTAGTAGCCACTTTATCTGGTCATTTCGTCCACTTAGACCAAATCGCCACACTATCTGGCCCCGTGCTGATCTCAGAGCTTTTTCGTTTCCTAACATCGATCCGTGATGCCAGTCAGAAAGCCGAGATTGATCAATGAAAATCGCACAAGCATGTCACAAGTGCCAATCAAACATTCACTCAAACATCAGTCAGACATTCAATCAAACAACCGGCCAAAGCAAAGCCAAGGCAAAGGCAATCAAAGCCAAATCAAAGGACTAATGATTGCTCTGTCAGGTGCCAAAAAGTGTTAGCCCAACACCTGAGCTGTCAAGCAATGATCATTTCTGAGTTTTACCTTTTTATTTCTTTCTTTAGCTCTCTCTGTTCCCGATTCTTTTAATAGTTTGTCACAACTGCTCTTGCATGTTTTAAAAAATGAGCCCAAAAGAAGCTCCAAACAGAAGGCAGACACACTTTGGTTCCAATGATTTCTATCACCTTTTTGAGCTGTTACATGCAATTTGATGCCAGCCTGAACAACTTCATTTTTGCTGAGGTCAGCTTTCCCTGCTTCCAAAAGTTAACATTTTTTGCAATTGAATTTCTACTGTATGTCGGTCAATCTCATAATTTGACATTTGAATATGCAACATTGGCAGAAGTGTATTTTTCCTGCTTTTGTACCGAAATGCAAGTATCTAACTTTTTCTAACTAGTTATTGTCCTTTAAATGTCAAGTTATTATCCCTCTGTAGACGTTACTTCCATGAGCATTTTTGGTGTTTTTGAGGTCATGAAATGATAAAAGTTTATTCATTCGATGGGAAGATGAGACCTATTCAAGTAAAAGCATTGTGAGTCCTCAACCTCATATATGGTCTCTCAAATTTTATGTTGCAAAACAATAAAGACATTATGCACAATTTTATCAAGCAAGTAGCGGTGAAAGTAGGTTTTATCAGTTTGTATTAAAGTTGTTCTAATTAACTGAACATTGTTGGTAAAGGACTAAAGGTGATGAAGTTATTTAGAATTTTAAGTTATTAAAACAGAGCTCAGCGATGATGTTTAATTTTTAAAGGAAGGATTCCATTTTACCAGTGCTATATATATATAAGTTCATTAAAGCTATAATAGGTTCTTGCAAAGTGTACATTTATTTTCTGCAAAAACTTCAATCCTGTACCTCATCACTTTTGTTGCGGTATGACGATAGGATGGGTTTCCATAAAGATATAAATTCACATAGTAATTATGTGCACTTAAACTTTTTTCCAATATTTTACTCCTTTATTATATTATATTATTATTAAAATAGTTGAATAACCTAATTTGGAGAATCATGCGACCTTATAACTCAAACATCTCGTTACTTGGCAGACCAAATTTATGAACCTAAATGTGATTAACTGTATGCCTACTCACACTAAATTGCACTGAAATTCAATTATATAATCAAATAAGTCAACATTCATCAAAATTATTATTGCAAGTATTGTCTCCAGCATGCTCTTCATACATCCGTTCATGTCACAGTATATATAGACTAAAACGTGAGAATAGTTTTGTGTTACATAGCAGGCAACTATAATATCCATTCTCACTGTCATCTCTCAAAAACTTCATATTACCCAATCAGACATCATATCATATTCACAGAAATAAAGAAAAAGTAAAATCAAAGCAGACTTACCAGTGAACTTAGTATTCCCACCCAGTGTTATCGGATAGACATAGGTAAGTCCATGCAGCCTGCTTAACGTCTTGTTGCCGAATGAACAGCATCAATTGATGGAGCAGCTACAGTGGCTCCCCCGAATTGATACTGCTGCAGGCCAGGCAGCTCCAGAGGAGGAGGAGGAGGAGGTGGAAGAGTGGTATAAGGTGGAGGAGGAAAGGGGGGCAAGGAGGAGGAGTAGGACAGGAGGGAAAGAAGAGACGGAAAATGGGGAAGATATAGCAGTGAATAGGAGGAGAAGGAAACGGGAGAAGGGGGAAGAGGATAAAGGAAATAGGGAGGAGAAGGAAGAGGAGAAGGAGCAGAAAAAGGATTAAGCACAGGAGGAGGAAAATGAGCAGAAAGAGAATGAAAAAAAGAGGGAAAGGGAGAAAGAAAAGGGGAAGGAGGAGAAGAAATAGGGAAAGAGGAGAAGGAAAGGGAGAAAGAAAAGGGGGAAATGATCTGAAGAAAAGTGGAAAAGGAGTAAGAGGGGAAAGAGGAGAAAGAAAAGGGAGAAGGAGGAGAAAGAAAATGGGAAAGAAGAGGAAAAGAAGGAGGAGCAGAAAGAGGAGAAAGAGGAGAAAGAGAGGGAGAAGGGCAGGAAGATGGGAGGAAGAAGGGGTGGGGTGGATGAGGAAGAGGAGGTCCTGGAGGTGGCGAGGAGGAGAAACTGAGGTAATGGGGGTAGAGGAAAAGAACAAGAACACTTAGATGGAACAGTGGAGAAATAAATTAGGAGTATGGGGAAGAAATTTGGAGTAAGGAAAAACTAAAGAGGGATTAAATAAGGAAATTGAGAAAACATTAGGATAACATAAGAAGGAGGACGGGAGATAGGGGAAGGAAGGAAAAAGAGGATAGAGGGAGAAGTATAAGAAAATGAACAGGAATATGGGCAAATAAGGTTAAAAGGAGGTGGAAAAGGAAATGGGAAGAGGATGATAAGAATGATGAGGAAAAGGAAGAGGAGAAATAATTGCACCAAAGACGAGGGGAGGTATATCTGGGTATTTGGCCATTCAGTCCTGATTAATCGATTTCTTATTGGATTTATGAAATTTTATGTTAGACAGATCTATGGATAGATAGATAGATAGATAGATAGATAGATAGATAGATAGATAGATAGATAGATAGATAGATAGATAGATAGATAGATAGATAGATAGATAGATATTACATTAAAGTGCTCACATTGTCCGATACATGTCTTGAGAGAAACACATTAAAAAAACTTTGCCGTTCTGGTTTTCCACATGTAATATGTGAAATAAAAAGAGTATCTGAATTTGGAAATCACTTAGCTGCACTTAGCATGCTTTTCCCACACACTGCAATGATCTCTCCAGCCACTTGAATAATGCCAGGTTTGCACCAGATATTGGATAACTCTCCGACACAAAACCTGTCATTAGTAGAATTGTGCCTTTATGCAAGTTACATCATACATCTGTCAGTTATTAGATCAAACATTGAGTGCTTAATCAACCATTTCATGTGCTGGGCGAGGCACTAATGCATGTCAATCAGTGCTTAATGAGTGCATTCATGTGCGAACGTTCATGCAATGACTTCAAACACATGCTTGTATTGACGCATGGCACAGCAAAAGAGGAAATGATAATATAGTCAGCATAATTATATACCACGCTACAGGGGGTCGGGAGTTATTGGGGGGGGGGGGGGGGGTAAACCCACCATTTACCATTATTGCTATACATTCCCAATTACCATGTCGATGAAATGAAAATACTGTCATTCCAGCCAGTCGGGCTGCTGTAATAACCGAATACCCTACTATAAAATTAGGTTGAGATTCACAAGCAATCGCAAAGTTACAATTACAGTTTGCTTTCACTTTTTTCCTCTAAGAATTCATAAGAAAAAATATCTTTCTAATAAGGTGTATAATACAAGTATGTACAATTTTGTAAGACAAGCACTGACACTCAAATAAGGGGCAACCATTAAACCTTGGGATTTTTAAAATTTTATATATTTTCTTGCTCAGTTCCGATATTAATACACTTTAACAGGGGGTATTTTTTAACAGGGTGTTGTTTAGTTTAGAAACCAATATTTGGTTATGCGGCGAGCTCAGAATGAATGATTAATGTCACCATTCGAGTGAAGTAAATCATTTCTTGTCAAGGAAAACTCCAAGCCCCTTCCTGAAAATCTAATGGTCCGCATTGGTGGCCTCCAGGTTTTCAGAAATATTTAAAACAGTTGGTGATAAATGGAAAATGGAGACCTAAAGTGATTATTTATTATTTTAAAAGTTTGAATATTCAAAATAATCATCATACTGAAGCTTTCCACATTTAAGATGTAAGCATGTTTATTAACAAGACATATCGAAAAACAGTTTATTGACCATTGACGAGCTTGAAAAAAGAGGAAATAATAGATCATGTGAAGGTGATGAAGATCGGGCATTTTCCTATGCAGCTCCAAAAAGTTAAGCTGCTCAAACACTAGAAAGCTTCAAGAAGAATCTAAAAACCCATTTGTTTCAGAATTCTTATGAGTGATTTGATTTGAAAAAGCGCTGATGAGCAGTTTACTGAAATTAGCGCTATATAAATCCATATTATTATTATCATTATTATTACCATTAGGAGTCAGAATTTTAAAAACTTTTTTTCGAAATCTTAAAGTTTATGATAGTAAAAGTCATCAGTGAAATTATATTTTCATAAAATGTCAAGAAGGAGGAGACCCTCCCAATGCACAACATGCCGCAGTACACTGGTACCGTAATATGGGGTGAATAGGGACAGATTTGGCCCTTTTCCTGTCATAGCATGGGCACAAAACCTCCAATAAACGTCAGTATAGTCTCAAATTATGTCCAGACCGTAGATTTAACTATCCCTGAGAGCATTAACTGATTCCTATATTTTTCTAGCATTCAGGCTGAAAAAACCACTGTCCCTATTTACCCCTCAATTTGGGGTGAATCGGGACAGATACTTATCTAAATAACTTGTACTCCCTACCCTGTTTAATTGATTTATACTTATGAATGAACATTAGAAAACATGTTTAGCTCCCCAAAAAGTCACTATTAGTAAAATTTGAAGTCTGTTATGTGCAGAATATTAAGTTTTCAACAAAATGTAATAAATCACTGTAAATTGACAAACATGTATTAATCTGCTAATTTTACAAGTGATGAATAATCTTGGACTAAATCCACAACAAATGATGCCAATTTCAACAATTTAAACCCAAAATCCATGAAAATACGCTATATCGAAAATTGGTAAGGTTTTTTTGGGCAAGCTCTGTAACTCTGCCATTCCCTTGGATCCGAACACATGACTGAACAGACTAAATATCACATCTCAGTAACTTTCTTGGTCACTTAAAACTGTTTAAATCGATTTGGACTGTATATTCTTCATTTTCCTGCTTTTATTTGATGTTATATCACTTGATTTTTTAATAGTTTCCAAAAGTGCCTATTTATCACAATTTTTGCATAGTCTGACACTCCTATAGCATTTCTACAAGATAAAAATAATTTTTCAGCATGGTAATACCCCATCCAACATTATATTTATAATATTATATCACTGATTTCGTTTCATTAGTTTTTACAGGGGCTGAAAATTGCACTAAAATAACTTTAAAACTGACAATGCATTTGTGCCTGTTGAATATAGTTTGTGCCAATGAACCTAAGTTTATGATTTTTTCTGTAATTGGCCACAACTATATACTTCAAGTTTCGTGAGAATTTCTTGCTTGTAGCTTGTATAGTTTTAGTGGTACAAGCAACGTTTTGACCAGTTTGTGAAAATGTAAATTCTGCAGGGCAATCTTTGAGGTGCTGCAGCTGCTAGTCACCTGCAGGTAGAATCATGAAAATCCATGTTAATCATTATTGTAATATATACTAAAAACTTGTAAAAAATCAACTTCCTGCAACAAGTAGAAGTGGTTGCTTTTTGAAGATAGAAATAATTTCCTGGCTTGTCCCGATTCACCCCATATTACGGTACACTGTCAAATTTATTCCGCTTGTAAAATACCCTTTGACCATACTGTGCATGTTTTGGTACATGTTTCTATGGCATATTTATATTTAAAAATATTCTGGGTCATAAATTAATCAATCATTGGAATAATATTGTGCATCTTGCTTCCCTTTAAAAAATGTCATTGCCGATGTTGTAATTATGTTTAGTTTTGATTCATGCATGGTTTTCCAAATAATCAAAATTTAATTTTTTGTTGAAATAACGCAATATTCAGTGGTATCATTTATCATTATCCTTGGATTCCGGACATCAATATCCAAGAAAAACAACAAACTCTTAGAAAAGGTCACCCAAAAAAGGGACAAAAACAGCTGGATAGAAGACCTTGAAAGAATTCAAAGAGATATATATAAGTCAAATAACCCATGTGACCAAATGTCACGCCACAAGGTCCTCAAGACAACGCAACAAGCATGGACCGACAACCTGACCGCAAAAGGACAGGAAAAATCAAAGGTTAAATTCTTGATAGACAACAAAAGAGCACAAGGAAGAAAAGGACAATCATATATAAACCAACTCAACAGAATGCAAGTGAGCGCCATTTTCAAAGCAAGATCAAGAATGATTCCAGTGAAGAACAATTACAAAAACAAATACCCAAACCTACATTGCAGATTCTGCTCAAACACCACGGAAACTCAACAACACATACTAGAAGAATGCACAGCCATCGACAGAAGAACAATCCCGACAACAACAACAGAAGAAATCTTCTCAGAAAACAAAGAAAGCCTCAAACAAACAAGTGAAAAACTAATCAAAGCAATCAACCACCTCAACACAACACCATAACCTAGTACCACTATCTCTTTTACAGGAGACAGTAACCCACTGGATGTGGGAAAGTACACAAAGAAGAAGAAGAAGAAGAAGTTGGCAAATTGCTCAGACATGAAGTTTAGCACTGACCATGCCAGACAGCACCACAGGAGCAGTCAGGGTGTCAGTCATGTTGGTGATGTTTGAATTGAATGAAAGGCAAGCTGAATTGTTACTATGGCCATTTTGGCAATGCCAAAGGTGACCATCACCTTTCTGTGGCACTTATGGGTTATGCTGGGACCCAACAAGCCGTCACTTGGCCTGTGTGGTGAATGCAAAATGAAGTTGCAGTGTCCCAATTTCTATATGGTCGGCATTGGCTCCACTGCTCCAACATTCCTTCACTTTGCCTTGCTACCCCGACTTGCTTTGCAGATAGGCTGTCCATAACAACACTGCTGGCATCACCTTAACTGCAGCCTCAAGGACCTCCTGCAGTTCCCTTTATATTACATAACAAATTCACAGCCCTGCGGTCATGTATCTCCTCAACTCAGCATATAAGCGCAGTGGCAGGGTGGCCAAGACATTCAAGATAGCGAACAGCTACTGGTCTGGACCGTCTGGTGTATAAAAAAGTGTTGCCTGGATGGAATAGATTTATACAACCTATTATTAAGACTACTAATACAATTATTCATTTAAATTAGGCCTATTATATATGTATAAAAATCTACAAATACTATAACATTACTTGTTAAGGCCATTATATTTTTAAAATTTATATTATAAAAGATCGTACTTACATTATCAATACATATTTTTAAAATGAAGCATGCTTTTCCAATTATATAATTATTATATTTTTCAATATTATCAATTGTGCACACAATTTCTATGTACATTTCTGAAATTGCCTTACTGGCATTTTAAGGATGATTTAAATATATGTATGGATTATCTATAGCTACATTTATGCGTAATAAGATACACACATGCACACATAAATTTGAAAAAAGAAGGATTCGTTCTGCAAAAGAAGCATATTTCTATGTATCACTAATTCATGAAACTATATATCAAATTATCGTATTCCTTATTCCGTAATATAGGATTTTTTTTAGCAAGGATAGTATTGCAATAGTTCTAGTTAATATATATGCATGTCAATATATTCACAATCTTCCATGAGACCATGTGGTTGAAGAACATGATTTCTTTTAAACATCAGCTCCAAACAGATATTATCGAGCAAAACTTAAAAAAAAATTCCTTGCTAATAATTGAAGCAAACTAATACAAATCATTTAAAAGCAAAAAATATAATGACCAAACCCATTTATGAGTAAGGCACTTTTCACATAGTTTTGAATCAACACATCTGTTTAAGGTGGATGGCACAAATTCGTCTGTAATCCCCTATTTGGGAAACATGAAATTACCCTTGATGGACTTTGTCAAATGAAGTTTGTTGCACCTTTTCGCTGTTAAGTTGTTAACCAAGGAATGAAAGCTGGACATAGACATTTAGTTGCCATGGAACAATCAGCAGACCTTGCTAGATGTCAGCACCAATCTCAGCCATGACCACCAGGGGCCGCATTAAGCAGCTGCTCTTGGCCATCCAATCTCACTTGCCGAGACACATTGCTGACTGGCACATGCAAATATGGACCAGTGGCTCATCAAATGCACACATAGGGTTGGGTGGTATAGACATTGCCGGCTGAAGAGAGAGCCAGTCACCAGGGTCATTGGAGGATGGGGTCATCCCTCCGAGAAATATGGTGACTACTGCAGTGACACTTCCGGTACAACCAGATCCCGTGAATGGAATACATCTTAGCAGCAATTTTGACAGGTTACATTGCCTTTTCTCCTGTCAGCAACATGAATACAATACATGCATCTCTAAACGTAAAGCATACGAACGTACAAGAAGGACTAAGAAATATCGGACAAGAAGCAAGTCAAATTCATGAATATGAGACAGAATTACTTACTAATCTTCTTTGTCTATTTCTTAATTATTATAAAGTAAGAAATAATCTATCAATGATGGCAAACATCAATCGTCTAAATTGCCGAAAATAATTGACACTATCAAAGATATACATTGGCTTGTTAAGTTTCTCGATACCTACTCTCTTTGTCAATTTTATATTTGTATGGAATCTATTAAATTACAAATAATGTGCAGTAATTGATGACAATAAATAAGTATATCTGTATTAGAAACCAAAAAATCTCTGAATTGGATATTTTTCAAATGTGTAAAGAGACACAAAGACATTCACAAAGTTGACAAGGCAGACGGCTTGTAGTTGTGATAAGCACCAGAAACTTGAGGAATTGAGGGTCCCATGTGACAGACAGCAGCCAATCAATGTAGTCTGTGAGCTCATGTGACCATTATGCAATTCCACTGGGGGACAATTAGCATGGTGGCCCAGCTGCTGGTTCCCTCAGCTACTCTCCTTACCACACACAGCATCCAGTTCAATGAAAGCTTATGGCACCAACGCAACAAGCTGAAGTTGATGTCACATATAAGCATTTGGGAAGTGGTCGGAAGCAGATATGTTGTCCGATACAGAGCTTTACTTGTCAGATGACAAGCAATCAGTGACTATTAATCAAATTTCGATAAAGTTAAGCCCAATGCCTTCTTATCTCAAACCTTCTTTGGCATTGAAATTGTTGTCTTGTTACTTTTGACAAAGTTTTCTTGTACATATATATAATCCTAATTTTTTTTAATCGTTTACCAGATGTGGATTGTGCTCTTCCTAATCTACGATCATATCCCAGAAACAAAAAAAATAAATGCATGTGATTGTTTGTTCATGGTACCTCTGTCACATGCAATACCTATGCGCATAGAATGTAAATAAAGCAATGCTTGCATGACAAAAGTAATTAGTCAATCAATATTTTCAATAATGGAGTGCTGTTTGTGCATCCTATCAGTGCAAACTCCTGAGTGTGATTCTCAAATATGTAAAGCGTGAGATGGTCATGTTTATCATTTGAATAAACAAGGGAGTAATTAAAAATGTCTTCTTCTCAATGATTTTGGCAAACTGTACTCAGTTGGAATAAATTATAGGCCTGTGGTGAATTGACCAAAACTGAAACGAAATCATCTCAAGGCTTCACCCACCTTCCAAAGACATGGTCATTTTAACAGAAATATATTAGCACATAATTATTGACCGTATTTGAATACACTAGGTGCTGCAGGCACTGTTTTGGGAAAAAAGATACACATGTGGCAAAAACACTCGCTGCTTGCAATGTTTTGTTTATCTAGCAAAAGAGCCATTTTAAGCCTACTATGTCATAAGAAATATGGGATGAGGCATACAATTTAGTAAACGTTTCTCATGTCTTGTCCCAGACTCTGCAATGCTAAGGCGCCTTCATCTGTAGCTGGTATTGGTAAGTTCAAAAATTCATATAGTGGGGGGTACTAAAAATACGCATGAAACCTAAGGGTGGGGTTCTAAAATCTGCATGAAGTTCAAGGGGGGTATCAATTTTTGATGGGAAATTTTGAGACAAAAACTAAAGGCAGTCGTAAATTCTGATCGGTCCCTAATCAGTTATGTCTTCGTTATGCAAAGATTCAACATGATGTATGCCTAAATCTTTGTCTTATTATAATTGAGCACTCAGCTTGTTGTCCGTGCCTGATGCCTCACCTTTTGTGGAGCTTACTGCATGAGTTGAATCCTTTAAATTAATGGAGATACCATCAGTTAAACAAGCACACTGATTGTAAGCATATTGTTTAATATAATGAAAAGATTGCTTCCTTGCCGTCATTCAGGATTCACAAAACTGTGTTTTATTGCCAATTTCTTAAACTCAGTTGTTGCAAAGAGGCCTGATAGAAATATAGGCCTATTTAAATCAGTTATTTTTTCTTTAGAAATATCTTTATGTCTTTCTGATTTATCAATTCTACGATCTCTATTGCCTATGTTACCCACCCAAATATTTCTCATGCAGTTTAGCACAGACAACAGAGACGAGCATTTCACAGTTTGGCACAGAATATACCAGACACGAGCACATGAGCAGTCAGGGTGTTGGTCAGCAGGTGGTCACATTAAATGGATGCTGAATTGTCACTGGCGGCATTGTTGCAATTACTTAAGGTGCCTATCACTTTTCTGTGCCAGTTATGGGTTACACTGGAACCCAACAAGCGTTCACTTGCCATGTGGAGTGAATGCAAAATGAAGTCCAACTGTCCCAATGTCCATTATGGTCTGCATTGGCACAACTCCTTCAGCAGCTATACTGCCACCTCAACTTGCTTTGCACAGCCTGTCCATAACAACACATCTGACATCACCTTAACTGCGGCCTCAAGGACCTCCTGGGGCCCCCTTTATATTACATAACAAATGCAGCCCTGCAGTCAGGTATCTCTTCTACTCTGCCTATTAGCACAGGGACAGGGAGGCTAAGACATTCAGGAGAGCAAATCTCTGGGGTATGGTTTTTCTCATTCCTGCTTGTCTTTGAATACAATGAAAATATAATCAATGTCATCTCACTTATTATGCAATGCTTTATAAACTGTTTCAAATTATTGCTGTGAAGACATTTTTAACTGTCATATAAACCAGGGCATTTTCTTTAACCTCATAATAAATTAACAAACAAAAACATAGTATGTCGAATCAACAGTTGGCAAACAAGTATGTATATCTATTTTTTAAATAACGTATCAATCTGTCTATTCTCACATTCAAGTATATATGCTTAAAGAAACCAACTTTTTGAGATAAACGTTCAGTTTCTATGGACTGATCTCAGCCATGACCACCAGGGGCTGTATAGAGCTGCTGCTCTTGGCCTTCCAGTCTCACTTGCAGAGAATCGCTGCTGACTAAATATGAACCAGTGGCTCATGAAATGCACACATAGGGTTGGGTGGTAGGCATTGCCAGCTGAGAAGAGCGCCAGTCACCAGGGTAATAATAAGAGGACAGGGTCATCCCTCAGAGAAATACGGTGACAGCTTCAGTGACACTTCCGGCACAACCAGATCACATGACTGGAATACATCTCAGCAGCAATTCTGACAGCTGGTTACATTGCCTTTTCTCCTGTCAATATGAATACATGCTCCTCTTAATGGAAAGCACAGAAAAGAGCAATTCGGACTACCAGGCATCAGCCAGGCAGGCATCTGCAGGTTGTACGAGACAGCTTGACAGAGAGATAGACTAACAGAACTACAAAGTACTGTGTGTATAAGAAATAATATATCTTATTCACAGGAAGTAAACTTCCCAAGAATAACAGAAGAAAGGTATTATATTTGAGGAAAAACAAATATATGATGAGTTATGTAGTTTCACAATGCCCCATCTTGATATTTATATGGAATTGTAACTTATAAGGCCTACATTCTTTTCAGCTTTTTGACCACAATGTATTCAGGAATTACTAAATTTTCTGAAATTTAATTAACTAACTCACATTATACAGTTATACTCATTGTATATGTTAACTGAGAATAAACATCAAACTAACACAACTGATTAAAACAAGAAATTGTTATTTGTATTGCACATTTATTTCTTCGAATTCGTAAATTCCATGTTTTTTTTTTCTGATTAAAAAAGAAACACCTACTATCGAAAAGTAAGAATGGCCTGTCATCTGATTAACACCAGAACTAGAGAATTTGAGCATCCCATGTGACACAGAGCAAACTAATCCGTGTGGGCTATGTGCTCATGTGACATTGTAACAATTATTCAATTCCATTGGGGGACACTTAGAATGATGGCTCAGCTGTTGGTTCCCTGAGCTACCCTCCTTGTCACACATACATTGTACAGCATCAAATGAAAGGTGATCCTGCAGCCTCAGGTTAATATGATGGGTAGACATCATTGAATTTGCAGTTTTACGGAGGCGGTAGCCCAGTCAGGTAAACATCCTTGTCATGTAGAGACAAACTCTGACTACAAGTTATAATATGAAAGGACTAATATTATATATGTTTTTTTATTACATTTAATTTCAAGACCTTTTAGAACTGCAAGGATGTAAGTTTCACAATATGCCAGACTCATTACGATATTCAAAATGTACTTCTTAAAACTTTTTTCACAATAAAATATATGAGACTATGCAAGACCTTTTTGAACTGAAATACTGTAAATGTACACAATTTACCAGACTAATCATATGTTTACTGACATTTCATCCACCTATGTTGCTTCCCTCTGTGTACTACAACATGCAAAGTTAGCAAAACAGGCAGTTTGTAATTATTGGTACAGGTAAGAAGAAAAATAATTTCCGAATATCAAAAGACAGGCTATATCATAGCTGTTTGCAGATTGGTGGTTCGAACAGTTTCAAAATTAATTTTCAACTTGGTCGTGTGATGTCACTGGCTTAAAAATGTGTTGTTTGTGTCAGTTATGGTTAATCAGTTGCTTCAGTTCTTATCATATCTGGCAGCAAAGGTGACAATTAACAAACTAATGGAATGACTTGACACTGTGTACTCACCAAGTGACCTAATTAAGGTTTTTTTGTTTACATTTTGCTAGTTCTCACATATAGAGCAAACAAAAAACTTTGCCATATAGCCAGTATGTGCTGTCTTATAAAAATATTTGGGAACAAACAGTTAAGTTTTCTGGTGATTACACAGTTTTAGTAAATTTTTGTGCAATTTTTACTAGAATAGCCAAATCTTTGGATTGCTTGACATCCTTAATGCTTGTAATTTCACATCAGGATGTCTAATACATAAATATAGCATACTGGCTATGTTATATTGTAACTGAATTGGTTTCTTGTTCAAAATTTAAGATTTTATGATAACTAGGTGCCTTCGCATTGAGCAAACGGTACTCATATTACTCCAGATACAATCAATGCACAAACTTAGTTATAGACCTTGCGACAACTCTGTACATATTTAAAGAAGTCTTTTGTTGTTGTTGTTTTTTCGAACAAGCTAGAGATTCCTTCTGACCATGACTGAAATTCTGCACATGTGAACTTTTCTCAAGTTCATGCACAAATTGACAGGCAACAAACAAGTAATCTTTCATCGCAAATAAAGAAGGCTATATTGACATAAATCTTCTTTTCAAATGCTCTATACAGTGTGCAGAAAAGGTTTGTTTGCTTTAAAGTTGAATCCCACACTTGGCAAGAAATCTAAAATCTGTGAGATATTCATGAAACTTCGCCAAAAATTTCTTAGAAAAAGAAAGCTTTCCAACGTGTAAAAAAATAGGCGGGCTATCCAACATGATTTTCGAACTATGATCTTTCAAAATCCTATGTCATTACATTAAAACATGCAGTAAAATACTAAGAAAGTGTGGGATTTGTAACGAAAAGCAGCGCCGCTCGCACAATATCCAAGAGACATTTATGAAAAATTAAAGGAATATAGCTCAAAATACACTTTATTGAAAAACAAGTCTTTGAGAGTTACCTGGTGTACAATATGAGAAAATTATGAAAATCAGTAAAACAAAAATAAGTCCCCCTTAAAATAAACTTGAATATCTCAAAGATTCCTTTTCCGATTTTTATGAAAATTGGATTGGATTATAGGCCTGTATATCGACCCAAAATTTGTGTATTTATAGTTTAGTGCCATTATTCCTGGCTGAGCCAGCAGCCTTCGAGTGAGCCGTCCCCTGTTTTCAAAAATCTGTGGCTTTTCCAATGCATATGAACAATTTGACCAAGAGGGGGAGCCACCAGCTGGGTATTTTTTGTTGAACCGTTTAGTTACGTGGAGTACAATAGGTGGAGCAGCTGTATTCTGTGGGATTCAACTTTAAATGTTCTGATAATATGACATACTATTTCTGTTGTGCATAGTGCAAAAACTGGGGTAGCAGACTGCAGTATACATGAAAGTGGAAACCAAAAACCCCTTCAATCAATGACAACAGCTTCATCCAGAAGCCATCCATTCCCAGTTGGTTAGAGTCCCGGAAAAAGCCAATGTGGTTATTGATACATGTGTAAATTGAGAAAACCCATGCAAGTTATCCATTAGACATGCACTTGTTGGTTTTCCTCTACTTCTGGAAGTTTCCATTTCAGGCATAACCAGCGAGAATTTCATGGTTATTGACTACCTGACCAAGAATGTTTGGAATCGGGCCATATTTTGAAGTGTTGGTAAACACTCATTTTCCAAATCACAGCTTGTTCAGATTTGAAATTAAATTTTTCCATAAGGATAACTAAAAACCTCAAAGCTTACGATTCATTGATCTTCCTCTTGCAAGCAAGCTCCTTCTGAGAATGATTTGTTCTTGATCTTCCTATAACCATTGGATGAAAATGAAGCGAATCCCCAGTTCACCTGTTTATCACTTAAGGACATCTTCTTGATCCCCAACGGAAGTCACAAGGTCTGCAATCCAGATCTAAGAAAAGCTAGGAAAGCTGTAAACTACTAATACGAAGGATCATGTATGTGATCTTGGGGCTTCCAGGGTGAGTCCGGACCAGGATTGGCACAAGTATGAATGTTCTCAAATACAGGCCTACAGCAGCCGTACTCGTACGTGAGTGCAATGCCAAAGTACTCGGTTAAACAATGTTGCGATTTTGATTGTGTATTTTAACAGAAGCTGGCATCTGTTTATTTGCACTTATCGAAAAAGTGCCAATTACTATTTTACAAAAATTAGCATACGGTACATTATAATTGCAGATGATGCAGATGAGTGTTTGGTTGATGTATTTTGGTTTTCAGAGATAAAAATTTAATGAGAAATGTTGTAGAAAATGTTGGTGTTTTTGTTTCTTGTGTAGCTTTTCTTCGGGAGTCATGATAATGTTGTGGCATGAATGAATTCAAAGATAGCATCCATGGAACAGATTCTTGCAGCAGAGCTGTGGTGTGATTTCTAGTGATGCGTGATATCAATCAGACACTTGTTTCCATGTATACGCAAACTCAGGGCATTTGCACATGCAACTCTTCAGTTGCAGCCACAATCCCTCTTTTCTGGTAAGCTGCTATTGGCTGAGTGTTCAGGCTTGCCAAAGTCTTGGCCAGGCCTTGTATATTTGTCAAGGTGCAGACGAGAGGAAAACACATCTTGACTAGGTGTAGAACAGCCAGTAAGATTGTGTTAGGGGCTGGCAGGCACTTGGGCTTGGCCCCTGGGGTACTCTGGAGCTGGTAACACTTGTAGCTCAGTCTGACCATCCCACCTGACAAGACATTCGATTGAGCTGACATGATACTATCACCACTTCAAGGCCAATATGTTCCATCAACTTTCAATAGCCTCTGATGTAAGTTACATCACGTAACCCTTCTTTTGACATATCTGATAGCAAAATCATTTTGGGCCTAAAAAGGCAATTCTGATCACTTAAGTTGTCAGAAATCCTCTGGAAGTTGCTCAGGAACAAAAACAACTTCTCTTTTCATGGGAACTAAAGCAGAGTATTCAACCCACAGGTTACGAGTTGTGTCCTTTCATGCAGAAAATCATGTAGAATTCTGCCCTGTTGAATTTGATGTCAAAGGTAACATCTTATCTCTGTTTGTTAGGAATATTAATTACCTGTTTTACAAGGGTCTGTTAATGGGCTATAATGGTCTAATGGAGTTAAAAGCTGCAAGAAAAGAAGAATTTACACAGAGGAAATAATAAACATTGCAGATAACAAATGAAATATCAGCTGCTATCAACGCCTGTAATCCCAATTGCTTGACATGATAACAACTTTTGGAACTTCTCGATTTGTGATTCAATTTGGTAAACGCATAACGAATATTAGAGACACTTTAAAAATCTTTCCTCTTTTAAATTTTAACATTAAGACTATTTTCGGTGAAAGGTGACAGGATGGCAGTCCATTTGGCAAAATGTCAAATCAATACATTATGTGAATCAGCTTGCAAACTTTCTGGGTCTTTTTTCGTGATATGACTGCTGCAGTCTGGCAAGATGTTTGAATCATGGACAACAATCCAGCATTGTCTTTAGAAGGTTTGAATCGAAATTCCAAGAACCTTTCTTCTCAAATTTATCTAAAACATATGTTCCAGAATATATTCATATAGGTTTGTATCACAACTTTTCTATTCTCAGATGAGGGGCTTTGATTGAAAAAAAATAAAACAAGATTTCTTCCTCATTTTTAGTGAAATAAGGTGGGATATTTCTGAACATGGTGTAGCTTAATTAAGAAACGAATGTTTGAGGACCTATTATGCTGAAAATAATAATTATCGCTATTACCATGAAATAAATAATTTTTCTGTTGAGGAAAGATTCAAAGCCCCCCCCCCCCCAATTATCTCATGGTTGCCTCCTAAGTCAATATTTCACAGGACCCTGGGGACTATAGCCAGTGTTGATCTGCTGTGCTGCGTCCTGTTTATTCTTTGGATGAGTTAATCATCCAAAGGGCCTCACCAGACCTTTACAAAACGACAGTGGCATACCTTATGAGACCATTGCATGCCCCTCCTCTCTTCAGAGGCCACATTGCTTCTTCCCTGGACAGCATCCAGCATGATATGCAAAGCTAATTGGTTGCTTTTACACCCTGGGTCATTCCATGTCAAATCAACCAAATTTCAGAAAGTGCCCCACCTGACCCCCTCCGATTTTTTTCAAATTTCACACACATGAGTGGTGTTATTTGAAAGGAACATCAGTAAAATTTTAGGTGAATACGATAAAAATTGTGAATTCTATGAGGCGCTGAAGTTGAAGAGATGGGTTAAGAAACAGCATTGCCAGCCGTTTTAAAGTTATCATATCTCCAAACTGGCATGAAGTATGAGTCTTAAACTCTGGTTATCACTTAATATAGAGTAGAGTTATAGTAATTGACAACTGTAATATTTCTACATGTGTCGATGTGCCCCACATAAAGTGTCAAAGATAGATAAAAAATTGCACAAAAGCCCATTTTTCATGCCCTTGTGTGACAACTTTAAAACTTCGGAAAATTATATAACTTTAGGGAAAGCAATTTTGTGGTATAATGGGCCTCCGTGCAAAATATTAGATTTATATCTGCTTTTTCCTTCAAGCAGTAGCCAGGTTAATTTTGAAAACAATTAAATTGACACATTTTCAAGGCTTTATTTGGCCATGTGGGATAGGTGACCCAAATTTTTTAATGCAACCACTTGAAAGATCATGAGATTGCCCTTAATTCCATACCAAATTCGTTTTGTGTATATTGATCCTTCAATGTTAGAAAAATAGGGAAAAGAGGTCTATCTTGCTAGTCACAATATCACAAGAGTTTGCCATAAATTGTCACAGATACTTTAAGTGCAGCCCTCTAAGCCCAGTTCTGGACTCTGCATTAATATTGGAAAAATTTGTAATATTCCATGTAAAAAAGGCGACTGTAGATAAATGTACCAATAATATGTTTATGTATGACTATTAAGGAACTGTTTGAACGTGTTTGTAATGATAGTGAACATATTTTGATCGAGCACATAGTTCCTTCCAACAGTGCTTGCAAAGTTTGTCACATTCAAAACGATGTGGTACCCAGCATTGGTCCTTTCGCCTGGGCAAAGAGAAAGATGGTGCTGGACCCTTGGGTCTCAAAAAGTCAAGAAAAACATCAGCATGTTCCTCAGAAACTTCTACCACATTGCCCAAATACCAGTTCTTGTCATAAACAGCAATGTCCAGGATTCAGATTCCTGATGTCGCCTACCTAAGTGTCATGATTCCGTGCAGAAGCTGCATTGCTGAAACAATTTTAGATATACTTGGCAATATTGATATTGGCCTATAATTTTCAAAAAGGTAGTTTTCATTCTTTTTGTAGATAGGGGTAATTTTAGCAATTTTCAATTTATCAGTTAAGCAGCCATTATTTATCATTTGGTTGACTATCAGAGTCAGAGCATCAGCTATTTCATATCCTATTAATTTAATCAGCTTGTTTGATAATCCATCTATACCACAACTTGTTTTTGGTTTAAGTCCTTTAATAATTTTCTGAATATCTTCTTTTTTAATATGATGAAATTGAAGATTGGTGTCATTGCTAGAAGTATTTTTCATATAATCTTTATATGATTTGCCTAGAGGCTGTTCAATGTTTTCTGCCAAGGAAGGGCCTATATTTACAAAGTATTTATTATATTCTTCTGCTATCTTATTTTGATCTAAATCTGGAATATCATTTATTAAAAAATATCTCAGGAATTCCTCTTTTTCAGAATTTTTGTTTAACAATCCCTTTATTGTCACCCAGGTCTTCTTTATATCATCTTTATATATTTCAAAACAGCTGGTAAGCAATGTGTGCTCCTTTACGTTTGAGAGACCACATCTTTAGACAAGTTCCAATGCCTCACTGTCTCTACTTTTCTTCAATTAATTTTATTGAAGGATCAATATACACAAAACAAGTTTGGTATGAATTTAAAGATGACCTCAAGAACTGTTAGGAGGAATAAGTTAAAAATTTGGGTGACCTATCCCACATTGTGATTTTTTACTGTGAAAAAGGGTCGTTTTCAATAATTTTCAACTTTACCCGTTATTATTAGCACTTTTTTACTTAGCAAGACTCAAGACTCAAGACTCAAGATATTTTATTTCTTTCTGAAACGTTATGTTACAGTAAAGAGGGAGGACATCTCTAAGACAAGTTCATTGTATTCTACAAATTGGTTGGAAATATGAAAAAGACCATTACCGTAAGATTTTGTTGCTCTGGATTAGCTGACAAATCTGTAGCAATCAATTGAAATAGGCAATTTGATGCAATTTGGACTAATATTTATTAATCTACTGTGTAAAAACTATATTATTTAGGACCTTTAAAACTATCGATATGGGTAAATGGTGTCATTATTGGTATATCAGGTGAATTTCAGCCTTATTTCTTTAAGCGTTACATCTGAATCCTATTTTAAAGAAGCCACGAAAATGGCTTTCGAAATTTGCTTTTTCAACTTCAAAGTCGCCTGGAAGCCAGAATTTTAGGGATAGGTAGCTGAAATTTTGCATATGTTCCTTCCAGATAGTGGACACCATTCGTGTGAAATTTCATTAAAATCGAAGGGGGTCAGGTGGGGACCATTGGTTGATTTGACATGGAATGACCCCCCTGAGAAAAATGTCTATTGCTATTGTGTCTTTTTTGGGTTCTGAAAAATCAAAAGTGTAGACTGAATCATTTTGCTCTTTCCAGTTAGGTGACGAATAAAATTTTTCCTTGAGTCAATAACTTGTTGCATATGTCGAGCAATTTATTATATCCCCTGTAAAGTATCATTTGATATCAGTGTACCTGCAGTGTACCTACCTCAGTCGATAAGATAGTAATCGAGGCATGATGAATGGACAACAATGGCTCTGTTATTTAATCGAATTTTGAATAATTATCCTGAACACTTTATTGCTTTGTTTTTTATTATAGTTTAATTCTTGCAAGCAGAACTTGTTGCAGGCAATTAAATATTTATGGGCAAACAACTTGTTGGCTGGTGAGGATGGAGGACAGGAGGGTTTATAATGCAAAGTAGTCTCAGCAATCTAGTCTTAATCATTGGCATATGTGCCACCAATATTAAGCTGGTACAGCACTGCCAGTAGGAGCCTTAGGTCTATTGCCTGTGCAGATTCATTAAAAATTCAAGTGTTATACTGACCAACTTTGTGAGCGAGCCAAAAGAAATAATAGAAGGTGTAACTCAATGATCTTCTTCAACATGTTTACGGCATGCTAACTTGCTGGGAAGCTGAATGAGCTGAGGCAGGCAATCAATTGATGATCAATACATAGCCGGGATCTTAAAGAATATGCTTGATGTTCTGTGATGAAACTTCAGCAAATATTTAAAGGCAACTTGATATGTTGAAAATAATTTTTGTCCAGACATCCAGTAATGGCAAGTGAGAGCAAACACAAGACCTGCTACACCCGTCTCATGGGCTCTATGATATTACATACTGTACATGTGTAACGGAAATAAAAGCAGACGATGAAATAAAGATACTGTGGAAGAAAACCAAAAATTGTATATGTAGTAAACACTACATATACGATATTGACCTTAATACTTTGATATTTTATGTTTGTCCCAGCCTGGGATTAAACCCTGGCATCATAACTCACACTTTCTAAGGTCCTGAAGGACATTTCCCGCAGTTATCTTAAAAAGGCTGATTCCAGTGGACACACAAAGCCACATGTATATTAAAATCTGCATTACATTTTCACCAGCAGATTACAGCTTTTAATGTCAGTATCTTCCTCATTGCTTCTCTCAAAAGAGTGTCACTCAAAATATACGACATCCATTCTCTATATGTAAGTTACATCTCTTTAAATACTCAGCACTGTCTATGATGATAGATGGTGCAATGGTCCATGTACATTCATTTGGTGGTTTACTTATTCACACTATTTGACCTTGAAACACAATGTTTACAGCATATTATTCCACGCTTTACATATTGCAAGAAGTAAATAAACAATCAATATTTTCCATCACATGCTTTGTTTGCATATGTCCTTATTGGTGCAGCTTCCCAATATACAAGCCTTAAGATTGTTGATTAATGACAACAATTAAGTGTGACAAGGAAAAGTAATTGGAGAATATGCTTGTGCATGATCTCTGATATTGAGTAACGTTGATTCTGATATAAATTAACTTTAGCAATGCACACTGCAGCTGAAAAGTACACAATCTTCATGAAATTACACACAGAGATGAACCTACATATTGACAAAACACTGCTGAAGTTATGTTGTCCTAGTAGCAAAACTGACCTCACAGTGACCCTTAATATAACCTATATCCTTGAAATTGATGTCCTTTGAAGTTTTTGTCTGTTTCTTGCATAACTATTTTTTTACAAGTCAGCTAATAGGTTAAATGTCCCAAAGGTAATGCCATATCTATTTGCCATTGTCATTTAGTCATAATAAAGACTTGGCGAGAACAAATTGTGTATGATCGAAATTAACCAAAATTTTGACAGACCAATTTTGAGATCCTGGGAATGGGTTTATTATCGTTTTCAAAGCTATGTGTTTTCTTGAAAAAATCGTTTTGCAGTTAAACCGTGACATCATCGGGTATCTGCCAATGGGATTGGTCTAATCTTCAATCTGTGACATATCAGTTCAGAGTTTGACATCACAGTTCATGACAAAGGAATTTAAAACTGCCAGGCAATGTTACTATAATACTACATGTGTACAACCACAACAAACAACACATGTCTAAGCTGAGTGTTATACCTCACCAAAAGAGTTTCATTGTTTTCCAAACAAAATGTGTTGCTGTTTTTCATAAGACACCAGTTAAAACAATTTCAAACAACTTTGTTGTCAGCAATTGCAGCTTTCAGCAATTGCAGCTCTCCTTTGAGGGAAAGAAGTAGTCTGTTTGGTTCAGTTACAGTTAATTTCAACCAGGGAAAGCTAAACAAGTGAAACATACATCATGCATGTGGCAATGCACTTCATCAGTTTCTGTGCTTGCAATAAACGAAATTATTCAACTTAATCTCTGACATCACAGTTTTTGGACGAAGCAAATTGCAAACTTGAAAAACACGTAGCTATGAAAACGATAATAAACTGGCCAAAATGCATATTTGTGTTCAAAACATAGTTTGTGCACCTCTATCTTTGATTTGATGTATTATTCATCCAGGTCTACTATATATCTTATCGGCTCCTTCATGTATAATGAAATATATGGATGTCTGTCAACCACCAGGTAAGTAATTGGCCAAATTCCATTTCTACATTGTACGTGGTCCTGAAGCAAAATTTTTGGTTTTTGTTGTATGTCAACAACATTTTCTGTCAATGTCGTGACAATGCTTGGATTAAAGCATCCTCAGAGATTATCTATACAAGGAGAGATTGGTTGCACACGATGACTCATCAAGTCCTCACATCTCCATTTCATGTGCCATAATTTCAGAGTAAGAGTGAGTGAGTGAGTGAGTTTGTGTTTTACGCCCCATCAGCACCAGTGTGGGCTATTTAGAGGCAATTCAGAGTAAGAGATAAAAGCAATTCATTCTTAAGGAACAAGGCATATGTTGGGCCTCCATACTTTATTATAAGACACTTTTTGGTTTTACTTTTCAAATATTTCCTGCTAATATGAAATAATCTCTCCTAGACCTGGCATATTATACCCTACGTGACCATTTGACATTATTCTAAGGGGTTCTGATGTCTGCAGGATCACATTTTCCTGTGTCAAGCTTCTTTACATACAAGTCAACAAATTTAAATCAGTTTTTGTATCGATGTCTTAACCTATAAAAAAACTTACATGTAAGTATTCTTAACAGTACATCGATTCATCAAGGTAAGGGAAATCCACAGGCAATATTTTTTCCGTGCGAAACGTCATCAAAACCTGTGTACAATTTCAAAAGGGGGCTCAATGCAAAACTTGGCCTAAAATCCTTAATAAACGTCCGATTTTCAAAATTTAAAAACCTGCATATATCAAGTAAACTCCTCCGAATTCAATGCAGTTATTCATTTTGCTCTATGTGCAATATTAACCTCGCAAAAAGCGTTTCGGCGCATTACGCTGCAATGATGCAAAGTTCCAGTGACCACAGCAAACCAGTGGCAGATTCATGATTTTTTTTTTGTGGGGGGGGGGGGGGGTATTAGGGTGCATCAGCCGCCCCATGAAAAATAAAAAATGGAGCTAGACAGCTGTACCTTGGCATGAAGTTGTGTTTTAGTAACCAGATGAACATACTAAAAAATCAGCCTGATCAAATAATACTTAGGGGTGCCTCCGGAAGCATATTTCCTAAGACATTTTCAGGAAAAGTTATGTTTCCGTAGAATCGCGGTTTGCGATATCTTGACTAATATAAGGGGTAGAAATTTAATAATAACGTATTTGGATTCTGCATAAAATTTCCTTCAAAATGAATACCTGGAACCTATATTTTCGTTGAAATAATGTTGATGTCGTACTGCAGGATGTGTTTTTACTTTGAATATTCTATACGACTTCACCGATATAAAAAAATTCTTCTTTAAATGACTGCAAGGTACTTTGTCTTTAATTGTTCCTTCCATATTTATTATGTTTGATACATAAGAGTAATAACTTACTATTTCTTTTTGGCTCTCAAAGCTATTACTATTATTCAAGGATCCAATGATCTTTATTAATGTTTTGCGACTTGTATGACAATAAAGAAACAACCTTACTGCTATGCAATGAAAAGTCATAATCTGTTTTAACACTAAGAAAAACTTGCCTGATATTATAGTGCGCAAGAAGATGGGTCCATGTACAATTGTACATAATATTGTAATCTACCATTCATATTCTGCAAATTAATGAAATAACAATACTGTATACTGTATATTTTCTGGAAATAACTTTCTGAGGCCTCATTAAGCTTCAAACCAAAATTTTTAGAGTTGGCCTTTATCAGTTACTACTTTCACCAAGACTGTCAATATACATAATCTGTATATCCTGCCCTAAATGGATGGCAAGGTCCAAGGAGGATTTATATCATAGATTTAATCTATAGTCACAATTCCATGACGAGAATAGAAGCAATTTAATAAATTTAATATTTGTTGAACATTTTCACTCAAACTTTCAGGGCATTTTGAAAAGGGTATTGTACATTAGTCTACTGAAATTCCATTATATTAGGAATGTGTGATATCTGAATACATGAAGAATTTTTTAGATCTATTCTGTGCGACATTGAATAAAAGTCTTTCAGAATTGAGAGGCAAAAGTGGATAGGCCTTTTGAAAGGATATTTTCATAAATATAAATGAAATCAGATTAAAACCAATCATACTGTAGGATTTAAGAATGGTCATTTTAAGTTTAAGATATTTTAGTGAATTAATAATGAAGAAGTAGAATATCATTTCAAATGCAAAAAGGAGAAAGAGAGAAAAGTAGTACCTATGTTCTTCTAACTACCATACCACAAACTCAAGCCATGGTACATCTTCCTGGCTCTATTTTTTTGTTATTCTTAGGCTCTATTTTTTTGTTATTCTTAGGACACAGCTGATATACCTTAATGTACATGGTAAATGGTGATATACCTTAATGTACATGGTAAATGGACCCATCTCTTTGTGCACAAGAAGTATTAGGGCTAGTTTTTCATCAGGTTAAAATAAATTGGGACTTATCAACAAATAGCATAGGAAGATTGTTTTTTCTTCTCTTTATAGTCATAAAACGTTTATTGAGATTTGATTTGATTTGATTTATTTATTCAAAATAACAACATATGAACAATACAAAAACAATGGGAGTTTAAGTAAAAATTACAACGTAACTCCCACTAAACATTTTCAAATTAGTTATAAAATTCTTGATTGACACTGAATTAATAGTTCTTTCATCTAAATTATTCCATTTATTTACAATTCGATTGCTCCAAAAATATTTTCTTTTATCAGTACGGCTATAAAACACATACAGCTGTTTATTATGACCTCTACTTCTATGTACAAATTTATAAACTTCTTCCTTATCATTTATATTGAGATTTGTATGACAATTAATAACTTTGTAAAACAATATTAAATCAGAATTTTTTCTTCGAATTTCCAATGAATCTAAGTTCAAAAAATGTAATCTTTCTTCATACGAAACATTTTCATAGTTCAATATACGTCGGGTGAAATACCTTTGCACACGTTCTACTTTGTCTTTATTACATTGTAATATTGGTGACCAAGCCTGACTAGAATATTCTAAAAGTGGTCTGACATAACATATATACATTTTGAGATAAAACTTGTAATTGTGATTCTTAAAAATTGAAAAAAGTTTATGAAGAACAAAATACGCTTTCCTAGTAATGTTTATACAATGGAGTGTAAATTTCAAATTTGACTGGATAGTAACTCCAATATCATTAATATTGTTGACAGTTTCAATAATTTCATTATTCAATAAAAAATTAAAGTTCACTTTGTTAATACCAATAGTCAATACTTTCGTTTTGTCTGGATTTAAATCCATCTGCCAAATGTCGGCCCATTTAGCAACATTATCTAAATCTTCCTGTAATAATATGCAATCATTTACATTCTGAATAGACTTATACAGTTTTGTATCATCAGCATACATACTAATAGTACTATGTTTGACAACATTAGGCAAATCTGATCATCAGGAATAATTGAAATAGCTTTGATCGAGAGATAAAATGGAATACTGAGTAAATTATTGCTGATATATATGAAACATGATTTATATGAAGAGAAAAAAGCAAAGACTAAGTAACATGCTGTCATCTAAACAGAAACTTGTGTATATCAGTGACGCCATACATAATAATAGGGGGGGAACAAAATTCAAAACCTTGGCGGGACCCCCTAAATTTTTTATTTTTATCATAAAAATGAACAAATGACCATTTAAAACGTGTTTAAAATATGTTTCCAGCCTGCTACCAGCATTTTCCTCATCATCGCATATTTATGTAAATGACAAGTCGCGGTATTGAATAACTTTGTCAATTCTTATCCCAGAGTAAAACCAACCACATATTTGGAGTCCTTGTAAAAAATCCTTTCAAATGAATACCAACATGAATGTTTTCTGATGAGTTTTACCCTTACAGCTGGTAAAATGTATTGGAAATAAGTTCACAACTCTCGCTTGTTCCCTTTTCTGCTGTAAGCAATGTCAAAAGTACAAAAGGCCATGGACAAATCTGTGGTAGGTCCTCAGTATACAATTACAAGGCTGACATCAATTAGTCCTTTATATCAACTGTTCCCTGAGATGATCATAGAAGGTCCTACGAAGAACAAAAAACTTTCAAAAATTGTAAGACTTTCTTATCAAATTAAATCCACTGGACTCATTCATGCTATCTGAAATATAACAATTTTTGCATTATCCATGTTCTGTGTGATCATTTTGTTATCAGTTGGATGATTTAAAAGTCTTTTTGGAAAGTCTTGCACAACTCTTTAGTTTGAGACTGTATACATCGTGCGTGTACTCATAATGTCATAACAGTAGATTTTTCATACACAATTCCATCAATTGGTATCCCCTAGAAACCTGTTTTTTGTTTTGTTTTGTTTGTTTTTTTCAAACCATTCAATCCGAAAAGAATATCTTATCTCAAGATGTTGACTTAGGCTTCCCCATTATGTCAAATAATTTCCTCCACTTTGGAACATCCATCTTCTCTTGTCTTTTTGCAAACTCATTCCTATCGGTAAAGCCCTCCAAAAGGCAAATGCATTGTGAGAGTTGTGAGGTTGCAGTTCATATGTACAGTATTCAGTACTATGCTACACATGATCATCTGGAATATTGCAAACAATTTGCCTAGGCCATGTTTACAGGAAATTATATTCCTTAAGAAACTTTGCTCAAGGCTCAGTATTCCATATTTTTGATACTGGACAGTGGACATTGCTGGTAATATTATCAGAATCCATAGAGCAACAGTGTATCATATACATGAATGAGAACTAAAATGTCAATGAGGTGACATTTATCAGAGGTATGAGAAAAGCCTAGTCTAAGCACATCTTCACAAGGGGTTACCCTGAAATTTACCTATCAGTTGTGAGAGTGAAATTGTGTGATCTCGACGGGGACCAAAGATGTAATGATCTTACAAAACTCAGGATAAGTTGGAATAAGTGGAAAGGAAACCAGACTTTTGAAGTTGAGCCATTGAAAATATAAAGTTCATAATTCTGGAAAATCTGAAACTAAATAGTAGACCCTTTACTGATAGCTCTTTTGGAGAGGCTAGTATCATGCCAGTAGAAAGCAGTCTGTGCCAAAGACATCTTGGCCCAGGCTCTTCGCTCAATAATTATGATGTATCACATTTCTTGATTCCGAGAAATACAAGTACTGGGTTTAATAAGAATTATATATCTAAGGACCTAAACCTTTTTCTGGAAAAAGGTCGGACCACTTCAAAGCAATATCACAGAAACTCATAAAATTGTTATATGTGTCTGTCGTATTGATTGCGAATTGTTGATAAAAATAACTGTAAACAATAATTGTACTTAGTACTTACATGTGTGATATAAGGGATATGTTCAATTCACAATTTAAAACAAGCTAAAATCATGTAATTATATTTTAGTCCATGAGTTTCAGTTCCAAGACCTGAGATGACAAAAATATTTAGAGAAAATGTAAATTTTTCAATTAACTTTCCTTGACAAATACAACCTAAAATATCCGCAGCATAGCATTGTTGGTATTCAAATGAAAGGTCTTTCTCCACTGAAAAACATGGTGTAAGTATTTTTTGGCTAACTCTAAAATTGACAGAAATATGGAGAACCGCGAATTTGCGCTAATGCTAAAATCGGCCATACACAAAAATGCTGGTAGCAGGCTGAAAAATCAAATGCTGGAAAAATCCCTTTGGGAATAGTGTTTTCATACAATTTGTCAAAACTTAGGGGGGTCACATGAGGGTTTTGAAAGAAAAAGTGATTTTGTTCCCCCTCTAATAATAATTGAAGTAAAAGCTTATCTTGCAGTACATGATCACCATAATTTTGACAGAAACATAGCTTCCAGGTATTCATTTTGAAGGAAATTTTCTGCAGAATCCAAATATGTCATTAGTTTTTTTCTATCTTTTATATTACTCAAGTTATCGCAAACCGCGATCCTACGGAAACGTAATTTTTCCTGAAAAATTCACAAGAAATATGCTTTTGGAGGCACCCCTAAATATCCATCGATCAAGCTGAAATTTTAGTATCTTATTTTGTGTGGTAAAACCCAACTATGGACCAAGGTACAGCTTGATCGGTAAATGTTGGGGCAACTGATGCACCCTAGGGGGTATCTTTCAGGCCTGATATCACTCACTCTTAAATAGTACTGAACATGTACATTGTGCATGTAGCGTGTGTGTGTGTGTGTATTTGTGTTTAACGCCTCAGCAGTGCATGTAGCAATTAACAAACTAATAGCCAAACAGGTGGTTTTACATAACAAAGTTGTTTTTTTTACACATCCTTGGCTATGTAATATTTTCATGAAACAAGGGGAGGGGCTTTGGAATTTTTCTAAGGGTATTTATTTCATAGAAATGCCTACTTTAAGATATTAAAACCTTTTATTGCATGCCACATACCCTCAGGTTCATGGTAAGATCGATACAGTACCCCTTTTTAAGGGTACTTTTCTTGTTTATATCTCAGACCACTCATATTGACATTTTCAACAGCCTTATTCATGCATCCTCTTCCACCCGGCACAGCAAAAATCAGGGATAACTCACACTTCGTTATAGTGGAAAGGCTATGCAGGTATGTCTGTTGTTTTTGCCCTTAAAATGCAATGCGTTGATGATTACCAACAAAATGAGCCATAAATCAAAGTGCTGTGGCAAAAATTGATTACTTTCTGACCACTTAAAAAAGTGTCCACTTTTTTTAGTCACCCTGTAGCCCACAACTCCCTCAAGTTGGATAATGAAGAAATGCCAAGAAACATCAGTGACGTGTACCGTCAGAAAGTTCTCCAGTGTGATCAATGGCAGAAATAGGTAAGTAGACATGGCAGGGATTTTATGTAAAGAATTATAATTTTGATTAATATACTATGAGAGTCTAATGTAAACCTATGCCACTAATGGTTATTGTGAATCAAATTTGCATATATGCAACTATTGACTCTATTGTGACACAATGCAAGAGATTATACGAAATCTCTTTTAAATTGCCATAAATGACAAGCAACTAAATCCACAAAAATGGCTCCAAATTCCCTTACTTGTTGTGTATTGCGCTGATGAAGAATTTCAATAAACTGTATGCATGATCAATTATTGTCTTATTCGATTACTGGAAAGGAGCTTACTAATATGATAAATCCAAATTTCAAATGATGCAATATTCTGCATTGGGGAGGAACGTTATCTAAGTTATCTAACCATACTATGAAGCATACTTTTATCAAATTGAATTAGCACAGAGAGTGCCAATTACCAATAATGACACTTTCACCATCTTCTTTCAAGATTATTTTATATCTCCCATACAACTATTTATTCTGCTTGATTTCTAAGCCTTGTGACAAGTTGTAGACTTCAATTGAACAGGGACATCTCTATTGGTGAATGATTGCCTCCCTTATGATTTGAACCGTGTGATGTGATCTCCCAGATTTAAGTTATTAAATTCAGTTTAATTTGTTTTTCATTACTTTCCGCCATCCTTTATACTTTTTGGAGCCTACAGAGGTCTTTGTGTACAAAATGATGAGTAATAGAAAAATCAAGTCCAACATATGTATAAATTACTGATTTACAGTAAATGCTGATGGTAATTGCTCATGGTACGGCCCTCCGACCCTTTTCATTGCCACCTGGGCATTAGCATTTCACATTTCACATCATCCCCTACTTGCTTAGCCAGCTAAGCAGAAAGGCTCATTTTCAATTTCCATATAGTCTGTTATAGGAGCTTTCATGATTTGGGAGAGAAAATAGCCACCTTTGGAGGGCGAGAAATGTGTGTTGTAAGCTGACTGAAGGGAAAGCCAAGACTTCACAATATGATGAATACCTTCTGAAATACCTTTCAAGTAAAAAGAGTTGGATGTGGACTAGGGTGTTTTAGGTGCCCCCAATATTCTCTGATCCAGCTTGACGTTGGTCTGGTATTGCAGTTTATGTAGTAAAGTCACATGTAAAACTTTGGTGTCGGTCTAAAATTCTACATTACCTTTATTATTCGCAAAAAATATATATGCCTCGGTTTTATACATACCAGAGAAACGTTAACACAGGCTATACCATAAAGCAGCACAGGTGCCGTCAGGGTGTTGGCAAACACATTGCATGAATCCTGAATTGTCACTGTGGCTATTTTGGCTATAGCTGAAGGTGCCCATCACCTTTCTGTGCTGCTCATGAGTTATGTGGGGACCCTACAAGTGGTCACTTGGATTGTGTTGTGAATGCAAAATGAAATCCCAGTGTCCCAACGTGTATAAGGTCTGCACTGGCACTGCTGCTCCAACAGCTTTCCTTCCCACCCCAACCCTTCACCGATAGACTGTCCATAACAACACTGCTGCCATCATCCTGTAACTGCAGTCTCAAGGACCTCCTGTGGCCCCCTTTATATTACGTAACAAATTCACAGCCCTGTGGTCATGTATCTCTTCAACTCTGCCTGTAAGCACAGCAGAGGCAAAGACATAGAGTATTTCTGGGGTTACATCTGCAGATAACTGCTGGGCAAAAATAAGTGCTACCTGCATTGAATATATTTATGTGCAAAATTGTGCATGGATATTTCAGAAATCATCGTATATATAACGCAGAATACAGAAACAATTATTCATCATACTTTTCATTGCCTTAAAGGCATGTACGTGTGACTTTCTGCTGTACACATGTTATAGCAATACCTCAGTCTGTTGCCTCACTCGTCTCGCCTACTAAAGCAGACTGGCCTGTCAGTATGATTACTCCATTGAAAAAAAATTACAAAATAAAGCACAAAAGTCTGTGACATAAGGAATTATCTCGTCTTTTTAGGTCAGATCTCCCATTCATCTATAGTATACCTGATTTGAGAATGTGAATAAGCCCTTGCTGTTATTAATCAAATTCACTTGTCACATTTATTTGCTATGGTGCTAATTAAGGAATGAAAGAAACCAATGTCTGAATAACAGAACAATCTACAGAGTGTGCTAGGTGTCAGCACAATCTCGGCCATGACCATCATCAGCCACAGTGTGCAGCTGCTCTTGGCCAACACATCTCACTTTCTGGGACTCGCTGCTGAGTCACACATCCAAATATGGACCAGTGCAGTGGCTCATGAAATACACACGGTGTTTGGTGGTAGGCATTGCCAGCTGAGAAGAGCGCCAGTCACCAGGGTAATAACTGGAGGATGGGGTCATCCCTCTGAGAAATATGGTGACTGCTGCAGTGACACTTCCGGTACAATCAGATCACGTGACTGGAATACATCTCAGTAGCAATTTTGACAGCTGGTAACATTGCCTTTTCTCCTGTCAACAAGAAGACATGCTTCTCGTAACAGAAACGTGGAAAAGAGCAAGACAGACTTAAAGCAGACATCTGCAGTTTATATCAGATAACTCGATGGGCAGCTAGACCGACAGAGCTACAATGTATAATTTGTATATGACATATCGTTTAATAGTTATGAAATATGAAAAGGCCATCTTATTCAAAGGACAATGAACTTTACTGGAAAAATCACATGAAAGCGAATATATGTGGAAGAAAACCTAATCTATGATGAATTACATAGCTTTACAGTGATCAATCTTGATATTAGCATGAAATTGTTACTCATTCAATCTTTTGTACCCACCATCACCAGATCTCATTCAGGATTTTAATTTTTTTTGATATCAACTAAAATTTGGTAATATAGTTTTTATACCTGGAAAATTTGGATGGGCACAATGTAAATTAATGTACATGCACCTTTGTATATAAAGAATGAACATGAGCAAAATCATGTATTCAAACAACATTTTTCATTTCAAATTAATTTCTTCAGAATTCATTGAAAAAGAAAAAGTAAAATTGACAAAGCGGAATGGATGTTGTTATGATTAGCACCAGAAATGAGAGAATTTGTGGGTCCCATGTGACAGAGAGCAGCTAATCAGTGTCGTCTGTGAGCTAATGTGACCATTATTCTATTCCATTAGGGGACAATTAGCATGGTGGCTCAGCTGTTGGTTCCCTTAACTGCTCTTCTTGTCATAATGCCATACCCTGCTTCAAGTGAAAAGTAATCCTGCAGCCTTAATGTGTAGTGTAGGCTAGAGCATCTTGGAATTGCCGTCAGAGGAAGCACAGCAAGGTCAAAATTTTTAATTGTCATGTAGGGATAACTACTGACTATGAATCACGATATGAGAGGACCAAAGAATTATGTATTATAATCTCACACTTTCAAGACCTTGTTGAACTACAATCATGTAATTCACGCAATTCGCCAGACATTTCAGCCACTTTTGTTGCCTCTCTTGGTGCTTCTATCTGCACAGCAGATCGGATAGTTTTGATTGACTGCCTGTGATGGATCGACACTGGAGCTTGCATAATTGCCATGTGAGAAAGATTTATTTTATACAAATATCAAAGACAAAAGCTTTGATCAACTTTCCTAATTGTGAAATGTAGACGCCGTTCATGTGCAGCTTTAAAAAGTGTCAATTTCCTATGACATAGGCTGATGATAATGGGTTAACCAGATGCGGACACCTCCACCACCAAAAAAAAAAAAAAAATAGCGAACACTGCCAACTTGCAAAAAGAACTATAAATTTTGGCACATGATCAAAATATACATTATTGATAATCAATGGTTCCAAAGAGATGTCATTTGAAATTCTACATAACCTGGATCAGGAAATCTGGATGACTATGGCTCAACCTCCATATAAGTTGTTCTGAGACATATGAAGTTCTGCTATGGAACTTAATATTACTTGCCCACGCCCTCGATGCAACTGAGGAAAAAACCTTAGTTGCCATTTGGTCAGTTTGATCAAGCAACATGCAGGAAGGTACCATCAAAAGAAGAGAAATTACCCCTTTGATGTATTCTTCTTCTTTTGCTCAGGGGAAGGCAGTGCAAGAAGAAAAAAAATTGACTACAGAGGGATATTTCTACTGCAACACACCAACATTTTAATTTTAAAAAATTGCTTTCGTGATCGGATGACTGTTACATTCTCTGTGATGATGTTCATCTGAAGAAGATGTTATATCCTGGTGTATTGATCTTGTCTGGCAAGCTAAAAATACCTACTTGAATAAACTATGAGAGCATTCAGTGGTGCAATGCAGCAATGACATCATCTAATGGCAGTTCCAAATACCTAGATTTACTGATGCAATACTACCAACTGTGGTTCTTCTGCATCGATAATTTCCACAGTCCCAGATGTGTTGTCATTTTTCAACTCCCGTGAAGAGTCTTGTCATGGTAACCCTGCAATGTATTCAATCACATCATTACTACACAAGTTCTTGCAGGAGAGATGGGGATATGTTTTCTATTGATGTTTAAAAGCAATCAGACGTTTTTTCTGCCCACTTGGGACATCTGCACAAGCTTGTGTATCTTCTGCTACCCTTCTGTTGTAGCCACAATACCACTTTTTTGTGTGAAGTTGAGTGTTCTGGTTGCCAAAGTCTAGGCCAGGCCTTGTAAATTTGTCAGTGTGAAGATGAGAAGAAAGCACATCTTGACTGTGTGTAGACCAGCCAGTGAAAATTGTGTTAGGCATTGGCAGACACTTGGGTTGGGCCCCTAGGGTACTCTGGAGCTGGACGTAACATTTGTTGCTCAGTCTGACCACCTCATCTGACAAGATACCACCTGACGTGATATCATTACCACTTCTTGGCCACTGTGCTCCATCAACTTTCAATAGTTTCTAATGTACACGGTTGCTCATAAATATGGAATACTTCAACATTCTCCATTGAAATTGATAACTTTAGCAACTTCTGCTGGAGCATATGATGGTCTGATTCAATCGTAACTACTTCCAATGACCGCTAAAGGGAGGAACATGCTCTTGTGTAAAATGCATGCTGCAGCGTTAACCCCAGGAAAAGTTACAGCCGCACCAAATATGGAAATTCAATGTGAGGTGCATTCAACGAAAAATTAAAAATTCTTGTAAAAAATGTAGTTGAGGCTTTCAAAGAGTGATTAGAGAAGATGACTTGACCTTTACAGTGGACCTTGCTTACATTCGCACTCTGAGATTTAATTTTATTCGACACTTTTTTTCCAAAAAAGTATTCTATATTTATGAGCAGGAGTGTATCTCTTCTCCTGAAGAGAAGACAAAATCTTTTCGGACCCAGCAAAGCAATTCTGACCACTTAGCTTCATCACACAGATGCAATCCTTTCGACGTAGCTCAAGAACTTCAACAAACTCTTTTTATGAGAACTCAAGCAGAGAAATCGACCAACAGGTTTTAAATCATATCCATTCGTGCAGAAAATCATGATGCATTCTGCTATAATTGATGTCTAAGGTAAAATTTTTTTCTCTCATATTAATTTTGGGAGTATTAATTACTTGTTTTACTAGGGTGTCTTAATGGGTTATAATGGTCTAATGGAAGAAGGTAAGAAATTATCAAGAGCATGATCAAAATTACAGATAACAAATGAAATGTCATCTGCTATCAATGGCTGTAATTGAAATTGCTTCACATGATAAGAAGTTTTGGTAATGTCTTGATTTTGTGGTTAAGTTGTAACTAAACACATGGAGAAATATATGAAGTAACACTTTAATATATATTTTTGTATTTTTATACATTATTGGTCCCCTGGTGTGGGGAAATTTGTGGTGAGCCTTCCACTGAACACAGATCTAATATTAGTTTCCTTGTGATGTAGATTTTTTTCTGCTGCTGCAAAATGGCAGTCCTGTGTCCAGATGTCGCTAAAATAAAAAACATGTGAAAGAATGAACACTGTTGACAGTTTGTTATGGCCCCAGAATTGATTTCCTCCCTGCTACAGTTTCACAAAATGTCAGAATTATTGATTATTATAAGATAAAGGATTCTTTTGAAGTGATATAAATAAAAGTATTATGCTATGTAATGTTATTTTATATGCAGACAATAATATGATCCAGCATCCATTCAAATGAGCGTGCCGTAAACCATCCCGTTCATCCCGGGGTCACCCATGAAAGATATTACAGAGCCCTGGGCAGTGGCACTAGTGACTGCTGTCCTGTTTATTCTTTTGGGCACGGGCATTTGCGGGCATAAAGTTTGCGGGCACAACTGCCCGTGGGCATTGCACTGTGGGCGTGGGGCAGGCGCGGGCATTCATATTTGAAAGGTGGGCTAGCCACGGCCACCCGCACAAAAGTGCCTGCGGGCGTGGGCCGGGCACGGGCGCAAATCTGCGGATGGGAATGGGCAGGATTTTAGTGCCCGCGCAGGTCTCTACTGGGCACTAGTGACTGCTGTCCTCTTTATTCTTTTGGTGAGATAATCATCTAAGGGTCTCACAAGACGTTTGCAAAATGACTAACATGTATCTTATGATACCTTCGCATAGTGAGCCATCAACCGCCCCCCCCCCCCCAATTATCTAATGGTCAACCTCTAAGTCAACATTTTGTAGGACCCTGGGGACTAACAAGTGTTGATCTGCTGTGCTGTGTCCTGTTTATTCTTTGGACGAGTTAATCATCCAAAGGGCCTCACCAGACCTTTACAAAACGACAGTGGCATACCTTATGAGACCCTTGCATGCCCCTCCTGACTTGCAAATATTTTTGATAATTACTTTATAAACATAACTAAAAATTTGGCTGAGCCATCAATTGTCACTGAAATGACAACAGCTGATCTTGTGGATCATTACGCCAATCATACAAGTATAGCATGGATCAAAAATAGCATTGATCAGCTAAGTTTCTCTTTTCAACCTGTAACAAACAAACAAGTTAATAATAAACTCAAAGGATTAAAAACAAAGAAAGCTCCTGGGTTTGATGGCATCCCGGCTAAACTGTTGAAATTGGGGGCAGATGAAATCAGTCCCAATCTATGTTTTATTATAAACACAAGCCTAAGACAAGGGGTATACCCAAGTATGTTAAAACATGCTGAAATAGTACCTTTGTTCAAAAAGAATGATAAATTGAACAAAATGAATTTCAGACCAGTAAGTATCTTGATTAGTTTATCTAAAATTCTTGAAGGTCTGTTGTGTGACCAGCTGATGTCATTTTTTCAAGATGTCCTCTGTAGAGAACTCTCAGCATATAGGAAATATTATGGTTGCAACAATGTTTTATTACAATGTGTTGAACAATGGAAAAAAGCCTTAGATAATGGCAACACAGTTGGTTGTTTTTAATGGACTTGTCAAAAGCTTTCGACAGTATTCCCCATGGTCTAGTTATTGCTAAGTTAGCAGCATATGGTGTAAATCTCTCATCTTGTGAATACCTTCGTAGTTACTTACAGTAGACAAACTTCGAGTGCTTACAAGTGACTGGTTTCAGAGTATCAATGAGGTCACTAAAGCTGTTGCTTCAATCTCTACCATTGTAACTGGTGGCTCTTTCACTGACTCATAGGACTTCTAATGACATGTATAGATGCAGCAGTGACCAACATCTGGCTCAGTGACATGTATCAGAGCAAGGCTAAGTGAATGGGCAGTAGAACAGTTGTCATATGAAGTGCAGTCACTGAGTCATAAATCTGACCCATTTGACAATAATCATTGCTCTCTTCATGAAAGATGTGGTGTTGACACAGTCAGTCAACATGAAAGCTTATCCATCTGAATTGCGATAGTGAGTTATAAATCATGGCAGAAGTGCGACGGAATTATATGCATGCTTGTGTCTAAGCAGGGTTTTTGTGTATATAAAATTTAGTAACCTGTTTGATGAACAAGGGAGCTACACAAGAAAGCCAGGGGCATCCCTCCATTGCATAGCTCGTTTACACTTGCCCTGCAAACAAGTTCAATAAAATTCTGAAGCATTCTAATCCTTCACAGCTTTTTCTGGCCTGAAATATCTATAGTTTAGATAATTGTTTGTGTTTTTCCTCAAAGAAATATTTGGAACAACAAACAGACAACAATTAAACATTCAAACATAGATACAATTGCTTTGAATATCTCAAACTGTGAATTCTGTTTGTCACACCAGAGGAAGATTAATCTGTTTGTTATAACTTGTGGTCAGGATGGCCAGGAGTAGCAGATGCCAAGATCAGCTGGGGATCAGTAGCATTGACAGTGGTCAAGCTCTGTTGATTGCAGGCCTATTACTCAGAGAGACAGGAGTGAGGTCACTGGTGAATGCTATGACACCTATCACACAACATGGTATGTATGGGCTATGAGTCAGTCACATGTTTATGAGGTATCAAAGTTATGGTCACTTAACATGGCAGGGATAGGGCTGTGATGTCAATAACAGCCTAGAAGTATATTGCATGTAAACACTCGAAGTTCGTCTACTGTAATGAATAGAAAACAAAGAGTAAAAATTGGATCCTCCAGAAGTGTATGGCTGGATATGGAGAGGGGCGTTCCCCAGGGGTCACTGACCGGCCCAGTTTTATTTAATATTTTCGTGAATGATTTGATCCTTTCTCTTAAAGATAAATGTTACTTATATAATTACGCAGATGATAACACACTGGCTTACATTCACAAAGATCCCCAGGAAGTGAAAAGCAATCTTGAAGATGTTTCACACTGTGCATGGAGATGGTTCAAATGCAATTTTATGGAAGCAAATCCCTCAAAATTTCAAACAATGGTTTTGAGTAGAAATAAGTGTGATGTATTGTTTAATATTGATGGCAATGTTCTCAAACCAACAAACTGTGTTAAGCTGTTAGGAGTGAACTTAGATGACCAGTTGACCTTTAATGAACACGTTAAAACTATAACTGTGAAATGTGCTAGGCAGATTGGTGCTATGGGTAGACTGTCAAAAATGTTAGATGTCTCCTGCAAACAAAAGATCTTGGATGCATTTGTACTCTCTAATTTTAACTACTGTACGCCTGTCTATCACTTCTGTACAATTGGAAATGCCAGGAAAATGGAGAAATTATTAGAAAGAGCTCTGAGGTATGTTTATTTAGATTTTGAAAGTACTTATGATATCTTATTACTTAAATCAGGCAAATCAATGTTATATGTTAATAGATTAAAAGATGTTCTGATGTCGGTGTATAAAATCATGAATGACTTGATGCCACCAATAGATCCAGGAATGTTTGAAGTTAGCCAATCAGTTTATGATATGAGGTATTTGAAGTTAAAACCACCTGCATACAAAACTATACGATATGGTCGTAATTCATTATGTTACCAAGGTGCTAAGTTATATAATGAACTGTGTCTAACATCTCAAGTTAACTGTCTGTTTTATAATTTACAGAAATGTTTTATGTATATGTTCAATTATATTTATGAATAGACTATTTTAATGATATACATGGTTTTATATAAAATTTTGTTTTATCGTTTTTCACATATGTCATTGTATATAATTCATCTCATTTTTCTGTCAGTGAAAAGTGTTTCGCTTGTGTTTTCTATTGTATTTTAACCCGACGTGAAATAAACATTTACTTACTTTACTTACTTACTTCAGTGGCCACATTGCTTGTTCCCTGGACAGCTTTCAACATGATGTGCACAGTTAAACGGTGGCTATCTGTATTCTACCTTGGGTGCCTTTTCGGAATGTTTAGATAACTTGTCAGCAGCATAGAGACCATCTTTTTTGGCTATTTCAAATTTGTTGATAAATTGATCTTCTCTTTTCATTTATTTGACTTTCATTTTTGTCTTCTGTAGAACTTTGCCTTCTATTCTATACTACTAGTTTTTAATGTAAGGTTTTGATTATTTTATGTTTACTTGAAGTTGTTAATTATGTGGCTGGAACCTGTGAATATATTACGATTTTGTATTTACCAATTTACCTATTGGTATTATCAAACATAATGGCAATTGTATCAGATTTGATATTTACTGTTAATAAAAACATAATAATAATAAAATAAATACTTCTAGTCCACTGTTGTAATGCTTCAATGTACCGGTAAACAAAATGAAGAAAACGCTTTGCTGTATCTTATTGTATTGTAAAGCTCGCTTAATGGGGTGCCGATGTTGAAAAAGTTAAACTGACCTTTTGTTAGTGAAATTTGATATACATCAAAGTACCTGAAATGCAACTCAGTCTAATTGATGCATGATATATGGACAACAATGGCTCAGGGTTTTGAGTTCTGAATAATTAGTCTAAACATTTTGCAGCTTTGTTTTTCAATGTTTACCGCTTGCAAGAAGAATGAGTTCTTTGTTTTAAAGACAATTCAAAATTTATGGGCAAACAATTTCGTTGGCTGGCAAAGATGAAGTTGAGAAGTGTTTTTAACGTAAAGTTGTGTCTGCAATCTAGGCTTAATCATTGACATATGTGCCACCAATGTAATGCTGGTACAGCACAGCCAGCAAGAGCCTTAGGTCTACTGCTTGTGTAGTTTTATAAAAAATGCAAGTGTTATACTGAGCAACTTTGTGGCTGAGCCAAAGAAAATAATAGAAGGTGTAACTCAATGATCTTCTGCAACATGTTTTCAGCATGCTAACTTGCTGGGAAGCTGAATGAGATGAGCTGAGGCAGGCAATCAATTGATGATCAATACATCACCAGGATGTTGAAGAAGATACTTTTTGTTCTTTGTATTTCTGTGGTGAGTTAAGAAGATTTAGGCCCTTCCTGCTCAAACCTGACAATTATTCCTTGAAAAAGAGTCATATAAAGTACCCCATTACACCAAAACAATTTTAAACCAAATACCTGCAATGACATTATATTGTTAACTCAGTAGAGACAAATAAAAGAACTGCCTAGCTTATCCAACTTAAATTATCCAGAACGATAGTATGATACTGAAATAATTTGTTCTTCCATTCAAAACCAATCACAAATCCTTGCAATCCTTTTTAAAGCATATAACCCCTGCCCTTTCGAAGGAACATACATCGGCCAACTGATTCCTGAAAAATGGAAATGCAAAGTGGGAAACCACAGTTTTGAAAATGTATTCTCCTACCTTGCTGCATCATTGAAACTTCTTTGAAATAAAATTATTTTTATTTAAGCCCACTTCAAAGAAGCAAGATAACTGCAGCACGGTTAACAGCTTTACCAGTCACATGACACACTGAGAATGATGTGTCAGTTGGATTACCATACAATCTAATCTCAATTTCAAAAACGATAACATACTTTTATTGAAATAAAATTTATTCAATTTATGATGCACTGAATTGTTGTGAGGAGTTAAAAATTTATGTTGCTTGTATGGTGGACTGTATTCATACAGAAGATATTTTCTACTTCATCTCATCAGCCGAAAATACATCATGCACATTTTTACCACTTCCAAAGATTGTGTGTGCCAGAGATAGTCTTCAATCGACCCAAATTCATTGTCTACCACATACACACAAATCTTATATAGCAAAAGACGGGATATGAAATGAATCTGTTCATTATCAAAGCAAAAGAAACCGATGATTTCATGGATATTCCTTTATTTTATCAAATTTAGCCAGTTGAAATATAAAATACTGTTTGCAGAATATTTTGCCATGCAATACATATTGCAAGAAGTTAAGCAATCAATATTTTCCATCACATGCTTTGTTTGCATATGTGCAGCTTCCCCATATACAAGCGTTGAGATTGCCATGTTGATTAATGACAGCAATTAAGTGTGACAAGGAAAAGTAATTAGAGAATCTCTTGTGCTCTTTGCTATTGAGGAACATTGAATCTGATGTGAACTAGCCCACAACTCCCGCAATTAAGACAATGAAGAAATGCAAAGTCATGCACCGTCAGAAAGTTCTCCAATGTGACCATTGGTAGAAATAGGTAAGTAGACATGGCAGGGCCAATATGTATGGAATTTTAATCTTGATACATTTTTCATAAGAGTAAACCTATGCCACTAATGTCTATTGGAAATCAATGTGCACAATGCAACTATTGACTCCATTGCGACACAATGTGACAGATTATTCAGAATCTATACAAAATCTGCAAATTTGCCACAAATTTACGATGAGCAACTAAATCTATAAAATGCCTCCAAATTCCCTTACTTGTTTTGTATTGTTGTGATGCAATTTGCATTTCCTCATGATGTCTAATGTCTATACACTGTAAATTTTGAATTTTGAGTCAGCTTAATTGATTGAGTGAGATGGTTGCACAATTCCTTTGAGCCAAGATAGCTTATTGTTTGCAAGTTATAACAACATAAAGGTTATCATAACTCAAAACAGCAAGCTATCATGGCTCAAACAAATTGTGCAACCATCTCACTCAATCATTTGAGCAAACTCAAAATTTCAAATTTTACAGTGTAGGATGAAGAATTCCAATAAATTGTATGCATGATCCGTTATTGTCTTATTACATTACTGGAAAGGAGCTTACTAATATGATAAATCCAAATATCAAATGATACAATATTCTGCATTGGAGAGTAACTTATCCAACCATATTGTCTGTAGTATTATGAAGCATACTTTTATCAAATTGAATAAGCACAGAGAGTGCCAATTACCAATAATGAAAATTCACTTTCACCATCCTCTTTCTAGATTATTTTATATCTCACATACAACTTTTTCTCTGCTTGATTTCCACATTGTAAGCTTTGTAACATGTTGTAGACTTCAACAGGGACATCTGTATTGGTGCCTGATTACCTCCCTGATTTCATAGATCAGCTCTAGTTGCATGGTCACCTCTTATGTTTTCTTAAAGCAGTTAGTTTTATTTCAATTAAATTAAATTAGTTTTTCATTACATGATGAGCTATGATGAGATGGGAGGGAGAGCGGGAGTCCTCAACTCATTACATTCCTCCTTCCTCCATACTTATTTGCGCACAAAATCATGAAAATAGAGAAACCCAAGTTATCCTCGACTTCAACCATGTGCACAGATAGGATGAAGTTTTTTTAAACAAAATACATGCACATTGTTTTATGAGATTATAACATATATACTGTATGTTATGATTATATAATGTTGAAATGCATTGCTGATATCACTGAGGTTTGGAAGATATAGCGCCCTTTTCCAGGAGAGTCAGATATAATTAAATTATTTGCAATAAACTATAATACCGTGCATGTTACCCATGGAATGGCCCTTACTTCACCCTTCGGCCACCTTCCATGCCACTATATCATTAGCATTTCACATTTCACATCATTATATCCCTCTATTTGATAAACCAGCTAAGCAGAAGAGCTCAATTTCCATATAGCCTGTTATGGGAGGTTCCCTGATTTGGGAGAGAAAATAGCCACCTTTGGAGAGTGAGAAATGAGTTCTGAAGGCAGACTGAAGGGAAAGCCAAGACTTCACAATATGATAAATACCTTCTGAAATACCTTTTGGATGGAAAGTATTGGATGTGGACCATTTCACAGCATATATAGCAAAAGTACTTTTGAGCTACATGTACTCTGAAGGTACTATTATACTTGTAGTGTAATTAACTGACATCTGGAATAAAATCATATCCCATCCAACTCTGCCTCAAATTGCATTAAAAAAAGTTGTTACTTATATTTTAATTCTAAAACTATCATTTTTTAATAAAAAAATATATATGTCCCAGTTTTATACACACCAGCGAGACATTAATACAGCTATACCAGACAGCAGCACAGGTGTAGTAAAGGTGTATTCGGGGTGTTCACATTGAATCGATCCTGCATTGTCACTGTGGCTATTTTGGCTATAGCTGAAGGTGCCCATCACCTTTCTGTGCTGCTCATGAGTTATGTGGGGACCCTACAAGTGGTCACTTGGATTGTGTCGTGAATGCAAAATGAAATCCCAGTGTCCCAACCTGTATAAGGTCTGCATTGGCACTGCTGCTCCAACAGCTTTCTTCACCGATAGACTGTCCATAACAACACTGCTGCCATCATCCTATAACTGCAGTCTCAACGACCTCCTGCAGCCCCCTTTATATTACATAACAAATTCACAGCCTTTTGTCATGTATCTCCTCAACTCTGCCAATAAGCACAGGGACAGGGATGTAAAGACATACAGGATCTCTGGGGTTAAATATGCAGATGGCTACTGGGCTGATGCATAAAAAAGTACATAAATAAGTGCTACCTGTGTTGACTACATTCATATTTCTGAAATCATCATATTTATAAAGCAGAATACAGATACAATTATTCTTTGAACTTTTCATCGCTTTAAAGGCATGCACATATAACACTCTGCTGTACAAATGTTTTAGGCAATGCCTCAGTCTGCAGCTTCACTCCTCTTGCCTACTAAGGCAGACTGGTTCGTCTGTCTGATTACACTATTGAGACAAAATTACAAAAGTAAGTTAGGTATCTGTGTCATAAGGAATTATCCCATCTTCTTAAGTTGGATCTACCACTCTACATGTATATACCTGATTTGAGCATGTGAATAAGTCCTTGATATAATTTAAATCAATTTTACTTTTCACATTATTTGCAACAGTATAAACTAGACATGCTAATTAAGGAATGAAAGAAACCAATGTCTGGATAACAGAACAATCTACAGAGTGTGCTAGGTGTCAGCACAATCTCAGACATGACCACCATCAGCTCATTGAGCAGCTGCTCTTGGCCATCCTATCTCACATGCTTGGACTAGCAGCTGAGTCACATATCCAAATATGGACCAGTGCAGTGGCTCATGAAATACACACAATGTTGGGTGGTAGGCATTGCCAGCTGAGAAGAGCGCCAGTCACCAGGGTAATAACTGGAGGACGGGGTCACACTCTGAGAAATATGGTGACTGCTGCAGTGACACTTCCGGTACAATCAGATCACGTGACTGGAATACATCTCAGCAGCAATTTTGACAGCTGGTAGCATTGCCTTTTTCCTGTCAACAAAAATGCTTATTCTTCTTAATAGAAGTAGAAAAGTGCAAGACAGACTAAAGGCAGACAATGACATGTGTGGTTTATATGAGATAACTCAATGGGCAGCTAGACCAACAGAGCTACAATGCATATCTCTTAATAGTTATGAAACATGAAATTATTCAAAACACACAACTTTAGTGGAAATAACAAGTGAATATATGTGGAAGAAAACCAAGTGTACGATGAATTACCTAACTTTACAAAAAGCAATCTTGATGTTTGTGTGAAATTGTAACTCATTCACTCCTTTGACCTACTGTCACCAAATCTCATTCAGGAAATGTTTTTTTTTTGGGGATCAAACAAAAATTTAAGAATAATTTTATACCTGGAAAATTTGGAAGGGCATTTTGTACAATGTGCATGTGTATAAATATTTTATAGGTATACTGAGAAAGAACATGAATAATAATATAAATTCGAAGCACAAATTACTATTTTTCATTGCAAATTTATTTCTTTATAATTCATTAAAAAAGAAAAACTAAAATGGAAAAAGCAGAATGGATGTTGTTATGATTAGCACCAGACATAAGAGAACTTGTGGGTCCCATGTGACAGAGAGCAGCTAATCAGTGTCGTCTGTGAGCTAATGTGACCATCATTCTATTCCATTGGGGGACAATTAGCATGGTGGCTCAACTGTTGGCTCCCTGGGCTACTGTTCTTGTCATAATGCCATATAAAGCGACAAATGAAGAGTGATCCTGCAACCTTAAGTTTATGTGTAGTGTAGGTGTAGGCATCATTGAAATCGCAGTTGGAGGAAGCACAGTGAGGTCAAAATTTTTAATTGTTATACATACTACTGACTATGAATCACAATATGAGAGGACCAAAGCATTATGTGTTAATATTTGTATTATAAACTCACAATTTCAAGCAATTCGCCAGACATTTCAGCAACTTTTTTTGTTCTCTCTCTTGGTGCTACTATCTGCACTGCAGGTAAATTGGATAGTTTTGATTGAGTGGCCTGCGATGGTTGATGCAGGAGCTTGCACAATTGCCATGTAAGAAAGATTTTTTTTTCAAATATCAGAGGAAAAAAGCTTTGATAAAAAGTTTTAATTGTGTTATGTTGATGCAGTTCTTGCGCAGCTTTAAAAAAGTGTCAGTTCCTTATGACATGAAACCAGATGCAGACACCGCCTGCACAAAAACAAATTGGTGAACACTGCTATCTTGGGCAAAAAAAAAACTATAAATTTGGGTAAATGATCAAAATTATATATTATTGATAATCAAAGGTTCCAAAGAAATGTTATTTGAAATTTGACAAAACCAAGGTCATGATATCTGGATGACTATGGCTCAACCTCCCAACAAGTGTTGTGAGAGATATGAAGTTCTGCTATGAAACATCATATTACTTGCCCACGCCCTCAATGCAACTGAGGAAAAAACAATAGTTGCCATTTGGTCAGTTTGATCAAACAACAGGAAGTTACCATCAAAAGAATAGAAATTACCCCTCTGATACATTCTTCTTCTTTTGGTCAGGGGAAGGCAGTGCAAGAGGAAAAAAAATTGACTACAAAGGGATATTCTTACCAGAACACACCAACACTTTTTAAAAAACCTGCTTGAGTGATCAGATGACCATTACATTCTCTGTGATGATGTTCAACTGAAGAAGATGTTATATCCTGGTGTATTGATCTTGTCTGCCAAGCTAAAAATACCTACTTGAATAAACTATGAGAGCATTCAGTTGTGCAAGCGCACCTCTTTAATCACAAAGTTGCAATATTGCTTGAACGCAGGACATCATCTTATGGCAGTTCCAAATACCTGGATGGGGTAAAAGAGGTCATCTCAACCATTGTAATTACTAATGCAATACTACCAACTGTGGTTCTTCTGCATTGTTTATTTCCAAAGCCACAGATGTTTTGTCATTTTTCAACTCCCCTAATGAGTATAGCCATGGCAACCTTGCACTGAATTCAATCACAGCATGACTATACAAATTCTTGCAGCAGAGATGGGGATATGTTTTCTATTGATGTTTGATAGTAATCAGACTTTTTTTTAGCACACTTGGGACATCTGCACAAGCTTGTGTATCTCCTGCTACCCTTCTGTCACAGCCACGTTACACAGAGTGTTCTTGTTGCTGAAGTCTAGGCCAGGCCTTGTAAATTTGTCAATGTGTAGATGAGAGGAAAGCACATCTTGACTCTGTGTAGACCATCCAGTGAAAATTGTGTTAGGCATTGGCAGGCCCTAGGGTACTCTGGAGCTGGACGAAACACTTGTCGCTCAGTCTGACCAACCAATCTGACAAGACGTGCGATTAGGCTGACGTGATATCACTACTTCATGGCTACTATGCTCCATCAACTTTCAATAGTTTCTAATGTGTCTCTTCTCCTGTCTGAAGAGAAGACAAAATCATTTCGGACCCAGCAAAGCAACTCTGGCCACTTAGCTTCATCATATAGCTGCAATCCTTATGACATCTATAGCTCAATAACTTAAACAAAGTTGTCTTTTCATGAGAAAATAAGCAGAGAAATCAATCCACAGGTAGCAAATCATGTCCATTCGTTCAGAAATCATTATCAATTCTGCTACAATTAATCTCTAAGGTAACATTTTTTTTCTCTCATACCGATTTTTGGAATATCAATTACTTGTTTTACTAGGGTGTCTTAATGGGTTATAAACTTATAATGGTCTAATGGAGGTAGACAAAGAATTATCAAGAACATGATAAACATTACAGATAACAAATGAAATGTCATCTGCTGTCAATGGCTGTAATTGAAATTGCTTCACATGAAAAGAAATTTTGATAATGTCTTGATTTTGTGGTTAAATTGTACAGTATAACTAAACGCATGGAGAAATATATGAAGTAACACCTTAGATCAGTTTTCCCTGTGATGCAGATTTTTTTCTGCTGCTGCAAAATGACAGTCCTGCTTCCAGATGTTACTAAAATAAAAATACCTGAAAGAATGAATACTGTTGGCAATATGTGATGGTTCCAGAATTTATTTCATCCCTGCTACAGTCCCGCAAAATGTCAGAATTATAATTATAAGATATAGGATTCTTTTGAAATGATATAAATAAATATTATATTATGTCATGTCATGCCATGTCATGTCATGTTGTGTTATGTTATGCAAGGCTATGTAATGTTATGTTATATGCAGACAATAATATGATCCAGCATCCATTCAAATGAGCGTGCACTAAACCTTCCCGTTCATCCTGTTCACTAATGAAAGACTTTTCAAACTCAGAGCCCTGTGTACCAGTGACTGTTGTCCTCTTCATTCTTTTGGTGAGATGATCATCCAATTGTCTCACAAGACCTTTGCAAAATGACAACCACATGTCTTATGACACCTTCGCATAGTGAGCCATCCTCCCTCCCCCCCCACCAATTATCTCATGGTCAACCTCTAAGTCAACATTTTGCAGGACCCTGGGGACTAACAAGTGTTGATCTGCTGTGCTGCGTCCTGTTTATTCTTTGGATGAGTTAATCATCCAAAGGGGCTCACCAGACCTTTACAAATAACAGCCACATACCTTATGAGACCCTTGCATGCCCCTCCTCACTTCAGTGGCCACATTGCTTGTTCCCTGGACAGCTTCCAACATGATGTGCACAGTTAATCGGTGGCTATCTGTTTTCTACCTTGGGTGCCTTTTTGGATAGTTTAGATAACTCTTCAACAGTATAGAGACCATCTTTTTATGGCTATTTCAAATAAGTTGATATATTAATCTTCTCTTTTCATTTGTATGGCTTTGACTTTTGTATTCTGTAGCTGTCTTCTATTCTATGCTACTAGTTTTTAATGTATAATTTTGATTATTTTATGTTTACTTGAAGTTGTTAATTATGTGGCTGGAACCTGTTATGATTTTGTGTTTATCTATATTTACCTATTGGTATTATCAAACATGATGATAACTGTATCATATTTGATATTTATTGCTAATAAAAACATAATAATAATAATAAGAAAGTCAATACTTCTAGTCCACTGTGACAACGCTTCAATGTAAACATTAATGAAGACATAGCCTTGTTGTATTTTATCGTATTGTATAGTTTACTTCATGTGTGCCGATGTTGCAAAAAGTTAAACAGAATGTGAAATTTGATTTACATCAAAGTACCTGCTATGCAACTCAGTCTAATTGATGCATGATATATGGACAACAACGGCTCAGGTATTTGAGTTCTCAATAATTAGTCTGAACATTTTGCAGCTTTGTTTTTCAATATTTACTGCTTGCAACAAGAATGAGTTCTTTGTTTTAAAGACAATTCAAAATTTATGGGCAAACAATTTCGTTGGCTGGCAAAGATGGAGTTGAGAAGTGTTTTTAACGTAAAGTTGTGTCTGCAATCTAGGCTTAATCATTGACATATGTGCCACCAATGTAATGCTGGTACAGCACAGCCAGCAAGAGCCTTAGGTCTATTGCTTGTGTAGTTTCATTAAAAATGCAAGTGTAATACTGATCAACTTTGTGGCCGAGCCAAAGGAAATAATAGAAGGTGTAACTCAATGATCTTCTGCAACTTGCTGGGAAGCTGAATTGCAGGTATTGGCTATGATCTCATAAATTGCTTATGAGTCGTAAGGATAACATGGCAGAGATACATTTGTCACCTCACAAGAGACATTCCAGTATTTTCTGTAAGCATTTGAGTTTCGTTTACTGTAACTCAGTAGAGTGAAATTATTACTTAGCTTATCCAACTTAAATCTTCCAGAACGATTGTATTATACTGAAATAATTTGTTCTTCCATTCTAAACAAATCACAAATCCTTGCAATCCTTCTAAAAAATTTCCTTTTCCTTTCGAAGGAACATACATCTGCCAGCTGATTACTGAAAAATGGAAATGCAGAGTGGGAAAAAACAGTTTTGAAAATCTATTCACATACCTTGCTGCAAGATCGAAACTTCTTTAAAATAAAATTATTTTTATTTAAACCCACTTCCAAGAAGCACGATAACTGCTGCACAGTTAACAGCTTTACCAGTCAGATGACACACACTGAGAATGATTGTCAGTTAGATTGCAATACAATCTCTTTCTCAATTTCAAAAACGATAACAGACGCTTTGATTGAAAGAACTTTTTTTAAATTTACGATGCACTCAATGGTTGTGAAGAGTTGAAAATGTGTGGTGTTTGTATAGTGGATGGTATTCAATCAAGCATAAGATATTTTCTGCTTTATCTAATCTGTAGAAAATACTACATGCACATTTCTACCACTTTCCTTGATTTCGCATGACAGAGATAGTTTATAATCAACTCAAATTCATTGTTTATCACATACGCACAGATCTTATTTGCAGAAGATGGGATATGAATTGAAACTGTTCATTATCTGCAGTCCTCCTGTGGACTTAACAAATGAAGAGTAGGATTTTTTACGGATGTCCCCATCTTTTATAAACTTTAGCCTGTTAAAATATCAAATAATGTTTGCAGAATATTTTGCCATGCAATACATATTGCAAGAAGTAATTAATCAATCAATATTTTCCATTACATGCTTTGTTTGTATATGTCCTTATTGGTGTAGCTTCCCCATATACAAGCATCAAGATTGCCATGTTGATTAATGACAGCAATTAAGCGTGACAAGGAAAAGTAATTAGAGAATCTGCTTGTGCTCTTTGCAATTTGGGAAGATTGATTCTGATATGAACTAGCCCACAACTCCTACAATTAAGACATTGTAGAAGATCTCGAATATGATCAACAAAAGAAATAGGTAAGTGGCCCGGGGATAAATAACATAAAAATAATTTCAATTTTGATACATTTTTTCTGCCGATTACCAACAATGACAAGTTTGCCTTGACTATACATGTTAAAGATTGTTCTACATCCCAAACAGAATAAATTCATATGAAGCATACAGCTTGTTCGTCAACTTGGTATTTCTTTTTGAAGAATTTGTAGCCTTCAAGTGAACAGGGACACCAGTAAATGGGCCGGTATCTATATAATTGCCTCCCTGAAGATTTGCCTTAGTGTCATATGACCTCCCAGATTTCACAGATTGACTCTTGCTGGTCACTTATGTTTTGTTGGAATATGTGCCTTCATGAGAATGGTTGAATCACCAAAACAGTACCTACGCTAAGTTTTGTTTCAACTTTAAATTGTTCAGTTTAAATAAACCCAATTAATTTATTTTTCATCTCCTGTTTCCATCCTCTTTACTGTTCAGGGTCTACAACAGAGGTAACAAGAAAAGTACCCTTAAAAAAGGGTACTGTATCGATCTTACCACAAACCTGAGGGTATGTGGCATGTAATAAAAGGTTTTAATATCTTAAAGTAGGCATTTCTATGAAATAAATACCCTTAGAAAAAATCCAAAGCCCCTCCCCTTGTTTCATGAAAATATATACATAACCAAGGATTTGTAAAATAAAAAAAACTTTTGATATATATGCAAAACCACCTGTTTGGATAGTAGTTTGTTAATCGTTCAAACATGCGCAGTGTAGATGTTTTTCAGTATTATTTAATATTGTGTGATGTCAGGCCTGAAAAATACCCCCCCTCCCCACAAAAAAAAATCATGAATCTGCCACTGGTTTACTGTGGTCAATGGAACTTTGCATCAGTGCAGCGCAATGCGCCGAAAAGATTTTTGCGAGGTTAATATTGCAAATAGAGCAAAATTAATAAGTGCATTGAATTCGGGGGAGTTTACTTGATATATGCAGGTTTTTAAATTTTTAAAATCGGATGTTTATTAAGGTTTTTAGGCCAAGTTTTGCATTCAAGATGATGTACACAATCTTTGATGACGTTTCACACGCAAAAAATATCGCCAGAAATATTCCTAATCTTGTTGAATCGATATATTGTTAAGAATACTTACATATAAGTTTTTTATAGGTTAAGACATCGATACAAAAACCTTTGTGCAAAAATTGATAAAGATAAGAAAAGAACCTTAAATTAACGACATGGACAGATACCGTATTTAAGATATTTTGCTTCAAGAAATTTTGAAGCACATGACATTGTATAATGTTAAGAATATATTACCTACATATAGTTTAGTTTTTGTATTCTGTATGATTTTACTGCTTTTTTTTCAGAAAAGTAGCATATCACCTACCCGAAATCCAACAAATGTAGAAAAAGCTGATTAAGAGCTACTTTTATGCATGTGGCAAATGCCCTTCACAATTATGAGATAATATTGTGTTGCGGTGAAGGTAAATAAGATGCCACAAGATCAATAGTGTTTTGCGTTCCCCGTGCTTGTTTGGCCAGCTAAGCATAAGGCTAATTTCTATTTCTTTATGGGAGGTTCCTCGATTTGGGAGAGAAATTAGACACCTTTTGGTGGGTGAGAAAAATATTCTGAAGAGAAAGCCAAGACTTCGAGAATATCATCAATTCATTCTTAAAAGAAGTGGGTTTGGACCATTTCACTCTAGATTGCGAAAGGTTGGCTGAGGGAGATTTTCATGCCCTATAGAGTGACAGTATAGTATGAGTTTGTATCATAGAAATAGATTTGTGCATAGGGAGAAATTCATGATGAATTTCAGGTGATTTCTTACTCATTCGGAAAATTGAAAAATGTCTGTAAATGAAGTAGACTTAACCACTTAAATTAAATGTTTTTTTCTTCACCAAGAAGATATTATATGCAAATGTCATACATCCTGCTATGTCAAATCACCATTTGGGGTCAGTCTCATGCTTAAATTCCTTATGTAACTGTACAAGCAAAAGGCCTTAGGCTCCTGCATCATTGCTCTGTCAGCACACAATCCAATGAAGCCCAGTTTGCAAACTCTTTTAAAATAAAAACCACCCTCCTCTCCTCCATCTTCACAAGCCATCCAAATTGTTTACCCATAAATTTTGATTGTTTCCGAACAAGTTCTTCTTGCAAGCGGTAAACATTGAGAAACACGGCTGTAAATTCTGAGGCAGTTCTCTAAAATTCCAACACCTGAGCCAATGTTGTCTATAACTTACATGCCTTAATAATCATCTGCTCTATGTAAAATTTCGTGAATTTGGTGATTTGTTGGCAAATGTACTGTTGTTCATGCACGGGTACGTCGGAAATGTGAGCTTGCAGAGCAAGATGAAAACAAAAAAGTGTATTTCGAATGGATAACTTACAAGGGTCTTCTCAATTTGCAAATGTATCAATAACCACATCGCTCCTTGCTGTGATTTTATTTGACTGAGAAACGGACGTCTTTCCGATGAAGCTGTTGTCATTGATTTAAGCAGCCCCCATAACCAAGTTCAAGTTGTAACAGAAAAAATTATCTCTCATTGAAGAGCACATTTTCTGTTCCCTTTTCAAAAGCGACGCTTTAGGAAATAAAGTATGTAATGGACAGAATATGGCCTCAAACTGTCCCAAAGTCTTCCCCAATATGTTTTTTTAACCCCTTTTCTCTAACTCTTAAAAAGCTCTTACTAAAAGCACTCAGAATGTCAAACTAAAACATCATGCATTTTAAAAGCAAGTCTTATAAATTCACTCTCTCAACTTACTTCAACAACATTAACAAAAAGATGATCGTTTAAAGGCGAGGTATGTGGTATCAAAATACAATTTTGGTCACTGCAATATGAATATACAATCTCAATAATTAAGTGACCAAACATGCAAAACTAATCTGTCTACACCCAGTGACGCGGTCAGGATCGGCCGTCAAATCCGTGAATAAATGAAGTCAATCAGGCTTTTTTACATTCACGAATTTCAAAGTTTTGTTTGGCATGGCAGCCTGCCCAAGCAGAAAGGTGGGGCATGTCTTTCAGAACTGCTCCCTATCAAATTGAACCCAAGGGCCATTACCACTTCTATTTTCACACAAAAAAGTGGGGGGGGGACATTTCATATTATGTCCCCCTGGGTCAAAAATGTCCCCACCAAATTACGCCCACGCACTTAAAATTATATTGATAACTGGTATGTCAAAAACACTATCAAAAATCTCCATTGAGTAAATATAAAGCAAAAAAATCTTATTAATAGATGATTATGAAGTGTCATAATGATGTATGGCAAGCCTCTTTTGGACTTTGAAGGACAAGCCTTCCTTATCATTTTTAAGGTTCTCTTATGAATTCAGAATCACATTACATTAATTTATGTTAATCCTATGCTTAATTTTACATTAATGGGGTATGCGTAGAAGCCAGAGTGGAGCTCCCAGCTCTGGGGTATTTAGGAAATATCTGACACAGAAAAGTGGTTTCTTTTTGGCAGAAAATTTGGCAGAAAATGTGACCAACCAGAGGACAAATGGCAGGTGAGCACGAAACAAGAGCATTAGCTGTCACTACTTAGATAAATTTGTCCACCAGACATTACATGAGGACAACCACTTGTGCATTCCCAGATGCCATAAGTGAGTACTAAATGGCTAACAGTCCAATAGCAATAAAAACAAATTGCATGTTTCCACATTTCCATCAAAAATAAATCACCAAAGTATGTCAGAATAACAGGATAAACAGCCCACATGTCTACTTTTATATATTAATGTTATAGATTAACCCATATGTCATACTTTGCATACTGACGAAAGATACCCGAAATACATTTTCTGTCGTATCTTCAACTGCCACTGATTCCTCTTCAGCACATTTGAGAAGACTATGACCTTCCGAAGGCTTCCGTCAGGGACCCTGATGTTTCATCACAAGGTCCAGTGTCACCCCGAATTGCCCAAAGATCACATCTTGTATGACACCCATAACAGTTTCTTCTTATTTGCAGTTTTATAACCTTCTTAGCACTTGCCAGATGCGGAATGCAGACCTAGTTACTTCCGCTGGGAATTTAGAAAATGCCCTTCCCTGATAAACAGGTGGACTGGGGATTCATTTCATTTTCATCCAATGGTGTTATTAAGCTCAGAAACATCTTATTCGCAAAAGGATTTTGCTTGAAATGGTCAATGGAAACTCTCCTGTTGCCACTTTTTTGACAGATGAGTTCCAAGATGCAGTGTAATTCTCGCTCAGAGGGCCAAGGTAAATCTAACTTTGAGGCATCCAAATTAAGTATGATCGGTGTTTTTACCCTTCCTGGGACATGACTCACATTTTCGTCCTGTGAAAAAATTCTAGGTCAAAACTATTTTATTGTTGCTGTTATATCCAAAACTTTAGAACTTGCAGAAAACCAACATGTGCATGACATCCTCTAATGCAAAATTTGCATGGGTCTTCTCATTTTTGTGCATGTATCAATACCACTGTTGGCTGGGTTCTCTTCAGCTGTGGAAGGATGGCTGCCATCTTTGATTCAACTTTGGTAACCTTCAGTGTTCTGCAGGACCTTCATAACCCGTCAAACAAAAAATCACTCTATTCTGCAGCCCTCTACCAAAGTTCTTGCTTGCTATTCAAACCTGCACCAGCCATATTGAGCAATCACTGTACTGGGTGTCTACAGAAAAAGAGGACAGACCTTATACACAAAGGGAAACTGGGACTTCATTTGCAGTCACCACGTAAGCCAGGTGACCACTTGTAGGGCCCCAGCATAACAAATAAGTTGCATAAAAAAGGTGATGGTCACCTGAAGCTATTTCCACAATGGACACTGTGAAAATTCAATACAAAGCAAATGTGAATGCTCACGCGCAGATACTGAGGTTACTCTTGTACAGCTGTCCGGCAAAGTCACATTTGTGGATTGAAAAGGTGACTCTAGGAAAAATCAAAACATGATGAACGAATCGAAGGTGATGGAATGCAATTTTACTCTTTCAATGTATGTCAACCGAATAATTGGGTTAAAGATGTATCATAATCTTACTCATGATTACCCTGTCTCTTCTGAAAATAAATAGTTTCACTGCACAACAATTCTCACTGTGGTTCACCTCATTGAGGCTTGCGGGCAATTCAAACTTTAGCTGCCGGTATTGTGCTTGACATCAACCTAATCATATTACTGAGTGTGGCAAGGAGAAAGCCCGAAGGGAACCAGTAGCTGGACTGCCAAGCTAACTGTCCCCCAATGGAATAGCATAGTTGTCGGATGAGGCCACAAAGCACACTGATTGGCTGCTGTCCATCACATGGGACCTGAAAAAACTTTCTAAGTATTAGTTAGACACCGATTTGGAGGGTTCTAACATGCATTTTTGTCAGTTAGATCCCGACCGGAGGGAAAAAATGCATGTTAGGACTCGACAAAGAGGTGTCTAACTGACTTAGACATCATATGCTTCTTATATTATTTGTTTTAACTTATAATTTTAGCAAAATAAACCATAATCTGATTGTTTGTTTGCTGTTGTAAACAGTGTTAATCCTAGCAGGGCGCTAACATGCAATATTGTCAGTTAGATACCGGTTTTTCCAATGGTATAAGTATCTTGGTGATGTCTAACTTCAGCGAACTTGTTCGCAGAAGGTATTGTTATCACTTGGGTAAAATGTTGTCCGTCCGCCGGGCCGGATGGCGGGCGGCGTGCGGATAGATCGTTTCCGGGCCAGCCTCTATTGAATGTACATGGATGAAATTTGGTACATATGTAGTCTGTATGGTCTAGTTGTGCCTTTTGATGGTCTGATGGATAGATATCCCATACTTTTTGAAATAATTAAAAAAATATATAAATTATTTTTATTCGTTTCCGGACCAGGACTCAGTCACTATTGCATGTGCATAGATGAAATTTGGTACAGATGTGGCCGATATGGTCTAGTTGTGCCTTTTGATGGTCTCATTGATAGATATTATATACTTTTTGAAAATAGAGAAAAAATATAAAAATAATTACTTTTTTATTTTGGGCTAAGACTCGATCACTATTGCATGTACATGGATAAAGTTTGGTACACTTATGGCCTATAAGGTCTACTTGTGCCTTCAGAAAGGTCTGATGGAAAATATTATATACTTTGTCAAATATTGAAATTATAATAATAACTTTTTTTTTCTGCCGCAAGACTCAATCACTACTGCATGTACATGGATAAGGTTTGGTACACATATAGCTTATATGGTGTAGTTGTGCCTTTTCATGGTCTGACTAATAGATATTCAATACATTTTTTTCATGTCTGAGCCAAAACTTGCCCAACATTGCATATACAGCAATGACATTTTCTTTACATATCACCTATGCAATGCAGTATTGCTTTTTGATGTGCATTAAACACTTATTGAACTATTGGAAAAACTTGAGAAAATTGTAACAGCGTTATATTTTTTGGTTTCCAACCAACAGCTCATAACCTGTACTTTGTACATGCATAAAACTGTACAATAATATGCGCATATTAGTCTAATAAGGCCTTTCCCTGGTTTTACAAATCCTGGCAAGCAGATGGCCAAATGGCAGGGCAGCGGGCAAATGGAGATAATTGAAGGCCACGACTTGACCACTATAGTGCGTACCTGTACAGAATTTGGTAAACACACCAATTTTATGGTGTAATTGTCTTCTTCTAAAGATGTCATTCGCTGAAGGTTTGCTGCTGCGCAGCCTATGTTTTAGACTAGTTAGAAGTTTTCACAAATGAAAATCCATTCACTTATAGTATTCACAGGTACATATGGGCACTATAAGACAATTTGAAAGTTGATTTTGTTACTGTCAGTATTACTTTTTCACAAGTGGCCATCAAGGGTTAAGTATTATTTGAACTAAATGGCATTTTATAATCTGCCGATCCAATTAGATTGTATTGTATTTACGATAAAATATCACAAGACAAACTCAACAAGAAAACAGTTTCACTGTGTTTGCTGCCTGCAATGTATTTAGATGAAACTTTGCATGTCTACTGGAATCAGCCTTTTAAACAGGAGTGTGGGAAATTGCCAGTATGTTGCAGGACCTTGGAAAGCGTGAGTGATGCAAAAGTCCGCCTGAAGAATCCAGACATGCTCCGCCCTGGAAAAGGATTGATGATGTTTGTTGTCGATTACCCTCTTCCCTATTTGGAAATTGTGAAGTGACATGCTAATTTTGCATCTTCCTCTATTTTTTTTGCGGAATGCTTGGTTTGAATAAAAAGTTCCACCCAAAATCCAAAATCATAGAAGGGTCTGTGTATGCGTGTGTCCACAATTTAACACTCTTGTTACCTCATAAAGAAAGGAATAATTGCCTTGTATATTACAGGTGGTTATGATACGCTGACAGTAACATCACAAATACCGAAGTTTTTTTATGCATGAAGCTGCTTATTTCCAATAACTTTCAACCCAGCATACATTTTCCATTTTAGTTCCAATACACTGGCTCTCAGTTGTGTTTTTTTGTGGGCATATACAAATCAAAAGCATTTGAACAGGCCTCGTCCATCGCCTGTCAAAGTGTTGGAACCAAATATTTCTTGGTTGCTTTTTGAGCAGTTTCCTGACTGTCAAAGTATTTGCCAGGCCTTGTAAATTTGTCAATTTGCAAATGAGTGGAAAAGAAAATCTTGTCTGTGTGCAGAAGATTTTGTGAAGATTGTGTTCAGGATTGGCTGGCATTTGGGTTGGCCCCTGGGGTGCTGTCAGGCTGGACAGGCCATGGCTACTGCTCTGACTCAATATTCGATCAGGCTGACGTGATACCATCACCACTTCAAGGTTACTATGCTGGATTAACTTTTGATGGCACCTTGTATGCGGCTCTTCTACGTCCAGATCTGATCGCCAAATCATTTGTGTCCAGAAGACATTTCCGACTTCTCAAGATTACCATGCAGCTGCCATAAACTCTTTGCAACACTAAAAAAAGTTGCTTAATGCCAAAGGAAATATTCTCTATCATCATACAAAGTTACAAACTATTAAATTCGTGGTCCAGCACGGGGCGTCGGCCAATTTTTTTGATATTGAGCATAAAATAAGAACAGATACTACATGGTTTGCTATTTATAGAAATGAGAGGAGGGATTGTCTCCAATCTCATATTTGTATTTTTACACACACAGGGAGGTAAGCAGTCATCATTTCATTCCTCATTTCATCTCTCTCTTAAACGCTAGATATTGTTAAAAAAAACCTTCAGTATTAATTGTATTGTCTTATTTGAATGTGTAAACCGTGGACATGTAGTGAACTTTTAAATTCTGGTGCAAGTGGCAAATTCACCACCTGGTGTCAGCCAGCCAAATGTAATTTTAATATTCTTTGGTCCAAATAAATTGAATGAATTGAATAAATTGAATGAATAAATCGAGTTTCACATGTTTGCCAAATTTGTCCTTTATGGCAGCACCCTTGGAATAATTGATGTCAAAAATACTCTTTATCTCATCGGTCAGTTTGCCTCCATGTTATAAAATATTACATATCGGCCAGGTCAAAAGGTAGAAGAAGTTAAGTCATAAAATAGGGACATATATATATATACATACATGTATACCCTATTTTTGATGATTAATGAAAATACACCATATTCAACGAGACTATAATGCTGCCACTCTAGGTTTTGTTGTTAAAAGATTTTTTTCAGATACAGAACTCTCCAGCATGTGGGACAATTGCTCAATAGACCACAAAAAAAACAGTGAAAAAATGACTGAAACACCTATTTTTAACATGATAGCATTTTCAAAAATGCAGGCTCATTCGCTGTAGACAAGTATTGCCAAAAACTTTAGTCAGTAGGCCTATCTCATGCATCTGATTTGCTTGGGGGATGAGAACCTGATTAGCATGACACAGCACATTTGTGCTACAAACAATACAGATTGTCCTGTGAGAGCATGTCTGTGTCTTTATGAAAATGTCGCCCAGGAGTCAAGTCCCATTATTTAAATAGCAGTCAATCTACCTTTCTGTGAATCAATTTTCTATCTATTCACATATACATCTATATCTATCAACCTTTCTTTTCATCTATCCAATTATCGATCTGTCTATCTATTTATCAATATATCTATCCATCTGTCTTTCTAACATTCTGTTTATCAATATATCTATCTTTAATATCTATTTTTCCATGTATCTGTCTGCCTATCTTTCATAATACATGTATATGAGAGATCAGTGAAAAGGGAATGCCTGAAAATTATGGAAATGCGATAAATAGTTATCATATGAATAGGCACATCAAGCATGTGAATGTCATGTCTTCGGCTGAGCACTACAGAGAGATGCATCATGCCCTTGCTGCTACAGATCAGGATGCACGCCAACCCAGGGGATCGTTGAATGTTGTCCTGCCACTCCGGTCCTGTTTATCCTTCGTATGAGATAATCATCCAGAGGGCTTGACAAGACCTTTGCAAACGACAGCCACATACCTTATGAGACCTTTGCATGCCCTTTCTCACTTTGGAGATATATCAATGACACCATTGCTGACACTCTGGCCAGCCTCCTATATCATGTGTGGAGTTAAAGCAGCTTTAATTACCTCGCTATTCAGGTCATTCAGCTATGAATGCTTGAATGCAATGCATATTGCTTTAATAATAAGTTCAATCTGTCAAATGAGTGATGACATTGTGATTTCTTCTTCTTCTTCTTTAGTGTACTTGCCCACATTCTGGTGGGTTACCTTCTCCTGGAAATAGAAGATGGTTGTACAGTTATTGTTTCATTGAGTTGTTTTATGGTTTTGATTAATTTTTCGCTTGTTTGTATGAGTGTTTCTTTCTCCGTGGTGAAAATTTCATTCATTTTTATTATTGGTAGCTTTGTTCTGTCGATGGAAGTGCTTTCCTCTAGGATGTGTTGCTGGGTCTCTGTGCTGTAGTTGCAGAAACGGCAGTTCATGTTGGCGTGCTTGTTTTTATAGTTGTTTTTTACAGGGAGCATTCTTGTCCTTGCTTTGAAGATAGCACTTACTTGCATCCTGTTCAGTTGGCTTATGTATGTTTCTCTTTTGTCGGTGTTGATTTTGTTGTCAACGAGGAATTTCACTTTTGATTTTTCCTGTCCTTCCCTTATGAGTGATTCTCGCCATACCTTTTGTGTTATTTTGTTGATTGCATGGCACGATAATTTATTTATTTCGTGGTCTTTGTATTTTTCTTTTTGGATTTCTTTTAGGTTTTTTGTCCAGCTTTTCTTCTCCTCTGTTTTGAGTATTGTTTCAAGGGTTTTGTTGTTTTTTCTTTTCTATCGTTGCCATGTAGTTTATTTTGTCTTTCAGTATAAGTTGTGTGATAGTTAAGACTCCAGTGACTGGCAGCTGTCTGTGACTTTGCCATCTGCACATAATAGCCAGTTACTGTCTTGCTCTGTTCTGACTTTTCTGATAAGACATTTCCTCTCAGCCTAGAGACTACCTTGTGCACATTTTTGTCCCACTTAATGCAGGCAATGACAGATACCTCTCCTTGGATGTGTAACCTGAGAACTTCTTCAGGTGTTTTCCATTGCCACAAATGCACTGATCCCAGCCGTTACATCTTGTCTCTACTTGTGTAGCGCCTTGTTTCAGATTCTGTGACCCTGACATTGGATGCCACCTTGCAATAAAGTGCAAAAGAGCTTTTTTTAACCACAAAGTGTCAAGAAAAATGTAATTGAGAGCTTCCATAAAGATCAGCTTGTGTGACAGAAAGTTCACTGTCATTTATTCCAAAATTTAAAAACTGAGTTATTGTCTTTGAAAAGCCATACTTAGGATCTATTACCACTGTTGTTCAGCAAAGAGCTCTAAGTCACAAGCTAAATTTGTCATTCTACCCAAAAAGTTAGTTGATGTATAGCTTTAGCTTGCACAATGAATAGAGCAAGCCTACTACCAACTATAAAGTTGTGATACAGACCAAGATGGCTTAGTTTTTCTGATCAGAGTGGAAGCATATAAAGGCAAATGAGCTTGGTCAGATGTTTCAACTTTAGCAATATATGGTTAGCCTTACGAATTTTTTTATCTTTTTTTTTTGGTTGAATTGCGAACTGGAATATTTTGTAATAAAAGGGGGCTGAGCTTATTCGTTGTGAACAATATTATATTGCATATGCTAAGTTGCAAGCTGAAGTACAGTCCTTCAATTCTGAATTTCAATCAATGTAAAACATGAATAATAATGAAAACAACCCAACTTTTTTGTTTTTCACTTTGAAACCTGATTCTCCTTTGCATTGTGTTCTATAAAACCTGAAATGACATTCAATCATATATTGCAAAAGGATACATGTATCCTGTGGGGTAAAACATCAGACTCGCAAAACAGATGTTGACAAAAAACAATGAACATTAATCTATGAACTTCAGCAATACACTAGCCTATTGTAGTGCTGACATATCTTACATTCATACTTAGCCTATGAAGAGGGAATCGAAATTAAGCTTAAAATAACGCTCATTTTGGCATATCTCTGGGAATAAAGGCCAATCATGTCCATAAATGCACCAGAAGAATTCTTTTATCCTTGGACACCTGTTCATGGACGGGCATAAAGACAGAAATGTGAATCTAGCGGAGGAGAATGTTTTGTCTTCAAAGGCACGAACTGCTGCAATAATTGCAGGTGATTAAACAAATAGCATAGGGACCTAAGGTATCAATATCCTATCTGTGTAAACACTACATGAAGCTTTTGTCAAGAATATACTTTTTTTTATCTCTCTTGAAAGTAGCATCAGCATCAAATGTCCTTCAGCTTTGTAAATATCGTTAAGCAAGAGTATTTGCCTTTGAGATTGTTGATTCAAGGATTCCAAAAGCGCAGTCCTGAATAGCAAAACACCAAGGTTGTAGAAGTGTCGCTGATTGCCCTTTGTCTTTGCTGAGTTTTACAGTGAGTTGAGCTAACTTTTGGTCTGCCAGAGGTATAATGCATCTCAGGTGTTGTGGATGTATTCTTCTATTCATTCATTTGAATTCGAATTACTAACATAATCTGGCTTGGCCATTTCTAGAATCTTGTGATTGAGTTCAAAATTGTGCACAAACCCATAGAACACTGATACAGTCCGTTCAAAATAAAGTAAGAACATTTTCTGTCAGAAATCCTTTGTTTACCTATTTTGCCCTCCTTTCTCCTCTGCACTCCAAATCTCCTTACAACTACTATTGACTCCTCACCACAACTTTATCCATATTAAGAAGTCTATTAAAAAGTTGGAAATGTAATAGCAATTAGCAAAGTGGCACACAATCAAATGAGTCAAACACAATGGGATTGATGGAGTTTGAATTGGTTTTGATTTAAAGGAGACAATTCAAAATTATGGGCGAAGAAGAGGTTTCCTTGGTGTCTTCAAGTTGCTGTAATTTTCCTGTGACAGGAGTCTAAGGCATATTGCTTGTGCCATTGCCTGAAAAATGCAAGTGTTCTACCAAGCTATTCACTGTGGTTGAGCCAACAGCAATGACACGTGGTGTAATTCAGATCTTCTACAGCTGTACACTAACATGCTAACAAGCCAAATGAGCCATGCCAGCCAATCAATCAATGATCAATACATAATTGGAATCTCAAAGAAGACACTCGCTGTCCCTTGCATCATTCATGGATGTAGATATCTCGCGTGCAGGAACGTCTCAACTTGTTTCCTCTACCAGAGTCACGCAAAGTCTTCCTTAAACACTCAGGACTGGATCCTATGGATTATCCGCAAACTAAGCACTGCTTGCACACTATGCACAGCCTGCCAAGGAACTGTAATGTAGGACCTTCAAATGTTTTTTACACTCACTAGTATAATCTTTTCCAAAAAGAGGCCAAACATTCAGGCTTCTAAAATATATAATTATGGCATCTTGTTAAATTCATCTAAAGATTTGTGGTCTATAAACTAAGAAGGTGGACTTCTGCTCATTACCACAATTGAGATTGAAGCCATGCAATCTCACATGCGTAGACTCGCTGTTGACTTGCTCATCCATATATTCGGTACAGGCATTAGGTCTGTCCATCTCCATCAGAGTTCCAGTCATGGAGTTTTAATACCTGGAGGATGAAGTGATATCTCATTGAAATATGATGATTGTGGCACTGGCTACAGACGCAACTCTTAGCTAGTAAATACTTTTGATATGTTTTTTAAATGTATAAATATAAATCTAATGTTTTGTAATTTCCCTGTGTTGTTTGTCTCATTGTTTTAGTTTTTATCAACCGACAAAATTTATCAATAATATCTAATCTTCATGGATAAAAAGAAAAAAGACATTGAGAAGTTTAGGTCAAATACAATGCAAGAATTTCTGCAACTGCTATACCTTCTTCAAGCTTGAAAAAGAGACACCAAAATGACACAGAAGAACAGCTTCACTTGTGATAAAAGCCAGAAAGGAGAGGTTTTGAGGGTCCAAAGTGACAGACAGCAACCAATTAATGGAGTCTGTAAGCTCATGTGACAATTACACAATTCCATTGGGGAACAATTAGCATGGTGGCCCAGCTGCTGGTTCCCTGAGCTACTCTCCTTGCCTACACATAGCGTCAGGTTTCAGCAAGAGCTTATCTAGCAAATGAAGCAAGCTGAAGATGATGTCACACATTATAAGTATGTATGGAAGAGGACAGTAGGTCAGTATTTTGTGCGCTAAGGTAAGACAATGTGTGGTTTTAAGTGGCACGTTTACAATTTTACTTTGTTTTACTTGATTTGTTTTTAAACAATTGGTAGCTGTTTGAATAACAGAATACTTTTTGAGAAAGCACCAAATATAAAACAGAAACATTCCTGATTTAAAATCATACTAAAGTGACAAATATGCCCACAAAATATAATTCTTTGTTCATGATGGTTATTGGTGAACCTGGCGAATTTTGTTATACATCGTTTACCAACAACATCTCATATCAAGTTTCACTTGTTGCCTTATGTTGTTGCGGATGGTTTTGTGATGCCCTGTCAGGAATTTATCACCTTCAATTACATTGAAAGGCCAGCAGCTGTGCCAGAATGTTACTGTCCCCTTCCTCTCTAAATGCAATTGTATAATTGTCACAAGATCTTCCGGATATTACTGGACTCTCCTTTTCTAAACTTAAACACAAGCTGTGAAAGCAACATTTTAATGTGCAGCTAAATCAAGAATTATTGAAAGTGTGATTTTGATACAATAATGATGAAAGTTACGGTTAGTTGATATTACTTATATTTTTCTCTTGGTATATGTAAAATGTAGGTGCATCTTTCTTGAGGTAATTTTCTCCATGTATGCGGTAATAGGTTCATATTATCTATGTTGCCCTCTGGATACCCTGACTGTTTCAGATAATATGCTTCCAATTAGGGAATATGATACCACCAGGATCTTAGCATTTCATATTTCTCCTTGCTAGTTGGCCGGCTAAACAGGATGTCCATAAACCATTGGCAGCCTGTTATGGGAGGTGCTATGATTCAGTTGAGAAAATAACCACCTTTGACTGGTGAAAATGTGTAGCAAAAAGAGGCTACATCTGAAAAAATGATTTTACTTTTACAGATATAGAAGTTATTTCCAAAATAGGATATTTTCGAAGCTGCTCCAGCTAGCCTCTAGAGGGAAGTTTTTCAAATTTCTTGCACAGTGCTGCAGATGATAACAGAATCAGATAAACAGAAATTTAAGTGATTTGATCTGGCCAAATAGTATAGTGGTAGCACAGAAGAATAATATAATTCAATTCAATCTTACAGACTTGATATAATCACAATTTAAGTTCAATCTTTCAAAGCTTTCTCAGTTTAGAATATTTAAAGAAAACCTAACTGGTTGAAATTTCACACAGAAATCAGACAGCTTGGACAGAATGCGATTTGGGTTTAATGATGCAAAGTCAGTTTATTATCGATTATTAGTCCATGAGCTGGGTTGCCCAAAATTCAAAGTCGTAGCATCGGCAACCGAACCAAGGTTGCAGGGTGCCAAATTAAAGCTAGGAATGTCTAGTTTCAGAATCTAAATGTTGCTAAGTCCAAAAGTGGTTTGCTAACTCACCAGTACAGTATATGTGAGGCAATGTATAAAAACGTCAAAAATAATCGAAATTGGCATTAAAAATTAAAAGTGGTGGTGTATGAATTCTACTTTTCCTATAATAACTTATTATATGCCATATGAAAGCTGAGATTATTATCTGTCATATGGTATGCATTGCATCTTTGTATCTTGAATGGTTGAGGAGGAATGCCATTGCAAGCAACATCATTCTGTTAAGCGGAAAATGGGTGAATGGAACATGCTTCTTTTTAATTGAAATGCCATTGCCTTCCTGACTGTAACACATAGGTCATGTTTATCAAATAATGTGAATAGCAGACATCTTACTCTTTCATTTAAATGTACAACCAATCTTCTAGCTTATATATTAGTGAAGATATGGAAGGTAGAAAATGCATGTTTTAGCTCGCGAAATTCACAAATTTACCATATTTGAGGTAGTCTATCAGGTGGTTTGTGAAAAATTTGCCATTACACCCCCTTCCTTCCTGATATATCCACTAAAAAATCTTGATCATGGTTTTTGGTGATGCCAAATCCTTTTTCATTGCCTTCAAATCACTTAAAGGTTAGGATTATGTGAAATCATGCTCAATCTAACTTCTAAGTTTTAATTGGAGACTGCATGCAGTTGAAGATGTCAAAAATCTCGGCCCGATTGCAGTTTTTGGTAAAAAGAATCAGGCAGAGGCAGAGTTGTACCCAATTCATGTCACTGAATAGCACATATGTATATACTTGGCTCATTAATACTTTTTGTAGCATCTACGGACATCTAAAGGGTCTATTTGTGGCCTCTGAGACGTCTGTAGGGGCTCATTTTATGGGATATCTGAATCGTCTATAAGTGTTCTGTTTAGGGTCTACCTAGATATCTGTAAGGGCTAATTTTCTTTGGAATATCCGGATTGTCTGCAGGCAAGAGATATATCAGTGCTACAGACTTCCATCTTAATCCTAAATAACTATTTTCTGGGGTCCAGAGATGTCTGCATATTATAATTTTCAGCGGGTTTGGTGGGTTTTCATTATTTAGAGATATAAAAGTTCTAATATGGCACACAGTCCTCCTCATATTTACGTGGAATCTGAAGTTCTTTTCTATGCTGTTGAACTGTAATTTCAGAGAAGACTCTATTCCAGCATTGCAATATATGTAAATTATCTACAAGCTTTAACATAATTTTAATACTGGGTTAGATTCCCTGGCTTCTAGCCAATGTGAATCCGCCTGAACTGAGTGTCACAGTTTCAACTCAATGTCAGAGTGAAAATTGGGTTGGGAAAACCAATGCAAGTTTGACGTCATAGCCTCTCAGCCAACGGGCTGCCAGAAGAAATATATATGCATCACATAATCCATGTGTTAACAAACAAATTGTCAAAGCCTTTTGTTTATAGCAAGTTCTATCTAAGTTTAAAGTTGTAAAAGATTAGCAAGTTTGTAGACTAATTGAACAACAATGTGGGGATTATAACAGTTGTCTACTGCGAATGCTCACAAAGCTGTCATCAGGATTAGGACTGGTTATTGCCTGTGATAGATCAAACATTGATATATTGAAGGAATCTTTACATTTGTGATCCCAATGAACTGTGATGCATAGTTTACTTTCATTGGCTATCAGGCAGTGATGATGTGGTTGCATAGCAGGGGCTACTCCTGAAAATGCTTACTCTGACATTGAGTAGAAAATATGATGCTCAGTTCAGGTGGATCCAATTGGCTAGAAGCTTGGTGATCTGACCCAGTTTAAAATGACATCACAGCTTGTAGTTAATCTATATATATTGCAGTGCCAGAATAGAGTCATCTCTGACACCATAGTTCAATAGCATAGAAAAGAACTTGAGAATCCATGTAAATATGACGAGGACTAACATTGACTCTCTGTTATATCAAGAATTTTGACTGTTCCAGACATCTGTTAAAGCTTTGGAAAGAACCTCTAATGCCGTTTGACCACATCTTGAAAATACATTACAGAAATCAATGATTTCTAAATTGTCTAGATTGGCCAAATATTGTCCATCAACAGATGTCTCAAGCGGTCACAAAAGTAATGACTGGAGACACTCTAATCTGTACATCCCTGTTTGGGGTCCTGTTTATGAAGCTCAAGGAGAATATTCATGAAGTTGTTCAGTGCCATTCACTAATGTGACAGTATTATGCCATTTTGGATTATTCCATAAATAAAGTTCCACTTGACATCACCACCTTATATCCAACTGTAGAACTGGTCCCCTTATAATTCCAACCAGGGTTAAATTCCAGTACAGTACTTTCAAAAACCTCAATTACCTTGTAATGTATCCAGAGCCTTTGTGTCCAGTAGTTTTCATGTCCATCTCTTACTCATCAAAGAAAAGGCAGGGCAACTCTCATTCAACATTTTGAAATCTAACAAATAGGTAATGCATCATTGGCAAGAGTTCATGATTCTATGACATAGGAAACTTGGACAATGTTCCAATATCCACTGCTAATGGGAGCTGCTCTGTGGCTGCCCTGAGGTGTAAGCTGTAGAAGGCTCACCACAAATTTCCCCACACCAGGGGACAAAGAAGATATATACAAATATCCAAACAAAATCGGCAAAAGTATATATTGATTATTGATTAAAATAAGTACATGTAATTGAAATTAATTTTAAGATCCTGTTTAACAGCCTGTGTCATATTGATGGTGAGGTTCAAGCTTGTATTTCATGAGACAGATTGGTAAAACATATTTCCATTTACTGTACATACATAGTTTATATGGCCTGGTAAGTATATCACTGTACCACCCTGACTAATTTGCCAATAATAATTCAACATCCGAGTGAAGTAATCCAGGTAAGTCAGGACATGGTATCTCTCGGACATAAAGAGAGTGTCCATATATGGCAATAAAAGCCTAACCTAACCTAACCTATACTTGGAGTGATGTGCACTGGTTATTGTAGAAGTATAAAGAAAAGTGTTGCAAAATAAGGAGTACACCCAATACACAATACATGCATTTCTTTGCATTGGAGTGATATGAGCAATTGATTTCTAAATAGTATCAATTGCATGAAAATTAAAATAATTTATTAGTATTAATTCAGTATCATGTCAAATCTTAATTTACCATTTATAAAGATCAACACATTTGCGAAGCCACAGCAAAAGTTATGGTTCAGCACTAACCGAAACGCTTTCCTAAATTCTTTCCTCTCAGGAAGATGCTCATTATTCCATGCCCTTTGCTTCTTAACCTCACCCTTTGCATTCCTTGATTTCCCTGCTCATTTCAAAAACGACACCTAGCAAATCGTAACATCAGCTCATAGACAAAAAAAACCACTGGTTTGGTAATTCTATTGCCCAAAAACCCTGATTAAGATGTTTTAGTGGATATATCTGGAAGGAAGGGGGTGTAATGGCAAAGTTTTCACAAACCACCTGATAGACTACCTCAAATATGCTAAATTTGTGAATTTCGCGAGCTGAAACATTCATTTTCTACCTACCATATCTTCACTAATATTTAAGCTAGAAGCTTGGTTGTTCATTTAAATGAAAGAGCAAGATGTCTGCTGTTCATTTTATCTGAACAACATGACCTATGTGTTACAGTTTGGAAGGCAATGGCATTTCAATTAAAAAGAAGCATGTTCCATTCAACCATTTTCCGCTAAACAGAATGATGCTGTTTGCAATGGCATTACTCCTCAACCATTCAAGATACAAAGATGCAATGCATACCATATGACAGATAATAATCTCAGCTTTCATATAGCATATAATAAGTTATTATGGGCAAAATAGAATTCATACACCACCACTTTCAATTTTTAATGCCAATTTCGATTATTTTTGACGTTTTTATACATTGCCTCACATATACTGGACTGGTGAGTTAGCAAACCACTTTTGGACTTAGCAACATTTAGATTCTAAAACTAGACATTCCTAGCTTTAATTTGGTACCCTGCAACCTTGGTTCGGTTGCCGATGCTGCCAACTTCTAAAATAAGGCCCTTTTCGGATTTCAGCTCATGGACTATATTGTGCTATAAATATTAGAAGAATTTCAAATCTTTTAATTTGTTTGTTTATTATAGATATGCTAACCAATTGAACTGATAATGTGTCACCCAGCCATTTTATGACATTTCCATAACTGTTTAAAAAACTGTTATTCAGCTTCGGCTGGTGATGTCACTAAATTAGGAGTCATATCTACAGTGGCGGTAAAGGCGTCAATAAACAAAGATAACCTAATGTTAAGGTATGCACTATGCACCTTATAAAGGATTACTTACACTAAAAGGTAACTACTATCAATTATGTTTCAAGTCTATTTTCAACTATAAAAGATAACATTATAATTTGAAATGAACCAAGATTCTGCAAATAGCTCCATCACAAAAAGTAGACAAACTTCGCTTTGGTATTATTCTTGAAAACTGATTTAGTAATTTGACACAGTAATCTAACTCTGGTTGTTTAATGCACTTTTCAGCTTTTTTGGACAGAACTGTAATGCTCTTAAATGATGCTCAATTAAAGGCAATTGTGCAGTTTTACTCCAAATTTTCAGCATCAGGAGTCTACTAAAACATGTCAGGGGAAAAAAGATTTTTTTTCGGGGGGGTCACTGCATCTTTTAATAGGAAAAAAAGCTATTTTTAGCTTAAAATTTGATAAAAACACAAAAATAGAGGCCGAGGGATGAATTTTAATAGTAGAAATGCAAATAAGGTGTCAAATGAAAGAAGAGAAATAGCCCTAAATGATCCTGAAGGCGCTTTATTGAATTATGGTCTGAGTATTTTTTTATTCCCAATAAAGATGCCAAAAATGGCTCAGTTTCAACTAAAACCCCATGGAACAGCAATTAAAATTAAAATTTCAAAAAAGCGCCTGCATCATCTTGTTGCACTGCTTCTCTGCTTTCATTTGACACCTCATTTGCCTTTCTATCATTAAAACTCATCCCTCAGCCTTTTTTGGAAGTTTTTCTTCATATTTTAAGCTAAAAATACAACTTTTACTATTAAAAAAATACAGCACCCCCCTGAAAAAAAAAAATTCCTCGACATATTTTCTTGGAAGCCTTATTATGCCGAAAATTTGGATGAAATACACAAAACTGCCTTTAATACAGCAGCATTTGAAGGAATAGCAGTGTAGCCCACAAAAAGCTCGCAAGTGCATTAACCAACCAGAGAAAAAGAGTATTGTTCACATCAATCAGGATGGCTGTGTTATTTACAATGCCTTTTTTCTTTCCTTTTTTGTGTGGTGTGAAACAGAATCTGCAGTATCTGTGCTGACAGATGTAATTAACCTCCTGGTTTCAGGTACACTTAGAGTCATAAACTGGTATCTAGTTTATAATTAACATTATAAACCTGCATAAAGTTTTCAGAGTAGTCACAATTATATTGCCAACGTTAAAGATATTATCATAGGTCTCAAAATGGAAACTTCACAGTGAATGATCCTCTCCTTTGCCTTCTTGAATGGTTCTTATGTTTGGAATTATCCCCATTATGCTCCTTGTCAAGAAACCCTATTTCTGAATCAAGTATGTTGGAGGGTGCATAGCAGAAAGGCATTCTCGGATCAGTTCCTGTCCACAACCAATGTGTCTGGCTCAGATCTAGTTAATGCATCCTGTATTCATTACTGAGACCTATGTCTTGGTGAATAAAAGGTCTTGCAGAGAAGAGGGACAAACTTCACTTCTGCTCTATTGACACAACATATTAGATAGCAGAACTTGTGACTCACATTGGGGTCAATGTTACCAGCTGCCTAAATTACTGTTGAGATGTGTTTCAGTCATGTGATCTGATTGTGCCTGAAGTGTCACTGCAGCAGTCACCATATTTCTCTGAGAGATAACCCCATCCTCTGGTCATTACCATGTTTACTTTTGCTGTTCTCAGCTGGCAATGCTAACACTCAACCCTGTGTGTATTTCAAGAGTCACCGCACTGGTCCATATTTGGATTTGTGACTCGGCAGCGAGTCCCAGGAAGTGAGATTTGATGGCCAAGAGCAGGGTAAATCTTCAGCACAATTTATAACCAAGCTGTAAATAATTTTATAATGCCTTTTTAGAATATTAGAAATATCTATTCATTGTATTCATATAAATGAATTTGATGCGAAAGCATCTTATGCCTGACCAGTAGCTACATGTATATGTATATCCCTGGATATCCCTGGCACCCTCATTCCTTTCGACACCCTTGGCACTTAGGGGCCGACCAGACGATAGTTGGGGGGGGCTATGGATTTTACCCCCGGGACGAACAATTTTTTTTTGTTTTTGCATGCGCGCTCGAGACAAACTTTTTATCGGAATTTTAACATTACGGTACCCCAGCTAAGGTAGAAACAAACTTTTTTTTATTTCCATGTGCTGAACAAAGTCTTTTTCAGTGTCAAGAGGGAAGCAATCAATCAAATATCCATAGCCCCCCCCCCCAAGATCATCTGGTCGGCCCCTTAACGCATATGTCAATTGAATGTCAATGATCGATGAATATCCTTCAGCACACCAATTACTGTATAGAGTTGCAAATTCTGGTACAAAATAACATTTTCTAAATTCAAATTTTTATAGGCAAAATGCTATCTTTACAAGTGTTTGCAACTTTATACAATAATTGATAAACAAACACCAATTTAGACAAAATCGTTGGCGTTGGACTTCAATTAATGGAAGCATCATCATCCAACATGTGAGCTATCTTTTAATTGAAGAATGGGATTCATTAAGACTTGTTAACTTAGGTTGAATCTTTACAACATTCCTAAATGGACATCATGAGACAATATGAAAGTTGATTTTGTAACTGTCAGTCTCATTCTTTCACAAGTAGCCATCAAACAGCATCAAATAGCACTTTATCACGTGTTGATTCAATAAGATTTTATTGTATTGTATTTGCAATAAAATATCACATGCTGAACTCAACAAGAAAACAGTTTCTCTGTGCTTACTTGGTACAATATATTTCAATGAAGCTTTGCATATCTATCTGAATCAGCCTTCTAAACAGGAGTGTGGGAAATGCAAGTATGTTGCAGGACCTTGGAAAGCGTGAGTGATGCAAAAGTCCGCAGTAGAATCCAGACATGCTCTGCCCTGAAAAAGGATTGATGATGTCTGTTGTCGATTTCCCTTTTTCCTATTTGGAAACAAGCACATTTTGTAGCTTCCTCTTTTTTGCTGCCTTAGTTGAATGCTAGGTTTGAATAAAAAGTTCCATCCAAAATCCAAACTGTTTTAGAATCACAGATGGGTCTGTTTCTGCTTTCATCCACAATTAAACACTCTTATTACCTCTTAAACCTAAGGAATATTTTCCTTGTATGTTACAGCTGGTTTAACAGTTATGATAAGCAAACAGTAGCATCATGTTATACCAAAATATTTTGCGCATGAGGCTGCTTATTTCCAATAAATTTCAATCAAATATATGTGTCCCATTTTAGTTTCTATACTTTGGCTATCAGATGTGTTTTCTTGTAGGCATAAACACATTAAAGGCATTTGCCCGGGTGTCGTTTTAACCTGTCAAAGTGTTGGAACTTACATTACCAAATATTTTTGCATTTTGAGCAGTTTGGTAGCCCCAGGGGTGCTGTCAGACTGGGCAGGCCAATGGTGGCTCTTTCTGACCACTGCTCCAACTCAAGATCTGATCAGGCCGACGCAATACCATTACCACTTATACGGCCTGACCTGATCACCTTATCATTTTGCCTCCAGAAGATAAATTCTGACTACTCAAATTATCATACAGCTGCACTAAACTCTTGGCAACACTAAAAAAAGTAGGCTAATGCCATCAGCTATATAGACTTAAACAAATCAGAAAGTATCTGGACAGGAATTCTGTAGAAAGTTTAGTTCATTCCTTCATCACAAGACACATTGACTACGGAAATGCCATGATGTACGGTCTCCCTGATAGCAGCATCAAAAAGTTGCAGAGATTACAAAACGCAGCAGCCAGGCTTATTTTACAGAAAACCAAACGTGACAGCATAACTGCTGCTTTGAAAGAGCTGCATTGGCTGCCAGTCCGTTATCGTATAAATTATAAAATGTGTCTAATTGTCTACAAATGCTTGAAGGGAGCTGGATCAGAATATCTGAGGGAACTGTTGTCTTTTCCATCAAGATCTCGTAACCTTCGATCATCAGCTGACCACCTGCTGCTACAAGTCCCTCGCATGAAAACTGAAACTTTTGGGAAAAGGTCCTTCAAATATGGAGCTCCGAAGACTTGGAACAATGTGCCATATTCCATTCGAAACAGTGACTCTATTGAGATTTTTAAAAAGAGACTTAAGACTTTTTATTTTAATCTTGCTTTTACATAGACTCTTAAATTTATCGATTTTATGATATTCTCTGATTTTACATAACTTTTGAAACTATTTTATATCATTTTTATTCATGTTATACATGTCTTGTAAGCACCGCTGAGTATTTTTGTAAATAATGGGGTGCTAAATCAATGATAATAATAATAATAATAATAATGCCAAGGGAAATCTTCTGTTTCGTGATGCAAACTATGAGATCGAGATTCACACGCTTGGCAAATTTCAATTTTTTCGTTTATTGCAGCATCCTCGGAATAATTGATGTCAAAAGTACTTTTATCTCATTTGTGAGTTCGCTTGCATGTTATATAATTTAAATATTGGCCAAATCAAAAGGTTGAAGAAGTTAATTCTCAAAAAAGTGACATTGCATATATACCCTATCTTAGATGATTAATGAAAAGTCACCATATTAAACCATACTATACTATAATTCTATTGATCCAGGTTTTGTTGTTAAAATAATTTCTTCAGATACAAGACTACCCTGCATGTGGGAAAATTGCTCAATATACTATAAAAAACCAGGAACAAGTTACATACTCTCACACCTATTTTGAACATGATTGCATTTTCAAAACTCAAGCTCATTCACAGTAGACAAGTATTGCCAATGACTAATGTCAGTATCTCATGCATCTGGTTTGCTTGTGGGATGAGTACACGTATTAGCATGACATAGCACATTTGTGTAACAAGTAACACAGATTGTCCTGTGAGAGCATGTCAGTGTCTTTATGAGAATGTTGCCCAGGAGTTAAGTCCCACTATCTAACTGTCAGTCAATCTATCTTTCTGTGAATCTATTTTTCTATCTATTCACATATATGTCTGTATTTATCAACGTTTCTATTTGTCTATCAATCTGTCTATCTGTTTTTCAATATATCTATCTGAATATCTTTCTAACTTTCTATCTATATATATCTATCTTTTATATTTATCTATCCATGTATCTGTCTGCCTGCCTATCTTTCAAAATGTATGAAAGCTCAGTAAAAAAGGGAATGCCTCAAAATAATGGAAATGTGATAAATAGTTAACATATGAATGGGCACAACAAGCACGTGAATGTCATGTTTTCGGCTGCTGGCAGATCAGGATGCAGGCCAACCCAGGGGACAGGTGAATGTTGTCCTGCCACTCCGGTCTTGTTTATTCTTCGCACGAGATAATCATCCAAAGGGCTTGACAAGACCTTTGCAAACGACAGCCACATACCTTATGAGACCTTCACATGCCCTTTCTCACTTTATAGATATATCAATGACATTGCTGATAGTTTGACCAGCCACCTATATCATGTGTGGAGTTATAGCTACTTTAATTACCTCGCTATTGGGGTCATTCAGCTCTGACTGCTTGCATGCAATTCATATTGGTGTGATAGAAAGTTCAATCTGTCAAATATGTGATGACTTTCTGTAATTGTTCATAAACCAATCAGATCAGTGAAAAATGCCATGCAGTAGGCTGGAAAAGATTTCCTAAGTTGTGAGTCAAAACCACTGTAACTGGCAGCTGTCTGTGACTTTGCCATCTGCGTATAATAACCAGTTTCTGGCACAGTCTCTTCTGACTGTTCTGATAAGACATTTCCTCTCAGCCTAGAGTCTACCTTGTGCACATTTGTGTCCCACTTAATGCAGGCAATAACAGATGCTTCTCTTTGGATGTCTGTAACCTGAGAACTTCTTCAGGTGTTTTCCCATTGCCGCAAATGTAGGGGAGACCGGGGCTATTTGAAGCGCCAAATTTTTTACGCATTCTGCTGAGCTAGTGGTAGTAGATACAGGTACGAAATTTTGGCAAGTTCTAGCTACAGTATTCACCTCAACATTCCATGGAACAACTTTGTCTAAAATACTGACAAGTTCACACCATGAGCTGGAAAGTACCACGAGACCAAGTGTTTCAAATAACCCCGAGGCCGGGGTTAGTTGAAACGCCACATGGGGTTATTTGAATCATCGAGAATAAACTTGCAAATATCGTATTTACTGATCAAACTTTGTTCAATAAACATTTATAATACAACAGCTGATTCCTTAAAAGCAATTAGGTCTCATATTAGGAATGATGTGTTCAAGAATCTGATACAAAAAATCTGAAAATCAGCAATTCAAATTGAAAAAAAAATAGGAAATAGTTAGTATAGTTGTACAGTATGAAAAGTAATAAAACTATTCAAACGGTGTTGCTAACTGAGAAGAACAAGCTTTGCTAAGGAGACACGTCAATGGGGAAATGGCTTTGTGGATGCTGTCCCTTTCTGCGTTGTATGAATTTTGTGACAGCTTCATTGCCATGTCAGCAAACAGCTTCCAAAATGACTCCATTATAGAAATGACCAATGCAAAGATTCTCCTCTTTTTCTATTGAAGACAATAACAATTGAGAGCGGCCTGAGGAATATGATCAAACTATACAATGTAGCAGCGATTATCTACTTTGCTGTTGGTAATGAGACTATGCATTGCATTGATTCAGTGTTTCAAATAGCCCCACAGAGAATGCTTCAAATAGCCCCAACCCACCATGTGGTTAACATCAACCATTTTATCACCTTAACCAAAGGCTTACCAAAAAATGTCTTTGCCTGTTGATTTATAATACCAAAGGCTTCCAACTTGTAGTCAAATAACTTGCATTACATATTTCGAATAGCATACAGGTCAAAATTATTTCAACTAAAAAATTTACTTTAGGAGCTAAAAATCAACTTTACAGCCTAGTGAAGTACAGGATTCGAAATATGACTTATATAGGAGGTGATGTCATGCCTTGATGAATGAATAATCTACCAGAAGTCAAACTAGGGTAAAAAAAATTAACGCCAGGGAATAAGGGCGAAAATTCAAATAACCCCATGCTTCAAATAGCCCCGGTCTCCCCTACTGATCCCATCCATTAGGTCTACATCTTGTCTCTACATGTGTATCATCTTGTTTTAGATTCTCTAACCCTGACATTGGACACTATCTTGCTATAGAGTGCAAAAGAGCTCTCATTGAGAGCTTCCATAAAGGTCAGCTTGTGTGTAAGAAAGTTGACCGATCTTTATTTCAAACTTGAGAAACAGAGTTGCTATCTCTGAAAAGCCATTAGTAAGATCTAATTACTGCTCTTTTCTAGTTAAAAGTTTAAAGTTACAGGAAAAATTATCATATTCCTATTCTAGTAACATAGGCCTATCAATAAACACACATTTGCGCAGGTAAAAAAAAAAAAAATAAAATAAAAAAACAGTGGCTGCAGAACAGGCATGAGATATTCACAAAATTTCAAGATGTATATGTACGTCAGTACATGCATGTATTCACAAACTTTCACAAAACCATGTGTTGATGTAGGATATAGTTTGTTTCAAACATCAGCTCCAAGCAGAAATTTTGCTAGACAACTTAACATTGCGGGTTCTTCGTTTTTCATTGTTGATGTAAATTTATCATTATCATTCAAAATCAGAAAATCATTTATTAAGGTTGTTGCTGTCAAAAAAAGGTTAACACGAAGCAACTCATTAGCTGGGCACACTATAAGGCAATGAATTTCATCCTCCACTACATTTAATGTACATTTTTCACATATTCTATTTGGTGCAGGAATTATTGGTTTATGGTCCCTTCCAGTTTCAATATGTAGCCTGTGTGAGCTAGTCCTAAATCTAGCGATTTTGATTAACATTTTTCGACTTTGTCTCAGCTTAAGATATGGTTCAAGTCTAGAGTGATGTGCAGGCGTTTAGAAAGTGGCTAATTGTTGACATGTTTGTGTAGATTGCAAGCATATATTAGCTGGAGACCTGGCTGTTGCGTGAGATTCGGGCTGGCTCCAGGCAAAAACAGATGAACATAACTGCTGCCACCTGTGGGAAAATGGTTATGAGAAGTGGCTCCCTCTGGGAAGGAGTAAAATATGAGAATATGCTGTTTCATGCACTCCTGGTGGGAGATTGGTGGTGGAGTTGGCAAAGGGAAATAAGAGAGGCTCCCATCTGAAATATGTGTGGAAAAAAGTAGGATAGGTGAATGGCTTGGGCGAGTGACATGCATGTGACAGGCGTTTATAGCTGGCAACTGGGGTGGTCATGTGACCTTAGTTTTAACTCAAATGTTAGTGGGGATGAATAATGATGAAAACAATCCAATTTTTTGAGTTTTTTTTACTTTTAACCCTGAATATTCTTTACATTGTGTGCGATAAAAACCTGAAATGGCATTTAATCATATATTGCAGAAAGATGCATGTGACCTGTGGGGTAAAACATCAGACTCATAAACAGATATTGACAAAAAATATAAAACATTAATTTTTGAACTTCAACAATACAGCCTATGCTAATGATGACATATCTTCATTATAACCTATGAACAGGGAATAGAAAAAAAACACTTAAAATGACGCTCATCTTGGCATTTCTCCTGTAATAAAGAACAATCATTTCCATAAATACACCAGATAGAAGAATGCTCTTATCCTTGGACACCTGTTCATGGGCATAAAGACAGAAATCTGAGTCTAGCGGTGGAGAATGGTTTGTCTTCAAAGGCACGAACTGCTGCAATAATTGCAGGTGATTAAACAAATAGCATAGGGACCTAAGGTATCAATATCCTATCTGTGTAAACACTGCATGAAGCTTTTGTAAAGAAGATACTTTTTCATCTCTTTTGAAAGTAGCAGCAGCATCTGATGTCCTTCGGCTTTGTAAATATTGTTAAGCAAAAGTGTTCACCTCAGAAAGTCGTTGATTCAAGGATTCCAAAAGCACAGTCCGGAATAGCAAAACACCAAGGCTGTAGAAGTTTGCTCTTTGTCTTTAATGAGTTTTACTGTGAGCTATCCGTTGATCTACCTTTTGGTCTGGCAGATGTATAATGCATCTCAGGTGGTGTTGAAGTATTTTTCTATTTGTTCATTTGAATTTCAATACTGACATAATCTGACTTGTCTGAATCTGTGCCATTTCTAGAAACTTGTGACTGAGTTCAAAATTTGTGCACAAACCAAGAAAACACTGCTGAATATGATATTGATTTGGTTCAACTACAAAGTCAAAATACTCCCTATGCATGATTATTAGGGTGGCCCAAAAAATAAAATTTATGAATTTCTCTTCGCACAACCCCTCATTTTAAGAGAAATGGTGAGAAAACCACCCTGTTAAAACTTCAGGAAAGTCGGTCAAGTCTAAGTGGTCTCACAAGGCCTCAATTCTCAGCAAAAAGGAAAAATTCAACCATTTTTCGCCAATGCGCGGTTCCTTATAACTTAGACAATTTGGACAATACTGCATTTCATTTGTTGGAAAGGTCTAAAAAAGAGCTTCAATTTGCATACCAACATTATTGTTCTTAGACAATATCTCTACTCTCAAGGGCTCTTCCTTTTGCACTGCCATGCGTGACATGCATAGCAGAGATGGGCATGTGATATTTTAAATTCATATCTTCATCCAAATTTATTACAGGGCAACATGATGGCTACCTCTTGAAAGACAATACTCTTATGTTTCACATGGTATAAATCATGCTGTCCTATATTTAACTCTCATAAAGTTAAAATATGAAATGTAACAGCCCCTCTTCGATATTTTCAGCACTTTAGACAAAATGTAACATTAAAACTTTACAGCCCATAAAGCAGGTTTCCCTTTAGTAAAAAAAAGTTTAAGGTTTATCGGGTTATCCTGCCTTTTGGAGAATAAAAAAATTAATTGCCAATGAAATTAAATGAAAATCTTTCTTGAACAGGTTTAGTCGTTCAGCAGCACTTGCGCACATAAGAACTGTTAGCTGAAGAGTCCAAGGGAGTTAAGATATAGACCATTAATGTTGGCATGCAAATTGAAGCTCTTTTTGAGACCTTTCCATTTCCAACCATTGCAATCAGAATGTTGTACATTACCAATTGACAAAGTTATGGCAAACTGCGTATTGGTGAAATTGGTTGGAATTTTATTTTTTGCTAAGAATTGAGGGGTCTTGAGAGATCACATAGACTTGATTGATTTTCATGAAATATCAACAAGGTGCTTTTCACCACTTCTACCAAAATTAGGGGGTGTGCGATGTGAATTTCAGAAAAAAATATTTTTTCTGTACATTTTTAAGCCACCCTAATAATTATAAGTTGTTGCTTCTCTGTGTTTGCTATTGTCAAAAATGAACTCACTTGGAGACAATTCAAAATTTGTGGGCAAACAATTTTGTTGAAGGAGTTTCTTTGAATGGTACTACAATTTTCCTGTGGCTGGAGCCTAAGGCGTATTGCTTGCTGCCATTGCATTGAAAATGCAAGCGTTCTACCAAGCTATACACAGTGGTTGAGCCAATAGCAATGATACGTGGTGTAACTCAGATCTCCTACAGCTGAACACTAACATGCTAACAAGCCAAATGAGCCATGCCAGCCAATCAATCAATGATCAATACATAATTGGGATCTCAAAGAAGATACTCGCTGTCCCTTGCATCATTCATGGATGTAGATATTTCGCGTGCAGGAACCTCTCAACTTCCTCCACCAGAGTCACGCAAAGTCTTCCTTAAACATTCCTGGATCCTACCATTGATAATCGACATTACTGCACACTGTTTGCTCTGCCCTGCCAAGGAACCGTAATGAAGGATTTTCAAATTATTTTTTTACACTCACTAGTATAATTTTTCCGAATGGTGGTCAAACATATAGGGTTCTGAAATATATATTATATAGCCATGGCATCTTTTAAAAGATCATTTAGAGATTTTGATCTGTAAACTAAGAATATCGAATGCCACTCATTACCGTACTCAAGATAAATGTCATGCAATCTTACAGGCTGAGACTCGCTGTGACTTGTGCTTCCATTTGCTGACCAGTGACGCTATATACAAATTGGGTTGCAGGGCAGGCATTAGAAAACTAACTGAGCAGAGTTCCAGTCATGGTCGGTAATAACAGGAGGCCGAAGTGATACATCATTGAATTGTGAAGACTGCTGTGGCGCTTGCGCAAATGCTACTATTAGCTTATAAATGCTTTAAAATATGTTTTTAAAATGTCAATCTTCAGTTTTCAGTACTCATCATGTTAGTTTTTACCGGCTGAATATTTTTAAAATAATATTTTTTCTTTGTGTATAGTGTATACATTGTAAAAAGGAAATGAAAAAGAAAAACGACTTTCATCAAAAATTTTAGTCGAGCATAATATAAGATTTTTTAAAATTTCTTTATCTTCTTCAAATATGAAAATGTAACACAAAAGTAACAAGGCAGAACAGCTCCAGTTGCGATAGAGCCAGAAATGAGGGTCCCAAGTGACAAACAGAAACCAATCAATGGAGTCTGTAAGCTCATGTGACAATTACACAATTCCATTGGGGAACAATTAGCATGGTGGCCCAGCTGCTGGTTCCCTGAGCTACTCTCCTTGCCCACACATAGCGTCAGGTTTCAGCAAGAGCTTATCTAGCAAATGAAGCAAGCTGAAGATGATGTCACACATTATAAGTATAGTAGTGAAGTGGCCAGTTGGCCTTTTTTTTGTGCTCTAAGGTAAGACAATGTGTGGTCTTTAGTGGGACATTTACATTGTTTACTTTTGATTTGTTTTTAAACAATTGGTAGCTGTTTGAATAACAGAATACTTTTTGAGAAAACACCAAATATAAAACAGAAACATTCCTGATTTAAAATCATACTAAAGTGACAAATATGCCCAGAAAATATGATTCTGTGATGGTTATTTTTGAACCTGCCGAATTTCATTATATATCGTTCACCGACAACATCTCGTATCAAGTTGCACTTGTTGCCTTAGGTTGCTGCGGATGGTTTTGTGAAGCCCTGTCAGGAATTTATCACCTTCAGTTACACTGGAAAGCCAGCAGCTGTGCCAGAATGTTACTGCCCCCTTCCTCTCTAAATGCAATAATATAATTGTCACACAGATATTCCAGATGTTACTGGACTCTCCTTTTCTAAACTTAAACACAAGCTGTGAAAGCAACATTTTAATGTGCAGCTCAATCTAGAATTATTGAAAGTGTGATTTTGATATAATAATGATGAAAGTTACGGTTAGATGATATTCCTTATATTTATTTTCCTCTTGGTATGTAAAATGTAGGTGCATCTTTCTTGAAGTAATTTTCTCCATGTATGCGGTGATAGGTTCATATTATCTATGTTGCCCTCCGGATAACCTGACTGTTTCAGATAATATGCTTCCACTCAGGGAATATAATACTACCAGGATCTTAGCATTTCACTATTCCCCTTGCTAGTTGGCCAGCTAAACAGGATGTCCATAATCCATTGACAGTCTGTTATGGGAGGTGCTTTGATTCAGTTGAGAAATTGACCACCTTTGACAGTTGAAAATGTGTAGCAAAAAGAGGCTACAATAAACAAAGATAACCTGATGTTAAGGTATGCACTATGCACCTTATAAAGGATTACTTACACTAAATTAAAGGTAACTGCTATCAATTATGTTTCAAGTCTATTTTCAAGTTCAAAAGATAACATTATATTTAGAAATGAACCAAGATTCTACAAGGAGCACCATCACAAAAAGTAGACAAACTTCGCTTTGGTATTATTCTTGAAAACTGATTCAGTAATTTGACACAGTCATCTGAAAAGAATATTGTTCACATCAGTCAGGATGGCAGTGTTATTTACAATGCCTTTTTTCTTTCCTTTTTTTGTGTGATGTGAAACATAGAATCTGAAGTATCTGTTGTGACAGATGTAATTAACCTTCTGGTTTCAGGTACACTTGGAGTCATAAACTAGTTTCTAGTTTTAATTAACATTGTAAACCTGCATAAAGTTTTCTGACTAGTCACGATTTGGCTCCCATGATCTTCGATTTAGGGAAACCCTTTTTCTGTAATGCAATTATATTACCAATGCTAAAGATATTCTCATAGATCTCAAAGTGGAAACTTCACAGTGATTGATAATCTCCTTTGCCTTCTTGAATGGTTCTTATGTTTGGAGTTATCCCCATTATGCTCCTTGCCAAGAAACCCCATTTCTGAATCAAGTATGTGGGAGGGTGCACAGCAGAAAGGCATTCTCGGATCAGTACCTGTCTATACCCAATGTGTCTAGCTCAGATCTAGTTAATGCATTCGGTATTCATTACTGAGACCTATGTCTTGATGAAAAAAGGTCTTGCAGAGAAGAGGGACAAACTTCTCTTCATCTGTCTATTGACACAACATATTAGCTCCATGCAAGACTTTGCAAGTTGTCCTTGGCACATTGATGAAAGATGCTCTATTCAAACCCTCAGTCTTTCACTGACAGTGACTCTTCTTAGCAGCAACCAAGATGGCTGTGATGGTCTTTGTTCTCCATGAATGCCAAAGAACACATATATGTTATGTCATCCAAAAATAAGACAAGAACAAATTATTTTATATACAACATACACCTAGCTAGCACTTCTTCTATAGGCCCAGATAGCAGACCTTCTATAGGCCCAGATAGCAGACCTTCTGACTTACATTGGGATCAGTGTCACCAGCTGCCTAAATTGCTGTTGAGATGTGTTCCAGTCATGTGATCTGACTGTGCCTGAAGTGTCACTGCAGCAGTCACTATATTTCTCTGAGAGATGACCCCATCCTGTGGTCAATACCATGGTTACTGGTTAGGCTGGGCTGAAAAAAACTTTTTTTTGGAATTTCTATATGCCAGTGGTATAGAAAGTTGGCTATGTGTCAAAAAAATATGAAAATTGGTGCAAAAAAAATTTTGTGGCATGCGACTTGTACTGGGCAACTCCGGCTTTTATGAAAATGCATATTTTCAGTCATTTTGCATGCGTTTTTATACCATTTTTTGGCCTGAGTCAGCTTCCTCGGTTTCAAAAGGCTCAATGGCATGCATCATAAACAGGTCGCTTATATTTAAGATATAGCCATTTCTGTGTTAATGTAGGGAATCAGAATTTGGCTATTTTTGCTAAAAATTGCCTTTAGAAATTGAAAATATCGGAATAAATAAATAAAAGATAATTCCAAGGTAACTGGCATATTGAAATTCCAAAAAATGTTTTTTCAGCCCACCCTATTACTGGTGCTCTTCTCAGCTGGCAATGCTAACACTCAAACCTGTGTGTATTTCAAAGTCACCACACTTGTCCATATTTGGATTTGTGACTCAACAGCAAGGCCTGGCAGCAAGAGACACTTGATGGGCAAGAGCAGGGTATATCTTCAGTACAATTTATAACCATGCTACAAATAATTTTATAATGCCTCATTAGAATATTTGAAATATCTATTCATTGTATTTGTACGAATGAATTCAATGCGAATGCACATATCTCATGCCTGACCAGTAGCTACATGCATATCCATCCCTGTATATTGAAGAATGGGATTCATTAAGACTTGTTAACTTTGGTTGAATCTTTACAACATTCCTAAATGGACATTATAGGACAATTTGAAAGTTGATTTTGTAATTGTGAGTCCTATTCTTTCACAAGTAGCCATCAAATAGCAACAAATAGCAATTTATCACGTGTTGTACCAATGAGATTGTATGGTATTGTATTAACAATACAATATCACATGATGACCTCAACAAGAAAACAGTTTCACTGTGTTTACTGGGTACACTATATTTCAATGAAGCTTTGCATGTCTATTTGAATCAGCCTTTTTAACAGGAGTGTGGGAAATGTGAGTATATTGCAGGACCATGGAAATCGTGAGTGATGCAAAAGTCCGTCTGAAAATTCCAGACATGCTCTGCCCTGAAAAAGGATTGATGATGTCTGTTGTCGATTTCCCTTTTTTTCTATTTCGAAACAAGCGCATTTTGCATCTTCCTGTTTTTTGCTGCCTTAGTTGAATGCTATGTTTGAATAAAAAGTATCACGCAAAATCCAAACTGTTTTAGAATCACAGAAGGGTCTGTTTCTGCTTTCATCCACAATTAAACACTCTTGTTACCTCATAAACCAAAGGAATATTTGCCTTGTATATTACAGCTGGTTTAACAGTTATGATAAGCAAACAGTAACATCATGTTATACCAAAATGTTTTTTACATGAAGCTGCTTATTTCCAATAAATTTCAACCAAACATGTTTCCCGTTTTAGTTTCTATACTCTGGCTCTCAGATGTGTTTTCTTGAAGGCATAAACACATTAAAGGCATTTGCGTGGGTCTTGTTTTAACCTGTCAAAGTGTTGGAACTTACATTACCAAATATTTTTGCATTTTGAGCAGTTTGGTAGCCCCAGGGGTGCTGTCAGCTTTGGCAGGCCAATGGTGGCTCTTTCTCACCACTGCTCCAACTCAAGATCTGATGAGGCCGACGTGATACCATTACCACTTATATGGCCTGACCTGATCACCTTATCATTTTGCCTCCAAAAGATAAATTCTGACTACTCAAATTATCATACAGCTACACTAAACTCTTGGCAACACTAAAAAAAGTAGGCTAATGCCAAGGGAAATCTTCTGTTTCGTGATGCAAACTATGAGATCGAGATTCACACGCTTGGCAAATTTCAATTTTTCGTTTATTGCAGCATCCTCGGAATAATTGATGTCAAAAGTACTTTTACCTCATTTGTGAGTTTGCTTGCATGTTATATAAAGTCAAATATTGGCCAATCAAAAGGTTGAAGAAGTTCATTCTCAAAAAAGTGACATTGCATATATACCCTATCTTAGATGATTAATGAAAAGTCACCATATTAAACCATACTATACTATAGTTCTATTGATCCAGGTTTTGTTGTTAAAATAATTTCTTCAGATACAAGACTACCCTGCATGTGGGAAAATTGCTCAATAGACCATAAAAAACCCAGACCAAATTACATGTTCATACTCTCACAATTATTTTGAACATGATTGCATTTTCAAACTTCAAGCTCATTCACTGTACACAAGTATTTCCCAGTCTGGTGAAACTGAGAACTGCATGCTGCTGCCACCTGGCACAAAAGTTGATTTCTGTCCCTAGAAATAGTTCCAATTTCATTGCACATTCACAAAATTTCTATTCAACATTGATGTATACCAGAGTCAGACTTGGCAATCACATTCTCTAAGGAAGTAGACAAGGCCATCAGCACACTCCGAAACAGCCCCGGTGTCTTCCAGACAAAATTGTGTGTCTTCCTCTGGTCGAAAGTAGGTGGACGCTCACAGGAGCTCTCTGAATAGCACACTAGTCACTAGGTGGCAACACAAGACAGCATATGTTCTGATCTGTGGCAATGCAAGAGCAGTCCACTTGTAGACAGAGTATTTCCAATGACTAATATCAGTATCTCAAGATTCTGGTTTGCTTGTGGGATGAGTACACGTATTAGCATGACACAGCACATTTCTGTGACAAGTAACACAGATTGTCCTGTGAGAGCATGTCAGTGTCTTTATGAGAATGTCGCCCAGGAGTTAAGTCCCACTATCTAACTGTCAGTCAATCTATCTTTCTGTGAATCTATTTTTCTATCTATTCACATATATATCTGTATTTATTGATCGTTTCTATTTGTTTATCAATCTGTCTATCGGTTTTTCAATTTCTTTATCTGTATATCTTTCTAACTTTCTATCTATATATATCTATCTTTTATATTTATCTATCCATGTATCTGTCTGCCTGCCTATCTTTCAAAATGTATGAAAGCTCAGTAAAAAAGGGAATGCCTCAAAATAATGGAAATGTGATAAATAGTTAACATATGAATGGGCACAACAAGCACGTGAATGTCATGTTTTCGGCTGCTGGCAGATCAGGATGCAGGCCAACCCAGGGGACAGGTGAATGTTGTCCTGCCACTCCGGTCCTGTTTATTCTTTTCATGATCATCCAAAGGGCTTGACAAGACCTTTGCAAATGACAGCCAAATACCTTATAAAACCTTCACATGCACTTTCTCACTTTATAGATATATCAATGACATTGCTGATAGTTTGACCAGCCACCTAAGTCATGTGTGGAGTAAAAAAAACTACTTTAATTACCTTGCTATTGGGGTCGTTCAGCTCTGACTGCATGCTTGCATGCAATTCATATTGGTGTAATAGAAAGTTCAATCCGTCAAATATGTGATGACATTCTGTAATTGTTCATAAACCAATCAGATCAGTGAAAAATGCCATGCAGTAGGCTGGAAAAGATTTCCTAAGTTGTGAGTCAAAACCACTGTAACTGGCAGCTGTCTGTGACTTTGCCATCTGCATATAATAACCAGTTTCTGGCACAGTCTCTTCTGACTGTTCTGATAAGACATTTCCTCTCAGCCTAGAGACTACCTTGTGCACATTTGTGTCCCACTTAATGCAGGCAATAACAGATACTTCTCCTTGGATGTCTGTAACCTGAGAACTTCTTCAGGTGTTTTCCCATTGCCGCAAATGTACTGATCCCATCCATTAGGCCTACATCTTGTCTCTACATGTGTATCATCTTGTTTTAGATTCTCTAACCCTGACATTGGACACTATCTTGCTATAGAGTGCAAAAGAGCTCTCATTGAGAGCTTCCATAAAGGTCAGCTTGTGTGTAAGAAAGTTGACCGATCTTTATTTCAAACTTGAGAAACAGAGTTGCTATCTCTGAAAAGCCATTAGTAAGATCTAATTACTGCTCTTTTCTAGTTAAGAGTTTAAAGTCAAAGGAAAAATTTGTCAATCCAGCCAAAAGTTTGTCGATGTATTGCTTTAACTTCTGCACAATGCATAGAGCAAGCCTCCCAGCAACCATAAAGTTGTGGCACAGACAAAGATGGCTTTGTTTTTCTCGTTAGAGTGGAGTGGATGCATATGAAAGCAAATGAGCTTGTTCAGATGTTTTAACTTTTGCAAAATATAGTAAGTCTGAAAAATTTCTTTATCTTGTTTCTGGTTGAATTAGGACCAGAAAAATTTTGGGATAAACGAAAGGCTGAGCTTTTTCATTGTTGACATAATTATATTTTTATTTTATTTTTTTATTAACAGAAAATATCATATTTGATATAATTGTCATAAAAATTGGTAATACAAAATCACATAATATAATGTTAACAGGTTCCAGCCACAGGAGTTAATGACCACAAGAATACATAAAGCAATTAAGAACATTAATTGTAATTATAATCTACATACATTGATTTGATATAAAAAATAAACCCCAAACCTATAATACACAATATCGCATCAACATAGATATTTATAAATACACATATCAAAATAGATATTTAGAAATACAGATTATTTACAACTGCACTTATGTGAAAGAGACATATTAAAATAATGAAACCTTTGGTTTAGAAGACACAATAACTGTGGTATCAACATTTATATATTATCAAATTATCATATTCCTGTTCTAGTAATATAGGCCTATCAATAAACACACATTTGCGCAGGTAATAATAATAAAAAAACAGTGGCTGCAGTCAATATATACAGGCATGAGATATTCACAAAATTTTAAGATATATATGTATGTCGGTACATGCATGTATTCACAAACTTCCACAAAACCATGTGTCGATGTAGGATATAGTTTGTTTCAAACATCAGCTCCAAGGAGAAATTTTGCTAGACAACTTAACATTGCGGGTTCTTCGTTTTTCATTATTGATGTAAATTTATCATTATCATTCAAAATCAGAAAATCATTTATTACGCTTGTTGCTGTCGAAAAAAAGGTTAACACGAAGCAACTCATTAGCTGGGCACACTATAAGGCAATGAATTTCAATCTCCACTACATTTAATGTACATTTTTCACATATTCTATTTGGTGCAGGAATTATTGGTTTATGGTCCCTTCCAGTTTCAATATGTAGCCTGTGTGAGCTAGTCCTAAATCTAGCGATTTTGATTAACATTTTTCGACTTTGTCTCAGCTTAAGATATGGTTCAAGTCTACAGTCAATCTTAATGAGCTGTCTCTGAGAAAATCAGGCGGATAGCCATATACCGTAAAACAGGGTTACTTTGTCCGTTCTGTACTACCTTGGCCGCCAAATGAGAAAAAGATTCAGTATCCTGTATCTCTCAAACCAATATAGATACCATAAAATTTCTTTTGCATCTGCTAGAGTAACTTGTCTACTTTTAATGTACATTAATTTTGTTTCAATATCATGATACCAGTGCTTCTTGTGAAGGCCATTCTGGGAAAAAACAGATTTGCAAAAAAGTGTGATTTTGCAGGGAATTGTCTACTTTGTTCTGGCTGGGTCAAGTGCAAGCTTACGCAGTGAAAATTGTGGACGATTTTCAAAGATAATATATCACAGTTTCAAACTACACAGGATTTGTTTATATGTTATGCAATTTAGTGAGTTTAGGGCTATGGCCAATGTTACCCCAAATCTCCAAGTCAGTGTTCTTTGGCCACCCCTGGAAATGGTAATTGACAAGAGTTGGAACACTCCGTAGTTAATAGCAGTTAAGGAGATATAAACCTTGATTTGACAAACAGGCGTATGACCCTGAAAATTATGTTGACTGCCATAGATGCTAAAAAATACCATAAATGGTCCAATGAAATAATTGCAATTTACGACTTTTAACAAGCTTAACATAGCGATGATGTGCTTGATGCTAGGGAAGCTGTGAAAAACCGTAGACATATGAATTCATCCAAAATAGCATTAGACAAAGTTATTTCATCTTGGATTATTTTTTATGGTGTTTGTCAACATAATGTTACATCGGTGAATTATGGTGAATTACGCAAAAAATTGAAAATTAGAATAGAACTGTAAAATGTCATTTGATTGATAAAAATTGTTTTAAAATGACACCTTTTATGACTGGTAGCATATCTTACATTATTGTGACCTAAAAACTGGGGTATGTTCACGCTATGTTATCCTGAACAGGAGGCAGTAGTACACGGGAGTGTGGTACACTTATCAATGCTTAATTTTTGGTCAGAAATCTGCGAATGAGTCATAACTCATTCTAGATTACAAAAATACATTGCTCGGCTTTTTGGGTGGCCAAAATAACATAACTAATTAAATTCTACTGCGGTACATGGTATTACATGCTTAAAATCTAAGGCGGCCAAAGTTACCCCAACTCTGGGGTTACTTTGGCCGACCCTTTAATTATGTTATAAAACATAGAACCATGATAGATTTTGAAGAGATTTTTGACAGATGCAAACCTCAATGTACTGGCTGTGTTATGGCACAAAACTGTTTATATTCAATTAATAGTTTTTCTCAAAACACAAATTTAGTAGTCCGAAACGGCCAAAGTAACCCCGTTTTACGGAAACAATGAAACAGTGAAATGGATTAGATGGTTTTAAAATGGTTTCTTTGGTTTTCAAGAACTTGCAGTGTCATGAGTTATAGGAGCGCCCTTTAAAGTGCCTTGTGCACGTTATTTTTGTAGGATGGTTTTCCTGGGTCTCTAAAATGGTATTTAAACAATGTTCATGTTCCTGTAAAGTTGATCAACACAATCTTAGGCAAATTAAACCCTGTGTACAAAGTTTGAATGAAATTGGTGCAGTAGTTTGTCTCAAAATGCGTCCACAAGATTCCAGAGAAGGACAGTAACAATAGGGCAGAATGCCCTAAAAAACATGAATTCTATTGATATGGCTATTAAGTTAAAAGGAGATAATGTGTTGATCTATAAATAAACAAAAGGTTTTAGCAATTTTATCAGTGCCACTTATATTCAAAGTAGCTGAATAGCAAAGTATGAGTTGAAATATCTTCTAAAAATAACTTGAGTGATGTGCAAGTCAGTATCCCAAAGGAAACCAGGCACTGACACTCTGTTATACACAGGAAAAAAAAAGGCAGTTGATGAAGCTTTATTGCACATTGTTGAACTTCAATTTGCACAATTATCATCAATTTTTATTATAATCGGCTCAGTTTCCTAAAAACATTATCATTTCTTTCCTCCTTAACATCCAGTCATGTTACACAACACCAATAATACTGTATGGCTAACAAAGCTATCTTAATACAAGCAGAGCAGCACACATTGCATTGATTTCAAAAGCTCTGAATTCCTTTTGGTAGATCAGGAACGCAGAATGTATCCTCAAACGACTATTTCATTTGACAATATTTTCCCCAGCAAATTAAAGTGCTTATGTTAATTTGAGGATAACAGCCCACTAGCAGTGTAAGGGGAAAGCATTGACTATCCCTGCCCTGAATACAAACATTTTGACCCAAAAAACATCACTCTAGCCCAAATAGATCTGATGATATGAGCAAAAAAGGGTTTCAGATGGCCATTTTGGGAAACTCCAAGATGGCCGCCATAGCCAATTAAATAATATATGGAAATACCAGTTTTTAGAATCCTTGGTGTTTAAGCTTTCTCAAAATGTATGGATCAACAGATACAATTAATATACATCAGGACCCTATCTACGTCATTGATTCATGATTTTTGTCGTACGTCAGAATTCGGAAATATCCGTATTTTGATAGGAGCTGTACAATGTATTATGATATTTAAGGATAATTCCTTTTTCTACTTGATGAAAATAACCTGTTCTATAGTTAAGCATTATATTATCAGCGGTATTACATGATTCGGATATTTTAGAGGGTGTTAGATGCCAAAAAACTGCAATTTTTGGATTTTTTGGTGTTTGACCTTGACATTTCGTGGTGACCTTGACCTTTGATGATCAAAGTAACCCCATAAATCAGTTTCCCATGTCTGAAAACATAGGAATTGACACTTTATTTGATGAAATAGGGGTGTTATTAGCTGAGATATGAAAAATTTTGAATTTTGTGGTTCCGTCATTTTGCCTCAAAATTGTCCGTTTTTGAGTTATTTATTGTGTCAATTACAAAAATATACGGTAAAGTTCCACCAAACGGAAATTGGGTTTTGGAGGTTCAAGGCATTCCTGATGATGCCCCATGGTTACTTTTTCCATCGACGCGCTCAGATTTTAGAATTACATCGTCGAAGTTGGGCATTTTTGCTGTATATTTTAATTTAAATATATTTTAGGCAGTTTTGACATCTATTTTCGAATAGGCCCAATAGCATGGAAAAATTTGTCGGACGACAAAAGTTTTGGCTGCCGCGTACTATCATTTATGGAGATAATAAGTTTTTCCTGCACTTGCCAATTTGCAAGCTGAAACATAGTTCTTCAATTCTGAATTTGAACAAATGTAAAATATGAATAATGATGAAAACAATCCAATTTTTTGAGTTTTTTTACTTTTAACCCTGAATATTCTTTACATTGTGTGCGATAAAAACCTGAAATGGCATTTAATCATATATTGCAGAAAGATGCATGTGACCTGTGGGGTAAACATCAGACTCATAAACAGATATTGACAAAAAATATAAAACATTAATTTTTGAACTTCAGCAATACAGCCTATGCTAATGATGACATATCTTCATTATAACCTATGAACAGGGAATAGAAAAAAAACACTTAAAATGACGCTCATCTTGGCATTTCTCCTGTAATAAAGAACAATCATTTCCATAAATATGCCAGATAGAAGAATGCTCTTATCCTTGGACACCTGTTCATGGATGGGCATAAAGACAGAAATGTGAGTCTAGCGGTGGAGAATGGTTTGTCTTCAAAGGCACGAACTGCTGCAATAATTGCAGGTGATTAAACAAATAGCATAGGGACCTAAGGTATCAATATCCTATCTGTGTAAACACTGCATGAAGCTTTTGTAAAGAAGATACTTTTTCATCTCTTTTGAAAGTAGCAGCAGCATCTGATGTCCTTCGGCTTTGTAAATATTGTTAAGCAAAAGTGTTCACCTCAGAAAGTCGTTGATTCAAGGATTCCAAAAGCACAGTCCGGAATAGCAAAACACCAAGGCTGTAGAAGTTTGCTCTTTGTCTTTGATGAGTTTTACTGTGAGCTATCCGTTGATCTACCTTTTGGTCTGGCAGATGTATAATGCATCTCAGGTGGTGTTGAAGTATTTTTCTATTTGTTCATTTGAATTTCAATACTGACATAATCTGACTTGTCTGAATCTGTGCCATTTCTAGAAACTTGTGACTGAGTTCAAAATTCGTGCACAAACCCAGAAAACACTGCTGAATATGATATTGATTTGGTTCAACTACAAAGTCAAAATACTCCCTATGCATGATTATTAGGGTGGCCCAAAAAATAAAATTTATGAATTTCTCTTCGCACAACCCCTCATTTAAAGAGAAGAGGTGAAAAAACCACCCTGTTAAAACTTCAGAAAAGTCGGTCAAGTCTAAGTGGTCTCTCAAGGCCCCTCAATTCTCAGCAAAAAGGAAAAATTCAACCATTTTTTCGCCAATGCGCGGTTCCTTATAACTTAGACAATTTGGACAATACTGCATTTCATTTGTTGGAAAGGTCTAAAAAAGAGCTTCAATTTGCATACCAACATTATTGGTCTAAGACAATATCTCTACTCTCAAGGGCTCTTCCTTTTGCACTGTTATGCGTGACATGGTTGCTGAAAGACCGATGCTAACAAAAGAAAGACTTTTAATTTAAGTTCCTGAATGACCAAGCATTGAAAAAAAAAATTTTAATATGAGTGATGAAATTTTATGTTGAAGTTTGTTGCAAACTCGTAAAATAGCAGAGATGGGCATGTGATATTTTAAATTATATCTTCATCCAAATTTATTACAGGGCAACATGATGGCTACCTCTAGAAAGACAATACTCTTATGTTTCACATGGTATAAATCATGCTGTCCTATATTTAACTCTCATAAAGTTAAAATATGAAATGTAACACCCCTCTTCGATATTTTCAGCACTTTAGACAAAATGTAACATTAAAACTTTACAGCCCATAAAGCAGGTTTCCCTTTAGTAAAAAAAAGTTTAATGTTTTATCGGGTCATCCTGCCTTTTGGAGAATAAAAAAAGTTAATTGCCAATGAAATTAAATGAAAATCTTTCTTGAACAGGTTTAGTCATTCAGCAGCACTTGCGCACATAAGAACTGTTAGCTGAAGAGTCCAAGGGAGTTAAGATATAGACCATTAATGTTGGCATGCAAATTGAAGCTCTTTTTGAGACCTTTCCATTTCCAACCATGGCAATCAGAATGTTGTACATTACCAATTGACAAAGTTGTGGCAAACTGCGTATTGGTGAAAATGGTTGAAATTTTATTTTTTGTTAAGAATTGAGGGGTCTTGAGAGACCACATAGACTTGATTGATTTTCATGAAATATCAACAAGGTGCTTTTCACCACTTCTACCAAAATTAGGGGGTGTGCGATGTGAATTTCAGAAAAAAATATTTTTCCTGTACATTTTTAAGCCACCCTAATAATTATGAGTTGTTGCTTCTCTGTGTTTGCTATTGTCAAAAAGAACTCACTTGGAGACAATACAAAATTTGTTGAAGGAGTTTCTTTGAATGGTACTACAATTTTCCTGTGGCTGGAGCCTAAGGCGTATTGCTTGCTGCCATTGCATTGAAAATGCAAGCATTCTACCAAGCTATACACAGTGGTTGAGCCAATAGCAATGATACAAAGTGTAATTCAGATCTGCTACAGCTGTACACTAACATGCTAACAAGCCAAATGAGCCATGCCAGCCAATCAATCAATGATCAATACATAATTGGGATCTCAAAGAAGACACTGGCTGTCCCTTGCATCATTCATGGATGTAGATATCTTGCGTGCAGGAACCACTCACCAGAGTCACGCAAATTCTTCCTTAAACATTCCTGGATCCTACCATTGATAATCAACATTACTGCACACTGTTTGCTCTGCCCTGCCAAGGAACCGTAATGAAGGATTTTCAAATTATTTTTTTACACTCACTAGTATAATTTTTCCGAATGGTGGTCAAACATATAGGCTTCTGAAATATATATAGCCATGGCATCCTTTAAAAGATCATTTAGAGATATTGATCTATAAACTAAGAATATCGAATGCCACTCATTACCGTACTCAAGATAAATGTCATGCAATCTTACAGGCTGAGACTCACTGTGACTTGCGCTTCCATTTGCTGACATGTGACGCTATATACAAATTGGGTTGCAGGGCAGGCATTAGATTACTAACTGAGCAGAGTTCCAGTCATGGACGGTAATAACAGGAGGCCGAAGTGATACCTCATTGAATTGTGATGACTGCTGTGGCGCTTGGCGCAAAGGCTACTATTAGCTTATAAATGCTTTAAAATATGTTTTTAAAATGTCAATCTTCTGTTTTTCAGTACTCATCATTTTAGTTTTTACCGGCTGAACATTTTTAAAATAATATTTTTTCTTTGTGTATAGTGTATACGTTGTAAAAAGGAAATGAAAAAGAAAAACGACTTTCATCAAAAATTTTAGTCGAGCACAATATAAGATTTTTTAAAATTTCTTTATCTTCTTCAAGTATGAAAATGAAACACAAAAGTAACAAGCTCCAGTTGCGATAGAGCCAGAAATGAGGGTCCCAAGTGACAAACAGAAACCAATCAATGGAGTCTGTAAGCTCATGTGACAATTACACAATTCCATTGGGGAACAATTAGCATGGTGGCCCAGCTGCTGGTTCCCTGAGCTACTCTCCTTGCCCACACATAGCGTCAGGTTTCAGCAAGAGCTTATCTAGCAAATGAAGCAAGCTGAAGATGATGTCACACATTATAAGTATAGTAGTGAAGTGGCCAGTTGGGCAGTATTTTGTGCGCTAAGGTAAGACAATGTGTGGTCTTAAGTGGGACATTTACATTGTTTACTTTTGATTGTTTTTAAACAATTGGTAGCTGTTTGAATAACAGAATACTTTTTGAGAAAACACCAAATATAAAACAGAAACATTCCTGATTTAAAATCATACTAAAGTGACAAATATGCCCAGAAAATATGATTGTGTGATGGTTATTTTTGAACCTGCCAAATTTCATTATATATCGTTTACCGACAACATCTCATATCAAGTTGCACTTGTTGCCTTAGGTTGCTGCGGATGGTTTTGTGAAGCCCTGTCAGGAATTTATCACCTTCAATTACATTGGAAAGCCAGCAGCTGTGCCAGAATGTTACTGCCCCCTTCCTCTCTAAATGCAATAATATAATTGTCACACAGATCTTCCAGATGTTACTGGACTCTCCTTTTCTAAACTTAAACACAAGCTGTGAAAGCAACATTTTAATGTGCAGCTCAATCTAGAATTATTGAAAGTGTGATTTTGATATAATAATGATGAAAGTTACGGTTAGATGATATTCCTTATATTTATTTTCCTCTTGGTATGTAAAATGTAGGTGCATCTTTCTTGAAGTAATTTTCTCCATGTATGCGGTAATGGTTCATATATCTATGTTGCCCTTCAGATACCCTGACTGTTTCAGATAATATGCTTCCAATTAGGGAATATGATACCACCAGGATCTTAGCATTTCACTATTCCCCTTGCTAGTTGGCCAGCTAAACAGGATGTCCATAATCCATTGGCAGTCTGTTATGGGAGGTGCTTTGATTCAGTTGAGAAATTGACCACCTTTGACAGTTGAAAATGTGTAGCAAAAAGAGGCTACAATAAACAAAGATAACCTGATGTTAAGGTATTCACTATGCACCTTATAAAGGATTACTTACACTAAATTAAAGGTAACTGCAATCAATTATGTTTCAAGTCTATTTTCAAGTTCATAAGATAAAATTATATTTAGAAATGAACCAAGATTCTGCAAGGAGCTCCATCACAAAAAGTAGACAAACTTCGCTTTGGTATTATTCTTGAAAACTGATTCAGTAATTTGACACAGTCATCTGAAAAGAATATTATTCACATCAGTCGGGATGGCGATGTTATTTACAATGTCTTTTTTCTTTCCTTTTTTTGTGGTGTGAAACATAGAATCTGAAGTATCTGTGGTGACAGACATAATTAACCTTCTGGTTTCAGGTGTGCTTGGTGTCACTAACTGGTTTCTAGTTTATAATTAACATTGTAAACCTGCATAAAGTTTTCAGAGTAGTCACGATTTCGCTCCCATGATCTTTGATTTAGCGAAACTCGTTTCTCTTATGCAATTATATTACCAACGTTAAAGATATTATCATAGGTCTCAAAGTCACAACTTCACAATGATTGATAATCTCCTTTGCCTTCTTGAATGGTTCTTATTTTGGAACTATCCCCATTATGCATCTTGTCAAGAAACCCTATGTCTGAATCAAGTATGTGGGCAGAAAGGGATTCTCGGATCAGTTCCTGTCCACAACCAATGTGTCTAGCTCAGATTTAGTTAATACATCCTGTATTCATTACTGAGACCTATGTCTTGATATGGGGGGGGGGGGGGCTTAATTTGCCTTTTTGGGAAATTCAATATGTATACCAGCCCAATTTGTGCCATTGGGCCCCCCATTAACAAAAAAACCATTTTTAAAAAAATCTGACAAGTGCTACCTCCGTTGACATATGCCTTGAAGTTTTTGTGATTTAAAATGCTTGCTAGAATATTTATGTCTACTGCGTTTAGTGACTACTAGACATAAAACAAAACAAATAGTACCAATGAATTCGTCTTGTCAAGAGCTTTAAAATGAGTACCAACACGATGGGTCTACTATGATTTTTGTTGTCACAGTTATTAGGAAATATTACTGTAAATTGCAGCGAGTAGTGCCTTCAACTTAACTCGATGAAGATAAAAAAAGCTCAAGTGTTTAAGTGAAATATCTAATACCAAGTACAATTGTATTTAAATCTCAATTTGGCATCTGAACATATTTTATGAGTTAACCATTCGCAAAACTTTCATTGCTCAGATTGCTTTATTCTGAAAACCTATTGCTTTTATTGGGATAACACAATATTGCCGATTCATTCACTTACACTCATAATGATTTTAAGCAATGCACAGAAATGAATTCTTTAAGGTATGCTAACAGAAAATAGCCTATCATAATTTTTGATAATTATTATCCTACAATTAATTTAATAAATTTATAATACACTGCAATGTCAGGCAATTGGTTTAGGAATATTGAAGTTACGAGAAATGATATGTCCCAAAACTTATTTGTAGAATAATGTATTCTTGTGAATGACAGCAGACCTATTTCAAGATCAAGCCATCCATGAATGAGCAAGATATTATTGCCTACTCTGATTGAGACTTACATTCTGACAGGTAATGTAGCCCTGATAATGTGGATACTATAAATATCACTATTCAATAAACAGGAAATTTGGATGTCTGAAAACTTTGATGCTTTTTGTGTTAGCAGTTAGATCAGACATTCCTTACCCAGAAATTAGGACAAGTTATTTAAGTAGACTGTACATTTTGCAAAATGACATAATTATTTAATAGACTCGGAAATATCTGAACTAACGCTTCAAGGGAAGCGATCATCTTTCATGACATATGAATTGGCAGTTGATTCTGAAACCTAAGTAATAAATACATTATCATGGATCTCCCTTGGAAGTAGTATTTCAATGATTTGTGGAATGTCATTAATTTATCAAAGTATTTTGTACTTGGGAGTCTTAGAATTTTCTTGTGAGCCAGATGGGCCAGGCTTTAGATAAATAGTCAGGACCCTTCAACCACACATAGGAAGCTTACTAGCCGTTGATGCTATTCTTACTTCTTCTGTTTTTCATTGCCATACAAACGCTTTATAGCATGCTGACCATAACATTTACAGTAAAAAAGAAATACCAAGTTGTTATTTCCATTCCTAAATGTATATTTTAAAGCACAAAATATGTAAAATCAATTTATTTTTTAAGACCAAGACTCCTGGCAAGAATCCTGTTTGAAAAAAAAGTATATTTATAATTGGTAGCGTTTGCTTATGAAATATGAATGCCAGAATTGTTTGACATTAAATGTTGTTCGAAATGGCATCGACTTTAGTTTAACGGATATATATAGCTTCCTGGTTTTCATTTTGAAGGAAATTTTCCAGAGAATCCAAATATGTTATCCCCATTCATCTGTGATAGGGCCAAAGATATCGCGAACCGCGACTTTGTGGAAGCATAATATATCCTGAAAACTTCAAGGCCTATGCAGTGGCGTCCCTATGGGGGGGCATGGGGGGTACAGGCCCCATATTGGACCTGTGCCCCCCCAGGTGCCCCCATATGAACTTTCCAACTCTGGCTAAAATATACAATTAGTATAGCGAGTGCCCCACCTGAGAATCGCGTGCCCCCCCAGGTGCCCCTCCCGCTCGAGACCCCCCAGTTACGCCACTTGGCCTATGTCAAGGGCGTAGCGATGCTTCAATTTTCAAAATTTTTAAAAATTTTCATAACTCACCTAATGCCACATTTTGAGCCGGTATACATACAAAAGTAGGATTAAGCCCCCCCCTACCTGATGAAAAAAGGTCTTGCAGAGAAGAGGGACAAACTTCACTTCTTCTCTCTATTGACACAACATATTAGCTCCATGCAAGTTGTCCTTGGCACATTGATGAAAGATGCTCTATTAAAACCCTCAGTCTTTCACTGACAGTGACTCTTCTTAGCAGCAACCAAGATGGCTGTGATGGTCTTTGATCTCCATGAATGCCAAAGAACACATATATGTTATATCATCCAAAAGTAAGACAAGAACAAATTATTCTATATGCAATATACACCTAACTAGCACTTCTTCTATAGGCCCAGATATCAGACCTTGTGACTCACAGTAGGGTCAATGTTACCAGCTGCGTAAATTGCTGTTGAGATGTGTTCCAGTCATGTGATCTGATTGTGCCTGAAGTGTCACTCCAGCAGTCACCATATTTCTCTGAGAGATGACCCCATCCGCTGGTCAATACCATGGTTACTGGTGCTCTTCTCAGCTGGCAATGCTAACACTCAACCCTGTGTGTATTTCAAGAGTCACCGCACTGGTCCATACTTGGATTTCTGATTCAACAGCAAGTCCCAGCAAGTGAGATTGGATGGCCAAGAGCAGGGTGTATCTTCAGCACAATTTATAACCAAGCTGTAAATATTGTATAATGCCTCATTAGAATATTTAAAATATCTAGTCATTGTATTCATATAAATGAATTCAATGCGAATGCACATATCTTATGCCTGACCAGTAGCTGCATGTATGTATATCCCTTTATGTCCCTGCCACTCTCATTTCCCTTGGCACTTTGCGCATATATATGTCAATTGAAGGTCAATGATCGATGAATATCCACCTGCACACCAATTACTGTACAGACCAATTACTGTACAGAGTTGCAAATTCTGGTACAAAATAACGTTCAATCTCAAAATTTATGTAGATAAAATGTTATCTGTACAAGTGTTTGCAACTCTATACAATAATTAATAAACAAACACCAATTTAGACAAAATCTTTGGCGTTGGACTTCGAATCCCCTTATAGGACAATTTGAAAGTTGATTTTATAACTGTCAGTCTCATTCTTTCACAAGTAGCCATCAAATAGCAACAAATAGCACTTTATCAGGTGTTGATCCAATAAGATTGTATTGTATTGTAATATCACATGATGAACTCAACAAGAAAACAGTTTCACTGTGTTTACTGTGCTCAATATATTTCAATGAAGCTTTGCATGTCTATTTGAATCAGCCTTTTTAACAGGAGTGTGGGAAATGCGAGTATGTTGCAGGACCTTGGAAAGCGTGAGTGATGCAAAAGTCCGTCTGAAAAATCCAGACATGCTCTGCCCTGAAAAAGGATTGATGATGTCTGTTGTCGATTTCCCTTTTTCCTTTTTGGAAACAAGCTCATTTTGCATCTTCCTCTTTTTTGCTGCCTTAGTTGAATGCTAGGTTTGAATAAAAAGTTCCATCCAAAATCCAAACTGTTTTAGAATCACAGAAGAGTCTGTTTCTGCTTTCATCCACAATTAAACACTCTTGTTACCTCATAAACCAAATGAATATTTGCCTTGTAGTATATTACAGCTGGTTTAACAGCTATGATAAGCTAACAGTAACATCATCTTATACCGAAATGTTTTGCACATGAAGCTGCTTATTTCCAATAAATTTCAACCAAACATATGTTTCCCATTTTAGTTTCTATACTCTGGCTCTCAGATGTGTTTTCTTGTAGGCATAAACACATTAAAGGCATTTGCGTGGGTCTTGTTTTAACCTGTCAAATTGTTGGAACTTACATTACAAAATATTTTTGCATTTTGAGCAGTTGGGTAGCCCCAGGGGTGCTGTCAGACTGGGCAGACCACAGTCTGGAGCAGACGCTCTCTTATGTGTCACGTGGTTTCGAGAGGCGAAGCCTCGAGCGTCTGGCAACAAATGTTGTCGCACAACTTGGGTCAGCCAGTGCTAAGTGTCGAGAAACAGATTAGAAACTTGTCAACACACTTCAGTGACTTCATGGAGGTATTTCACCTCGTTTCATGAAGATAAGCCATGCCAGCTTACCAGTATTGTCAAATGTTCACACTACTTGTCCAAAAACGACTTTTCAAAAGGGACTACTTTGTTAGTCTCACCCACCTGTCAAATAGTGTCCCAATCCGCCAATTTGAATCAGCTGTTTAAAAAAGGCTGTTTTCCAAGTTTAGCTCCACTGTCATAGTCACACAACCATGTGTATATCAGCTTTGCAATCAGATAATTAATCCCAGCTGAAGTTGCAGTAAATTTACCACTCTTGTCTCCCCAAAATGACAGGGGAAAGGCAGACACGAAATCCACGTGGTTTGTTTTGACTGGAACTTGTTGCTAAAAATAGACTGAACTTTTGAGAAATGTTTAATTTTTTTTCCAAATTCAGGATTAAACATTGTCATCTTCGCTGCATATGACATATTTTTCTTTGTAACTAAATAATTTAATGTAAACTGAGCTATCTATCTAAGTTTATGAAAATATTTCTGGTTTCCACGGAAACTGCCGACTTTTGAGCCGAGCATTAGTTACAAGACCTCTGGCATGCTGCCATCGCCCCCCCCCCCCTACTCAGCCAGAGAGCGTCTGCTCAAGACTGGGCAGGCCATAATGATTGATGGCTCTTTCTGACCACTGCTCCAACTCAAGATCTGATCAGGCCGACGCGATAACATCACCACTTCTATGGCCTGACCTGATCACCTTATCATCCAGAAGACAATTCTGACTACTCAAATTATCATACAGCTGCCCTAAACTCTTGGCAACACTAAAGAAAGTAGGCTAATGCCAAGGGAAATGTTCTCTTTCGTAATGCAAACTATGAGATTGAGATTCACACGCTTGGCAAATTTCAATTTTTCGTTTATTGCAGCATCCTTGGAATAATTGATGTCTAAAGTATTCTTTATCTCATTGGTAAGTTCCCTTGCACGTTAAATAATTTACATATTGGCCAAATCAAGAGGTAGAAGAAGTTAATTCTCAAAAAAGTGACATTGTATATATACCCTATTTTAGATGATTAATGAAAAGTCACCATATTCAACCAGACTAAAATCCTATCAATCTAGATTTTGTTGTAAAAATAATTTCTTCAGATACAAGACTACCCAGCATGTGGGAAAATTGCTCAATAGACCATAAAAAAAGGAACAAATTACATACTCTCACAATTATTTTGAACATGATTGCATTTTCAAACTTCAAGCTCATTCACTGTAGACAAGTATTTCCAATGACTAATATCAGTATCTCAAGATTCTGGTTTGCTTGTGGGATGAGTACACGTATTAGCATGACACAGCACATTTGTGTGACAAGTAACACAGATTGTCCTGTGAGAGCATGTCAGTGTCTTTATGAGAATGTCGCCCAGGAGTTAAGTCCCACTATCTAACTGTCAGTCAATCTATCTTTCTGTGAATCTATTTTTCTATCTATTCACATATATGTCTGTATTTATCAACGTTTCTATTTGTCTATCAATCTGTCTATCTGTTTTTCAATATATCTATCTGTATATCTTTCTAACTTTCTATCTATATATATCTATCTTTTATATTTATCTATCCATGTATATGTCTGCCTGCCTATCTTTCAAAATTTATGAAAAGTCAGTAAAAAAGGGAATGCCTCAAAATAATGTAAATGTGATAAAATGTTACCATATGAATGGGCACACCAAGCATGTGAATGTCATGTTTTTGGCTGCTGGCAGATCAGGATGCAAGCCAACCCAGGGGACAGGTGAATGTTGTCCTGCCACTCCGGTCCTGTTTATTCTTCGCACGAGATAATCATCCAAAGGGCTTGACAAGACCTTTGCAAATGACAGCCACATACCTTATGAAACCTTCACATGCCCTTTCTCACTTTATAGATATATCAATGACATTGCTGATAGTTTGACCAGCCACCTATATCATGTGTGGAGTTATAGCTACTTTAATTACCTCGCTATTGGGGTCATTCAGCTCTGACTGCTTGCATGCAATTCATATTGGTGTAATAGAAAGTTCAATCCGTCAATATGTGATGACATTCTGTAATTGTTCATAAACCAATCAGATCAGTGAAAAATGCCATGCAGTAGGCTGGAAAAGATTTCCAAAGTTGTGAGTCAAGACCGCTGTAACTGGCAGCTGTCTGTGACTTTGCCATCTGCATATAATAACCAGTTTCTGGCACAGTCTCTTCTGACTGTTCTGATAAGACATTTCCTCTCAGCCTAGAGACTACCTTGTGCACATTTGTGTCCCACTTAATGCAGGCAATAACAGATACTTCTCCTTGGATGTCTGTAACCTGAGAACTTCTTCAGGTGTTTTCCCATTGCCGCAAATGCACTGATCCCATCCATTAGGTCTACATCTTGTCTCTACATGTGTATCATCTTGTTTTAGATTCTCTAACCCTGACATTGGACACCATCTTGCAAAAGAGTGCAAAAGAGCTTTTTTTACCGCAAAGTGTCATTGAGAGCTTAAATAAAGGTCAGCTTGCGTGTAAGAAAGTTGCCTGATCTTTATTTCAAACTTGTAAAACCGAGTTGCTATCTCTGAAAGTAATTAGTAACATCTAATCACTGCTCTTGTCTAGTTAAGATTTAAAAAAATTTGTCAATCTAGCCAAAAGTTTGTCGATGTATTGCTTTAACTTCTGCACAATGCATAGAGCAAGCCTCCTAGCAACCATAAAGTTGTGGCACAGACAAAGATGGCTTTGTTTTTCTCGTTAGAGTGGAGTGGATGCATATGAAAGCAAATGAGCTTGTTCAGATGTTTTAACTTTTGCCAAATATAGTAAGTCTGACAAATTTCTTTATCTGGTTTTTGGATGAATTTCGGACCAGAAAATTTTGGGATAAACGAAAGGCTGAGCTTTTTCATTGTTGACATAAGTATATTGCAATTGCCAAGTTGCAAGCTGAAACATAGTTCTTCAATTCTGAATTTGAACAAAATTTAATATAAATAAATATATATTCTTTTATTGACATTTTCAAATATCACAGTTGATACATATGTCATTTGTAATGTTTAAAATCAAACGATATTAATCATATATGCAATATAAACTATATACAAAACATTAATTATATATATGCAATAAATAGCTAAAATTCAAGAATGAGTAATAAAACTTTCAGATAAAAGATAAAAGAGCACCAAACACACGATTAAAAGAAATACAAACTAGGTTCCAGCCACCCAAATAGTAATGAAGTAAAATTGCAATTGATTAAGACCAGAGCAACAGACATACAAAAAAACAAATATATAGTCTAATTAACAATGCATGATATTACATATTCCAGACATTATTTACAAAACTGGCATCATATAACATTCACGGTTGCTTTAACAATGCTACAATAAAAAAAAAAAAAATTCTAAATAGTTCATTAAATGTTAAAATTAATTCATTTCATTAAAGTGTAAAGTGTAGGCTTATTATTATTGTTTTCATAATTATCTTGATTCTGTTCTTTGACCATGTGGATGTAGGAGATATGTTGCTTTAGACGTCAGCCTGAAGTAAAAATTTCCCTAGTATATTTAGTAGGTCAGGTTCCTTACTTTTCATTATTGATGTAAATTTGTCACTATCATTCAAAGACAGAAAATTGTTGATAAATTTAGTAGCTGTTGAGAACAAATTTTCCCGGAAAGATTCATTAGCAGGGCATACTATAAGGCAATGGATTTCATCCTCCACCATATTTAATGGACACTTTTCACATGTTCTATTTTCTACAGGAGTCACTGGTTTTTGATGTCGACCTGTTTCAATTCGTAAACTATGAGAACTAGTATAAATATGAATAGTAGTGAGAACAATCCATCTTTTTGAGTTTTTTAAAACTTTGAAACCTGAATATTCTTTACATTGTGTGCGATAAAAACCTGAAATGGCATTTAATCATGTATATTGCAAAAAGATACATGTGACCTGTGGCATAAAATATCAGACTCATAAACAGATATTGACAAAAAACATAAAACATTAATTTTTGAACTTCAACAATACAGCCTATGCTAATGATGACATATCTTCATATTAAACCTATGAACAGGGAATAGAAAAAAACACTTAAAATGACACTCATCTTGGCATTTCTCCTGTAATAAAGGCCAATCATGTCCATAAATACACCTGAAGAATGCTCTTATCCTTGGACACCTGTTCATTGATGGGCATAAAGACAGAAATGTGAGTCTAGTGGTGAAGAATGTTTTGTCTTCAAAGGCACGAACTGCTGCAATAATTGTAGGTGATTAAACAAATAGCATAGGGACCTAAGGTATCAATATCCTATCTGTGTAAACACTGCATGAAGCATTTGTCAAGAAGATGTCTTTTTTATCTCTCTCAAAAGTAGCAGCAGCATCTTACATCCTTCAGCATTGTAAATATCGTTATTCAAAAGTGTTCACCTCAGAAAGTCTTTGATTCAAGGATTCTAAAAGCACATTCCTCAATAGCAAAACACCAAGGCTGTAGAAGTTTGCTCTTTGTCTTTGCTGAGTTTTACTGTGAGCTATCCGTTGATCTCCTATTTGTTCATTTGAATATCAATACTGACATAATCTGACTTGTCTGAATCTGTGCCTTTTCCAGAAACTTGTGACTGAGTTCAAAATTTGTGCACCAATCCAGAAAACACTGCTGTATTATGATATTGATTTGGTTCAACTACAAAGTCAAAATACTCCCTATTCATAATTATTAGGGTATTCCAGAAAAAAAAATTTACGATTTCTCTTTGCACAACCCTCAAGAGAAATGGTGAGGAAACCACCCTGTTAAAACTTCAGAAAAGTCGGTCAAGTCTAAGTGGTCTCTCAAGGCCCCTCAATTCTCTTCAAAAAGGAAAAATTCAACCATTTTCGCCAATGCGGGGTTACTTATAACTTAATCAATTTGGACTATACTGCATTTCCATTGTCGGAAAGGTCTCAAAAAGTTTCAAATTGCATACCAACATCATTGGTCTGACACAATATCTCTACTCTCATGGGATCTTCCTTTTGCACTTTTATGCGTGACATGGTTGCTGAAAGACCGATGCTGACAAAAGAAAGACTTTTAATTTATTTTCAATAGAAATTGCTTTTATTCTCATTTTCGAAGTTCCAGAATGACCAAGCATTGAAAAAAAACATTTTTGACCTGGGGAATGCATGGTTTATGAGTGATGAAATTTTATGTTGAAGTTTGTCGCAAACTCGTAAAATAGCAGAGGGGGGCATGTGGTATTTTAAATTCATATCTTCATCCAAATTTATTACAGGGCAACATGATGGCTACCACTTGAAAGACAATACTCTTATTTTTCACATGGTATAAATCATGCTGTCGGACCGCAGAACGGCTTCAGTTGTCATAAGAGCCACAAATGGTTTTGAGGGTCTCAAGTGACAGACAGCAACCAATCAATGGAGTCTGTAAGCTCATGTGACAATTATGCAATTCTATTGGGGAACAATTAACATGGTGGCCCAGCTGCTGGTTCCCTCAGCTGCTCCCCTTGCCCACACAGAATTTCAGGCAAATAAACCGAGCTGAAGTTGCAGTCACACATTTATAAATATATCAGTGAAGAGGGCAGTAGGGCAACTGTGAGTGTTGTAAGTGCTATAAATATCAGAGACATTTCAAATTTTTGAAACTGTTCTGTTTATTATAGATTCCCTAACGAATTGAAATCATAATGTGTCACACAGCCATTTTATGACAGTTCCATAAATGTTTAAAAAACTGTGATTCAGCTTCGCCTGATGATGTCACTAATTAGGAGTCATATCTGCAGTTGCGGTTTAGGCGTCAATAAACTAAACAAGCATATAACCAAATATTAAGGTATGCACCTTATAACAGGATTACTAACACCAACAGGTAACTACAATCAATTATGTTGCAAGTCTATTTTCAAGTTAAAAAGAAAACATTATTATTTGAAATGGGTCACGATTCTGCAAAGAGCTCCATCACCAAAAATAGACAAACTTCCCTTTGGTACTATTCTGGAAAAATGATTTAGTAATTTCATACAGTCATCTGAAAAGAATATTGTTCACATCAGTCCGGATGGCTGTGTTTATTACAATGCGTTTTTTCTTTCTTTTTTTTTGTGTGGTGTGAAATAAAGAATCTTTTAAAAGTGTCTGTGGTGACAGATGTAATTAACCTTCTGGTTTCAGGTGCGTTTGGTGTCACTAACTGGTTTCTAATTTATAATCAACATTATAAACCAGCATAAAGTTTTTCCGACTTGTCACGATTTCGCTTCCATGATCTTTGATTTAGCAAAACTCCTTTTTCTAATGCAATTATATTACCAAAGCTAAATATATCATCAGTCTGAAAGTGCAAACTTCACGGTGAATGCTCCTCTCATTTGCTTTCTTGAACAGTTCTTATGTTTGGACCTCCCTATTATGCTCCTGATATGAAGTGAGAAATAAGCAAGTTTGCAAACTGCAAAGTCATGATTGTATTGCTTAACATTTGGTGGCCTTTTTTTTTCTTTTTCGGAAATTTGGAAATCTGAAGCATACATACAGGTTGTAATATACCTTTATTTAAAGCAGACATACACTTGCCTGCACGGGGATGTTTCCTTTTCTTCTTTCCCCTGTCTAATCGGAAATTCTAGTTATATCATAGGTGTCCAGTAAGTAAAAACATACACTGCGAAACAGCAAACCTTCAGCGAAAAAACAACATTTAAAAAGGACACCATTACACCATAAAAGTGATGTGGAACCGCCTACCACATGATGTAAAACTTATTAGTAATATTGATGATTTTAAAAGAGCTCTGAAGAATATTTTACGACATGAAATTTAATTAATTGACTTTTTTTATTTTTTATTTTTGTATATTTATTTTTTCATTGCTTTTATAACTTATTGTTAACATGTATATATATATTTTTTTATATTTTACAATTTTTTTTTAATACAGGACCAGTTTGTAAAACAGATTGTATCTGAAACTGTCATTTTCCTGAATAAATATATTTGATTATTATTATTATTATTATTATTGCATGTAGTATTTGCAATAGTGGTCTGATCTTGGCCTGAAATTATCTATATGCCCCGCCATATGGCGCCTGCATGCCAGGGTATGTTGAACAATGAAAAGGCCTTGCTAGACCAATATACACATAATATGGACCAGTTTCATTCATAAACAAGGAATATGTTGTGAGGTATGGGTCAGAATATTTGGAAAAGCATTATGAGTAACTATCAAGCTGACCAACAAAAAGCACTAAAATAATATATAGGTGATGTAGGCCTATATGAAATTTCACCTATGGACATGCATTTGTGTCCTGGAAAATAATAATTTTAATATTTTTTGTCAATATTTCAAGATGTATAGAATATCCATAAATCACACCCACAAAAGGCACAAATTTATCATACAAGTAACAAATTTCATCCATGTAGATGCAATTGTGGTGAAGTTTTGGCCCAGAATGAAAAAAAAAAATTGTAATAGATATTTCTCCATATTTCAAAAATGTATAGAATATGTATGAATCAGACCATCAAAAGGCCCAACTAGACCACAAAGGCTACATTTGTAAAAAAATTTGATCCATGTACAGGTAACAGGGGCTGAGTCATAGCCCGGAAATGAAAAAAAAAATTTTTTAAATTATTCTCAATATTTCAAAAAGTATGTAAAATCCATCCATGATACTATCAAAAGGCACAACAAGACCATACAGGCTACATGTGTACCAAATTTCATCCATGTGCAATTTGTGCATGTAATAAGAGCTGGGTTCTAGCCCGGAAACGAAATTTTTTTTTATTTTTCTCAATATTTAAAAAATTATAAAAGTTCCATCAATCAGACCATCAAAAGTCACAATTAGACAATATAGGCTACATGTGTACCAAATTTTCATCCATGTACATTCAATAGGGGCTGTGTACTGGCTCGGAAACTGTCTATCCACCCGTTCGCTGAAGGTAAAAAGCAGTGTGTGCCAGAAAGATAAATGCATGATGAGATTGCAAAAACTTGGTCAGATGAACATACCATGGATCAAACAAGCATATTTTGTGTGTCTGTTGATATTATACGATGAAAAGACCCATTTATGCCTGGATATTATGGTAACATTTTGCTTCTTGCACTTACTCCCAGGGGCAGAGGAGCAAAATATTAGAATATGTCAGTGCGACCTCTCTTCCTTTGAGGGACTGTTGCTGCTGCTTGATGAAACTGAACAAATGGCATCTCATGTTTTTTCTCAGAATCTCGGAAGACTGATAAATCAAAATTATATACTTTGACAGATGCACATCATCACTTATAGATATTTCATCTAATTTGAACTTGCAGTATCCTTAAGCATGAGCATGCCGTGAGAGAGAGCTATCAGTCAGTTGACTCTAATCTTTCTTTTGGACATCATTTTAATCTGATGACATACTAGCTTGCGCATCAATTGTTTCTAGAATAGACATTCCTCAGCTTATCGCGTTAGAATATGTTAGATACGAGTAAAATACAGTACATCAGCAGGAAAGCTTTTAAATTTTGGTTAAATCTGCTGAAGTAATAACATTAAAGATTATTTTGAAAAGAAATATTAATCTTATGTTTTTAACAAAAATAAGTCGTGAACAGTGGCGTCCCTATGGGGGGGGCACGAGGGGGCACAGGCCCCCCCATATTGGACCTGTGCCCCCCAGGTGCCCCCCATATGAACTTTCCAACTCTGGCTAAAATATACAATTAGTATAGCGGGTGCCCCCCCAGAGAATCGCGTGCCCCCCAGGTGCCCCCCATTTGAGACCCCCCAGTTACGCCACTGGTCATGAATTAAAAGCATACAATAGGATAAAATCCTCTTGGGCCTCTAGGGAGGACACTTGCTGCTTTGTAAATGAATAGAGTTAAAAAAATAACAAGCATGTGCTATTGGAAAGATGGCAGTCGTGTCATATGAAACAATTACTGACAGTGCTCTCCCCAATTCATTTAACTTGAAACTCCTATGTACCTTCAGTTGGTGTATAAAAACACACAGTTGCTAATCGGGAAAACATGACCAGTAGCGCAGACCACTGAGATTAATAATATTATTATTGCTACAACTTATTAAAAGTTACAAACGCAACGGAAACTAACAACATTAAGCAATGCATTTTGTCAGGATTACTAATCATGAAATAATGCATCCTGTAATTTTGAATCTCATACGTGTCCCCATCTCTATTCATATATAAATACCAACATACTGCCAATCAAAAGTTTCTGTTCAACAGCATCGAATATCATCTTATTCGTAGTAAGTTTGGGTGAACAACATTGCAACAATGGCTGGTCAGAAGTGGATCTGCATGTTCATGCTCCTTGGACTTTTGCTTCTCTCCTTTGAAGCCAAAGAATCAGCTGCTGCTTCAAGGTAATATATCTGCATGATCATGCTCCTCCTTGGACTTTTGCTTCCATTCTTTGAAGTCCACAAATCAGTTGCCCAAATGTAATGTATTTGATATGTGTTATCGTTAAATTTGTCATTTTGTTACATAAAAAATCACACATTTACTTTTGACCTGAAACAATTGATTAAAAGACTGTGATAAGAGCATTATTTAGATAAGTTGTTGCTGTGAGACAATCACATGGAGGCTCAGGGTTGTCCAACATGTTCTATTTTAATCTTCCTTGATCTCAACCTTGCATTCTGATCTTATAAAGATAGAATGTACTAGGGGTGTCCCAAAAGTTCTGACCAATTTTTTTGGCAGACCTTTCTATTTGAAGTAGCTGTATGAAATTTTCACAGCATCAATTTCAGGTATTTCACTATCAATTTTTAAAATATGGTACCTGTTCGAACATTTTAAATAACTTTTCTGTTGCCATGGAAACAGAAGGTCAGTGCACCCAGCGCAGCTCAATTTTTTAGGCTAAATCCAAGTGTCTAGGCTTGTAAATAACCTAGGAATTTACTGTAAATATGCAATGGATGATCATGAAAAATATTATTTGGAAACCTAACAGTATCTCAAAGTTTTTCATTTACATTTAAAGTCACTGTAAATCAGTTTAACCCATGTGCTGATGCGATCACCTGGATCCTCCAAACTGGGCTGTTCCTAAATTGTGGAATTTCAGTGTATGTGGCGACTGCTTCATTTCTCGTTATGACTATTATATATACCAAACCTATATACCTATTATAAATAGCCTTTGGTAATTGCCTCAGCTGATCAGGTTAAAATATAAATAAAAATTTAAAATCTAATGGAAGATATCTTGATAGACTGCAAGCTTATCAGGAAATACATTTCCTTGCAATCATTTGCTTTTTTATTAGAAATTCTCTGACTTTTAACACAGCTAATTCGCTGAATTTCATGTGAGAAATTGAGCTGCGCTGGGTGCACTCACCTCTTGTAACCATGGTAACAGAACAGTAACTTAAACAATTCTGACAGTCTTGATTTCTTCAAAATAGATGGTCAAATACCTGAAATTTATTCTGTGAAAATTTCATTTAGCTATTTCAAATAGAAAGGTCTGCCAAAAAAATTGGTCAGAACTTTTGGGACACCCCTCGTATTGTCATTGTGTCAAAAGTTCAACATGAGATTGCCCAATACCCATCAGCAAACCTTGAAACCATCGATAATTGCTTATCGTAATCTTGCAAGAAACTGTTTTGCGGTTTGCACAGTGCACACATCTACTTCTAAGTCTGTCAGTACAATTAGACAAAGTATATCTTCATAGCCAATTGTGTAAGCTGAGTTTGCTGCATAACAATCACTTGATGGTTGTCACCACTTAGCTGACTAATTAACAGAGATCCAATATGTAATGTATTGCATGTCTATTGAAGTTTCAAAGACAATAACAAGACAACACTAACCAGGAATGATAATTGAATTCTGACAGGGTTGGTTCTGACGTGAGCATGACAGGCCGGAGAAAACGAACAGCAACCCTTGGGAAAATCAAGAACGTCCTGAGGATGAAGAGAGATTCAGAATCTATATATCAACAGAAGCAGGCTACAGCAGCCTGCTTCAGTTGCGAGCGCGAGCGAGCTGCGCTCGCTCGCATGCTTAAACAGATGACTGTGATCAATCAGGCATGGAAGTAAATGCAACTGCTGCACACCAAAGTACACCCGACAAAATGCATGGTAATACTACAAGAATAATATCATGGACCTTACTAAATATCATGCTATTGTATCATTATATTATCGGCATTGCAATGATTGTTCCTAGGTGCATCAATAAACCTTCAGTTCAAACTCCTCATATCATTGTTGTTTATATCACACACAAGACCTGTTGAAGAAATTATATTTTCGTGTGTGAAATACAAAGGTTTCAAATTTGATTAAGTTATTAAATTAAAGTAAAGGTTTTTCATATTCATTGCAAACAATTATATTTCCATGTGTGGAACTCAAAGGAATCTAGAATCAAACTTTATTAAATAATTAAATAAAGTTAAAGGTTATTCATACTCATTACAAAAAATATATATTTCTATCTGTGAATGAAAAGGGATTTAGAAAAAGCTTGGTTTGCTGATTAAATTAAGGAAAAAGTTATTCATTTTCATTGCAAACAATTATGTTTCTGTGGGTGAAATACAAAAGGATTTAGAATCAAACTTGATAAATTTATTAAATTATGGTAAAGGTTATTTATATTTGCAGTTATTAAATTAAGGTAAAGGTCGTTCATATTAATTGCATAAACATCATTATAAAATCCATGGACTGTGAATTATAAGACCTACTACGCTGTTAGATGTATATTCAGCAGAGATGACTTGCTGAAAAGCCCTTGGCCATTATTTTAAGAGACAAGTTCCCATCGTGACAAGAAGGAATGGATAGGCTGCCGGTTCTGTAGGTGGTGGAAAATAATGGATCTGTATTAAGTTATGATATGTTTGAAGAAGCCCTTGCATGTGTGGTCCCCTGGTGGGAATGGAGAGAAATCGCCTCTCCCCCAAAAGTTAGGGAAACAGTCAGATTTGGACCAAAAGGCAAAAAAAAAATTCGGTCAGATGATTCAATAAAAACTATTGAAAATTAATGATTTCCAGGCAATTTAATTTGAAATGGTATTAAATTTAGATCTTGAAATTCGGGCAAATGTCGCTCGCCCCCAAAAATTGCGCGCGCCATATGCCTATGGTTATATTATAGGAATTCGCATTCATATAGACTTGCTGGACTTTGGGACCCATCAGTTTGGCTCCATGTGACGTATGGTAGAAAGCTACTCATGTATGACCGATCTCAAGACCAAGGTCACAGTCTTCACGTCATCGTCGGTAACCTAGACTCAGGACATTGAGCCTAGGTATGTCACAAAAAATATTATCGAATCAATTGAAAAATACCAAAGATATTGCAAATTTTGTATTGAAAACATATAAAATTGTCCCTTCATTTACTGTAATAAATGTACAAAAGCTGACTATAATTTCACACCACATTCATTTTTTAACTTAAGGTAATGACTAATGAGTTAGCCCTGGATCCTTGTTGGTCCCAGGGCTAGTAATGAGTGGAGTTTCTCTCTCTTAATTTAGAGACCAAAACATTTAAATGATTAAATTTTGACAAGATGCTCTATTTATATATATTTCACAAGCATGAGTGAGTGTAAACAAATCATGTGATAGTCCTTCATCACAGTTTCTTGGCAGGGCTGCACAAGCAGTGTTTAAGGAAGAATTTGCGTGACTCCTTTGGAGGAAACAAGTTGAGAGGTTCCTGCACGCGAGATACCTACATCCATGAATGATGCAAGGGACAGCCAGTGTCTTCTTTGAGATCCCAATTATGTATTGATCATTGATTGATTGGCTGGCATGGCTCATTTGGCTTGTTAGCATGTTAGTGTACAGCTGTAGGAGATCTGAATTACACCTTGTATCATTGCTATTGGCTCAGACAAAGTCTATAGCTTTGTGGACCCCTTGAATTCTTAATGCAATGGCACAAGCAATATGCCTTCGGCTCCTGCCTTGGGACAATAGCAACAATATCGAAGACACCAAGGAAACATCTTCAAAAAAACTGTTTGCCCATAAATTTTGAATTGTCTCCAAGTGAGTTCTTCTTGCCAACAGTAAATATGGAGATACTACAAATGCTCATGTGTATTCAGCAATCTATATCTATGGAGGGAGGGCATTTTGGCTTTGTAGTTAAAATACAGCAGTGTCAATGGGTATGCCACAATTTTCAATTCAGTCATGAGCCTCTAGAAAAGGCACATATTCAGACTAGCTTCCAGTAGGAACATGTGTGATTAAGTCAGTAATTGGAATTCAAATGTAAGAAAGGAAAAATAAGATCAAAACCACATGAGATACATTATACATCTGCCAGACCAATGGGTAGTTCAAGCATAACCTTGTGATGCCAAAATACGCACTGCAAATGTATAGCTCACAGTGAAATAAAACTGAATGAAGGCAAAAAGCAAACAGCAACACTACTAAAACCTTGGTGTTTTACTATTCCAGACTGTGCTTTTGGAATCCTTGAATCCACAAACTTTCAGAAGCAAATACTTTTGCTTAACGATATTTACAAAGCTGAAGGACATATGACGCTGCTACTTTCAAGAGAGATAAAAAAGACATCTTCTTGACAAAAGCTTCATGTAGTGTTTACACAGATAGGATATTGATACCTTAGGTCCCTATGCTATTTGTTTAATCACCTGCAATTATTGCAGCAGTTCGTGCCTTTGAAGACAAAACATTCTCCTCCGCTAGATTCACAATTCTGTCTTTATGCCCATCCATGAACAGGTGTCCAAGGATAAGAGCATTTTTCTGGTGTTTTACGGACATGATTGGTCTGTATTCCCCCGAGAAATGCCAAGATGAGTGTTATTCTGAATGTTATTTTCCATTCACTCTTCATAGATTTAATAAGAAGATATGTTGGTATATTTACATGCCAATATAGTGTTCAAGTTCCTAAAATGATATCTTTCGCCACTATTTGTCTGATGTTTTACCCCACAGGCTACACGTATCTTTTTTGCAATGCATGATTAAATTTTACTTCAAGTTTTACAGGACATAATGCAAGAAGAATCAAGTTTCAAAAAGAAAAAATCACAACTCAAAGTTGGATTGCTCACATATTCATTGTGTTTTACAATGCTTTAAATTCAAAATTGAACGAGTTTGCCTGGGCTTGCAAAGCACATTCACTATAACAAAATTTAACCAGGTATAAGCAGAGCGTTGCTTTGGTCCAAATGACTTTCCAGTCAGAAATTATACAAAAAATGAAGACTTTTGTACGATTTTAAAACTACATTTTTTGGCAGTTGAAGCATTTGACCAGGCTCATTGACTTTCATGTTTATCCTCAATAATGAGAAAAACAAAGCCATCTTCATCTGCGCTGCAAACTAAGTTAGCCTTATGGTAAGCAAGAAGATTGTTTTATTCATTTCAAACATAGCAAGTAAAAGCAATGCATCGACAAACTTTTGGCTAAATTGACAAATTTTACCTTCGACTTTCAACTCTTTTCCAAAGAATGACAAATTTGTCATTGAATTTCAACTCTCCGCTGAACGAGAATGGTCATTAGATCTCACCAATTGCTTCCCAGAGTTTACAACTCGTTCTGAAGTTTGGATTAAAGTAAGTCAACTTTTATACAAACTAACTGACATTTACGAGGGGTTTAAAAAAGTTCTGTCCAACTTGCCTTGGTCTAGTGAGGTCCTTTGGATGATTATCTCACCCGAAGAATAAACAGGACCAGGGTGGCAGGAAAACATTCACCAGTCCCCTGCATGGGTTGGCATGCATCCTGATCTGCCAGCAGTGGTAAGGGTATAATGCATCTCTGGGCAGCATGTGAGGAGCCAAAAACAAAACATTCAGATGCTTGATGTGCCCATTACATGCATTGATATGATAACAGTACTATCTATCATATTACCATAATTTTCAGACATTCCTTTGTAACTGATTTTTCATGAATTTTGAAAGATATACAGAATATTATACAGATATATAGAAAGATAAATAGATTGATATACAGTGCATAGAGAGATGGATAGATAAGATTTATAGATCTAGGGAGATAGATAGACGACAAATGGATTTGCAGAGAGACAGGTTGACCGCAAGATACATATAGTGAGACTTAACCACATGGTGACATTCTCATAAAGACACAGGCGTGCCCTAACAGGACAATTTGTATTGTTTGTCACACAAATGTGGTGTGTCATGCTAATACGGTTCTCATCCCCCAAGCAAAGTGGATGCATTCATGAGATACTGACATTAGTTATTGGTGATACTTGGCTACATTGAATGATCCTGCATTTAAAACAATGGCATCATGTTCAATATGTCTGAGAGGTTGTCGTTTGTTCACTGTTTTGTTCCACTGATCATGACACTTTAAGCGGCTCAAAACAATACAGGACTATTTTAGTAATTCTGGGAGGAAAATATTTGTTTTAAGAGCACATGATTGACCCACATGCTGGAGAGTTCCTAAAAGAAGAAAAGTGTATGACATGTTAGGCTAGGGTAACAAGGTGTCAAAGTCAGGCAAATATATATGCAGCAAACATCACTGTTTTCCTTCTATTGACATGACAGATCAGCTTCATACCCGCTGCATGTGGCTTATTGAAAGATATGCTCCATATCAAGCCTTACATCTTTTCCACTGACAATCAATTGACACTGACTGTTCCGATGAGATACGGAGACGCGGATATGACAGTCTGTTGACACTTCTATATAAAGTCCATTTGTTATTAAAGAACATAATCTTTATCCTTGACAACATCAATACTGTTTCCTTTTATTTGAAGCTCATGGCCTTCCTATCTCATCCCAGATCTGGATGCATACCAAGCGATTTTCACATGATAAGAAAATGTCATTTCATGATGACATTAGGACTGGGGACTCACTCAATAACTATTCAATCTTGTTTTTGAAAATAACCTATTTGGCATTGTCTTTCTTTAAAATGGTAGTAAGAATAGTTTTGAAGTATAACAACGTGCATGGAAGTATGAATTGGCAGAACATGCATCATGGTACACTTTACAGGTTATAGTAAGTGTATTAAAAATTACTTTCCTTCGTTCCTTTCTCTTTAGCAATCACCATTGATCAACAAAATTTTTTGGCATCATTATATTCGGAAATTAATATTCATCTTTTAAACAGATGTAATGATCCTTAGATGTAAATCAACAACTTGTGGTAGGTGAATCCTTTTTTCTTAAAAATGTTTACATATCTGAAGGAAATTATTATTATGATAGTGCTGGTAATTTCAAGACACAACACATGGCCCCTTTTTGACAAAATAAAAGATTGATGCAGTGTTTTGACACATTAGCTGGAACAGCTGTAATTAATTGAGCAGATCATGCCCTTGAGTAAAAAAAGAAAACAAACAACATTTTTCACAACTGGATTCACGTTGCTGTCTGTATACCCATAGATCATAGATAAACAGGTTTATAGGATTATATATAAGACAATTTCTTCTGAAGCGTCATTCATTCAATTTGTCCTTATTCTAAAACCAAACTCCAAAGAGTCCCTCAGGCCTAAAAACGTTTTACTGCATCGAACTGTATTCACAATTCACTCTTAGTGAAGCACCACAATGTCGGCACAACAATTGTGTTGAACCTTCCACAATGATACAGCCCAGGGCAGCCACAGAACAGCAAAATTGGGCACATATAATGAGAAGACCGGGAGTCTGATAATACTTTAAAGAAAAAATATATATATATATATTTCGATATTTGTTACATTTCCATAAATTTGTAAACCCCCCCGCCCAGTCACATTTTCTGGATCCGTCCTGGCACAATGATAATTCTCATACTCTCGGAACTTCATAATTATTTTTGGCTGATGACCACAAACATTCCATGTCTTTGATTGATGACAAAGAATTTTCTAAGTTGATCGATGTTAATCAATTAAACAGGATCTAGCATAAGTTTAGCTACCAAATAGTATGTATAAGGAAAATTTCTATTTATACTTTCTTCTTTCCGACAACAAGAGAACCACATGACATTGTGTCCGACTCTTGAGTCTTAATAGTCATAATAACATGTTAATGGTCCCTTGTAAACAAAGGAAGGCCTACTAGCTGTAACGTTTACTGCAAATTCAATAAGTATGAGTTGCTGGGGCTTGTTTTGCCACAGTCTACGTAACATTTTAAGCTTGCTTGATTGGCCAGTAACTTGTCAAACATCATTCAAATCCTTCAGTTGAACGTAGAAAGCAATTAAAAACGTAACAGTCTGCTTCAGTGAACAGCTCAGTTTGTTCAGAAATAATCCAGATTAGCAGGCTAGCTTTGATAGACACTGTCACTACTGGATTGGTTTGCAACAGTTACTGGTCTTGAAATACGTTTTATGCTATTCAATTTAGATTTATACCATGTAATTCTTTGCCTCAACAAATCAAATTAAATATATTTGCAACGTTTCACTATCATAATGCAGCAACTCATACTTATTGAAATTGCAGTAAAGAAATGCCTCATGCAAAATGTGGTTTCTTCTGGGCAGAAAATGCAAGCAACAAGAGGATGAATTGATGGTGAACATGAAACAAGGGAATTAACTGTCACGACTTTGACAAATTTGTCCACTAAATATCCCATTAGGAGACCCACTTGTGTTCTGCAAAATGCGATAAAAGATCACTAAATGGCAAACAATCAATTACACATAGCAATAAAAAATAAAACAATGAGAAACAGCGTGTTTGTCTCAAATTAAAAATCCCTGACCACCTATTTAGGAGAGGTGAAAGAGTGCAATATTTAACCTAATGATTACATGTATATTTACATTATCATGAAATCTGATTTTAGGGACATGATGACAATGCACTGCTTTTAACTGAGTGCTTATCTCACAAAATAATTTGTCAAGATGTGTTGATGTAACTAAAATTATTAAATAAATTACACTATTGCCAAGTTATATACCTTGTACAATTGTTCACCAACTGTATATGAAGTAATGATGTTAACAACAAACCTAGAAATTAAGAAGGATAGGATTATAGTTTGGTTTCATTCGTCATCTCAGATATTATATAGATCTATATATCAATTTTCTGAGAATTTTCCTTTTCCACCTTTTGATGAGAGCAAAATTTAATTAATATAACATGTCAGCCAACTGACCAATGAGAGTATTTTTGACATCAATTAGTTCAAGAACGTTGCCATAAAGGATGTAAGTTTACATAATGATAGAGAATATATTTCCTTTTGCAATAGGCAACTTTTTTTAGTGTTGCCAAGAGTTTGGTAGTTGGAATTGTCTTCTGTCAAAAATGATTTAGTTATCAGATCAGACAGAAGAAGGGCTGCATACAAGGTGCTATCAAAAGTTAATCGAGCATAGTAACCTTGAAGTGGTGATAGTATCTAGTCAGCCTGATCAAATCTTGTGTCGGAGCAGGGATCAGCCAGAGCCACCAGTAGCCTGTCCACGCTGACAATACCCCAGGGGCCAGCCCAAATGCCTGCCAACACTGAACATAATCTTCACTACATCTTCTGCACACAAACCAGATTTTCTTTCCTCTCATTTAGAAATTGATAAATTTACAAAGTCTGGCCAAGACTTTTGCAGTCAGAACACTGCAGCAAAAGCAACCATGAGATATTTTGAAATGTAAGCATCAACAGTAGGGTGCATCGTCTGCCCCTATATCTTCAAAACTTCATGCACTTTTGCATGATTACTCCTGTCTATCACAAAAGAAGCCCTGCAAAATTTTAGGAAAACATTCCAATGCCAAAGGGTGGCACAGCAGCCTTGAAATTTCAGTATTAGGTCATATATTAGCGATTCGCGGTTATACATAATATTGTTAATTTCTATTGAAATTTTTTCTGGATGGCAAAGTTAGATTCCTTAGAAAGAGAGCTTTAATTTGAATACCAACATCAATGGTTTCCATTGAGTAGAAGTCGCAATTGTGTCGAGATATTTTCCTTTTTATCGGCAAAATTGTGATAAATAAAAAAAAATGATGTTAATATGACTTTTGGAACACAAAGAAGTCTACAAAGTGACGATATGGTCTACTACATCATCTACAATATGGTGTAGTCAGAAGAAAGACAGAGGCAGAGCGGTGTTTCAATGAACTGTTGTATTTCTCATATTTACATGTAATTTATGCAAATTTGCACATTTGAATTTGATGAATAACTATCCAGAAAAAAATATTACATTTTCTACTTTCTTCAGCGAAGTGTTCCTTATGTTTTATTCTAATGATTATGTGAAAGTTAGGCAGAAGTTGACCTTTTAAGTTGATTTTTTCAAACATTTTGTCATAATTTAGTCAAAAACTTCCAGCTTTCCAAAAAACTAAAGTATGAGAAATTTTCAGAAATATGGCTTTCAACCATTCAAATTAAAGAAAATTTTCTTCTAAGAACAATGGTATTTGAACTAAAATCATACAACCAACCGTAAGTTAGATATTTCTAACCGCAACTTTTAAAAACATCATTTTTTGACAATTTTGGACTCAACCTTAACACAAAAGTGCCACCCTGAGGCCACATCCGATCTTATTGAAATTTTGCAGACTATGTTTCTACGGGCAAAGGTACAATATGGCAAAAGTGCAAATGAATATGTCAATTTTTTCATTTTTAGGGGGCAGACGATGCACCCTAATCAACAGGCCACAAAGAAGGCCTGTACAAATGCTTTTAATGTGTGTATTAGATACATGTATAATCAGCTTTATGCTCAAAAATGTACATACAATCAATTTATCCTTTAGTCGATGAGTTAATAAGACTATTAAATAGTTGATACATGCAGAAACAGAGACTTCAGTATTCAGTAATTTTTAAAACGTTTGGATGTTGGGTGGAACTTTTTATTCAAACCAAGCATTCAGCGAAGGCAGCGAAAAGAGGAAGATGCAAAATTAGCATGTCACTTCACAATTTCCAAATAGGGAAGAGGGAAATCGACAACAGACATCATCAATCCTTTTCCAGGGCGGAGCATGCCTGGATTCTTCAGGCAGACTTTTGCATCATTCACGCTTTCCAAGGTCCTGCAACATACTTGCGATTCCCACGCTCCTTTTTAAAAGGCTCATTCCAGTTGACATGCAAAGCTTCTTCGAAATACATTGTACAAAACACACCCGGTGTATGTATTTTCTTGTTGATATTTATCGTAAATTCAATACAATACAGTCTTATATGAAAACGGTAGAGGGCGCTGACGTTGATGTATCATTGCTACCTGATATGTATGTTGAATTTTTTGCTGATAAAATTGTGCAGATAAGAGCAAAGTTTGATGATTCACATTATTTCAATGAACCAGAATTAGCAAATACAAGCGTTACTGGTTTTGATCAACTTGCTGTAAACAGTGTTGTTAAAATTGTAAAGGACATGAATACAAAATCATCTGCGCTAGATCCAATTCCAACAAAATTTGTCAAAGAGTGTCTAGATATATGGGCCCCAGTTTTAACATCAATTGTAAACAGCTCCTTTAAAAAGGGTATTTTCCTGGAAGACTAAGTCTGCTATTGTGCGGCCACTTATTAAAAAACATGATCTCGACAAAAATGTTCTGAAAAATTATAGACCCGTTTCAAACTGTTCATTCCTTGATAAATTCTTGGAAAAATGTGCATTCAAACAACTAAATGAATATTTCAACACAAATGCACTCTTTGGCAAATTTCAATCTGCCTACCGTGAAAACCACGGAACAGAAACAGCGCTGTTAAAGGTTCACAATGATGTCATGATGGCTCTAGATAATCGCAAAGATGTTACTCTTATATTGCTGGACTTGTCGGCCGCCTTCGACACCATCGACCACACTATTCTCTTAAGTAGACTTGAAAAGAGATTTGGAATCAGGGATACTGCCCTGAATTGGCTAAGATCGTTTTTGACAGGAAGAACTCAGAAAGTTTCAGTTGGGTAGATGGTGTCGAAGGAACAGCCTCTTCTGTTTGGAGTGCCGCAAGGCTCGGTCCTCGGACCTATGCTTTTCTCTTTGTATGTTGCTCCTTTAGAGGACATTATTGCTAAACATGGATGTCAGACTATGATTTTTGCGGATGATACCCAACTGTATGTTACTTGTGACAGCACCAACAGTGTAACAGAGTTATATGTAGATGAGATCAGACAGTGGATGAGGGATAATTTTTTAGCCCTTAATGATTCAAAATCAGAAGTTATTTGTTTCACATCTAAGTTTGGTCGGCAAGACATTAAGTCGTCAAATGTCAGAATAGGCGATGTTAGCATTGGGTCGTCCCCTGTTGTGCGTAATTTGGGTGTGTTATTCGACAACAATGCCACAATGTCCAACCATATTTCAATGTATGTAAAAACGCTTCGTACTCACTTTGGAGAATCAGTAAGATCAGACATCTGTTAGATAGAAAGGATACGGAAAAACTGGTACATGCATTTATATCGAGTAGAATTGATTATTGTAATAGCATTTTGTTTGGTGTTCCTGACTACCAGTTGAAAAAGTTGCAGGTCATACAAAATTCTGCAGCTCGTCTTGTTTGTAGATTGAGTAGAAGGGACAGGCAACATATGACACCTGTACTTAGAAGTTTACACTGGCTCCCCGTAGCACTTAGGATAGAATTCAAGTTACTCTGTATAATTTTTAAAAGTATTAATTTTGAGCGTTCACCAATTTACCTTAGAGATTAAATTATTATCAATGACAATGTGAGGAGTTTAAGGAGCAATGCTGCAGTGACACTTCAGAGATCAGTGATGTCAAAAACAACGACTTACGGTGACAGGGCATTCGTCACTGCTGCTCCTACTCTGTGGAACCCTCTTCCAGTTTATTTAAGAATTTTAAAAGATTTAAAGGTCAATTAAAGACGTACCTGTTTAGTTTTTATTGAATGTTGATCAGTGATTTCAATAATTTCCTTTAGATTTTATCTTGTAATTTTATTAATTTATTTAATTTTCAAAGATTGTACAGTGTGTTGAGATGTTTTACATGTAATGCACTTCAAACCAATAAACATTATCATTATCATTATTTGATCTTGAAGTGATAATTGCAATTTATTTTGGATCATACTTTGCCCTTGATGGCTAGTTTGGCTACTTGTGGAAGAATGACACTCACTCATCTTTCTAATTGTTTTATGTCCATTTAAGAATGCCGTTAAGATATAACTAAAGTTAACAAGTCTCAATGAATCCAATTCTTCAATTATAAAAATGCCCGTATGTGGGATGATGATTCTCTCAATTTTCAATTCCCACACCAACTATTTTTTCCTTCTTGATGTTTGTGTATAAATTATTGTATAGAGTTATTTGTACATATAACATTTTATGTACAGAAATTTCGAATTCAGACATTATGTTATTGTGTTCTAGAATTTGTAATTTTATACAATCATTTGTCAGCAGTAGCATATTCATGGGTCATTGACCTTTAAATGGACATATATGTGCATGCAATGCATTTAAAGGCTGCCTGACACAGTATGGCAGCATGATAGATCCACAACGGTTGTAGAAAGGCAACTAATGAGAAGGCACTACTGTTATTGCCTAATTTTTCGCATCTTCTGGATAATGGATGTTCTCTTACAAATAAATTTTAATAAAATAAAAGTTTGCTGATAATGTAAATTATTAATAGCCATTAAATTTAATACAAGTGCACAGATAAAATGTTTTATTATTATTCTTAGTAAAATGTAACAGAAGCTAAATTATTTTAATCAAAATACCAATGTTTTTGCACTCTCTTGTTTTAAACTGTGGCTTCTTTAAAACAGCAGACAAACATATGGATCAACAAGCTTTAAAAATCTCTGTGAAAGATAAAAAAAGGAAGACCACTACAAATGTAAAGGGGGTGCATTTATGATAAGCTCCTGTTTCTGCTCGGGACTGACAAGTGGCAGCAGAATAGGGTCAACATTAATTTGATCTGTTTTGGACAGATCTCAAGATCAGGTCGCACAACAGCCATCCTTATTACTATGCCAAACTAATTTCACAAAGCATGGTTGCTGGCAAGGATCCAGTACACTACTTTGAATGAAAAATGTTTGGAAATCATAAGATAAAAGAAAGTTTTGAAACTTTAGCATAAACTTTTGCTGTAAAGGGGATGATTTTACTCATCAGAAGTATTCAAGGTATTCAATCTACTTATGCCATTTATGCATGTTAAATTGTGGTCAGAAAAGTGTCCAAAAAGAATGCTCTCTCAGTTATTCATGTGTTCATACAAAGCCCATGTTGTTGTTTTTTGATATCAAAAATACTCATTATAATTTACAATTTCATAAAAGCTGTGTAACACTCAACAAAATGTCTTGTGTATGCCACAAGTGGCACCTTCTATACTGGCATTGTATGTGGGCTACAATGTATACATCCTCCATGATAAAAAATAGTTCTAACTTAATTTGGTATTTACAAGCTGTCTGCTTAAAATTGAAGCCAACCAAAGTCCCATTAGACACAAAGTTTTTGGAAATAAACTAGACCATCACTAAATGATGGTACTGTCCTGGTTTCTTCAAGACACTGTCCTGGTTTCTTCCACAGATTGAAATTCTGTTGATTCTCACAGGTGCTTGCGAATTCTGCACCCTAGGTGGCAGCAAATAGCGGTCATCTTGTAGACAGGATAAGCTCTATATCTCGTCTGGTAAAGGCTTCCCTTCTGGACAATTTCCTTTGAGGAACGTTGGTCTGAGGAAGCATTAAACCTCCAATCCACATCGGACCAAACGTTTGAAAACTACGCATTTTGTCGACAAATGCTTACGAGATTATTACGTACGTATTTATCGTATTTATTGCGTATTTCTCCATCCTCTGATATCAACGTACCCCCCACGTTAAAGGATCGGTCGTTATACGCCTCTGGGGCGTCAGGCGTGGCAGGCCAGCCCAGCGCGCTGTGTCTTGCGCATGCGCAAACATCCGACAAGATGGACGCCATGGCTCTCCACGCTTGTGTGGACTGGAATTCTATCGGTCAATAACACCTTCTATTCCATCGTAACGAAGTATTTAACCATGGCCGATTGATTCTAGGATGTGTATGGATCAAATGACTCTTTCGGATGGACTCTAGCTGCTGTGTATGCTTCACAATCATCTTGTCAATCGGCGATGTGGAATATGTGGATTCATTGTAGTCGGCCAGGGGCGGATCCGTCGGGGGGACCGCCGCATTGCTCCAGGCGGCCCAGCCCCGGCCAGGCTGCTGCCCCCGTGGAATAAAAATAAATAAAATAAAGCCCTTGAATATTGGTCCTCATTACGATCGAATGAAGAAGCTCATCTGATTTTACAGCAGGATTTATTTGGAGGGGGGGGGGATTTCAAGATTTTTTTTTAAATTTCGGGTCTTGACTTGAGGAGATGGGTGCTTGGTGGACTTTTTGTTGGAGATCTGCAAAGAGAAAACATGAATTAAAACAGTGAAGAGAAGAGAAAACAGAGCGAGATAGAGAGAGCAGAGCCAGACAGCAAGCACTGAAGGTGGCTCCAAAATTAGCAGACTTTTCTTCCTCGTTTTACCAAGCAGTCTACAGTCCACTTAAGGACTAGAATATATAAGAATATTCACTTACCTTGTAAGGGATTAATGCTGCAACTCTGAAGAGTTGGAAAAATCCCAATCCAAATTGGCCTGCTGGATAGGTGGCATTCCGATGCATGTAAGCTCACTTCAACTCTGGTCTTAACTTATTCTCTCTTGCTCGTTTGTGGTTGAGCAGTACTTCAGATTTTTTTTTAGCCTATCTATTCTTTCATATTTTAAGAGAAATTTATTTGGTAATTTTTATAGCTGGTTCACCTACTATTTCTTTATGGCTTCATCCAATTATCACCAGCAAGCATCCTGTTGGAGGTTTTATACACTCAAAGTTACCAGATAGCTTGGAATAGGTATGAAATAGATGGCGCTACAAGGCTCTCTGAGACTCAAGATCCCAGGTTCTGCAACTTTGTGCAAACCTTCAACAAACCTTTGGCAGATACGTATGATCAGACGTTTGCCCTGAACATTACTTTCAAACGTTGTCCATACATATCAAGAACACGTTGGAGAAACCTTGGAACTTACGTATTGCCAAATGTGCGACCATACCTTTGATAAACCTATGAATCAAAGGTATGGTCATACGTAGTAGTCTAAGGTTGTAAAAACCTCTCAAATGAATGTTCGAAAAACCTATGAATCAAAGGTACGGTCATACGTAATAGTCAAACGTTCTTCAAACCTCTCAACCAAAGGTATGACTTACGAAATAGTCTAAGGTTTTAAAAACCTCTCATATGAATGTTCGACAAACCTATGAATCAAAGGTATGGCCATACGTAATAGTAAAGCGTTCTTCAAACCTCTCCACCAAAGGCATTACTTACGTATGACTGACACGTTTAGCCAAACGTTACAACCAAACTGTCTTCCAACCTCTCAACCAAAGGTATGACTTACGTGGGACCTGAATGTTAGGCCAAAACAAACTATATGCCAACCTCTTACTAAAGTTGCGACCTACGTTTGGATTTCCATCTGAGTGCAACGTTTGGAAATTACCTTTGCCCTACCTTTGTCATAGGTTGTTTGGCCCAACGTTTGATTCTAACCAAAATAATTATGTAGGGAAAGGTTTGATTTACGTTGCTGCTCGGGAGGGTTGGCAGGTTCCACAACTGAAAAATAATGATTGTCTGATTTAAAAAACTTGATCGTTCCATCGTATTAACTGTGTGTTTGATTCTAATAATTGTCTGTTTCAGACTTTCAATATTATGGAAGTCATTTGACATTTAGAACAAATCTATATTGTTTGGTTTAGACAACTAATGGATTAGACATAGCAAAATTTTTGTCTGACTTCAAACTGATTTTTTGCACACTTTTGAAATAAACTGTTGCTCACTTAAAACAGCATATCAAATATACAAACCAATGAACTTTAATTCTTTGCCAAATATATAGAAAAAAAAGAGGAAAAATAGCACTAGTGTAAAGGGTTTGACTTTGTGATAAGGAAGCCCGCCTAGAGAAGGTTTTGCAGGACCCATGTGACAGCAGCAGCCTGTCAGTGTAGTGTGTGGCCTCATGTGACAATTATGCAATTCCATTGGAAGATTAAAATTGCATGACGTGCGATGCTGTCTTAATGTCTTGATTTTCCAAGAGTTATAGTTTTTACATATTATGACTAGTACGTCTATGTTTAGTACTGACTGCACTAGACAGCTGCACATGAGTAGTATGGGTATCTATCAGTTAGCGTTCGCATTGGCCTTGCATTGAGTTGTCACTGTGGCCATTGTGGCAATTGCTTTAGGTGCCCAACACCTTTCTGGGCCACTTATTGGTTATGCTGGGACCCTGCAAGTGGTCACCTGGGTTGTGTGGTGAATGCAAATGAAGTCCCAGTGTCCCAACATGTATAAGGTCTGCATTGGCACTGCTGCTCCCACAGCTTTCCTTCCCACCCCAACTTGCTTCAGCAATAGGCCACCCATAACAACACTGCAGGCATCACCTTAACTGCAGCCTAAAGAACCTCCCGTGGCCTCCTTTATATTACATAACAAATTCACAGCCCTGGGACCATGTATCTCATCAACTCTGCCTATAAGCATAAGGGCGAGTAGGCTAAGACATCCAGGACAGTGAATCTCTGGGGTACATTTCATACAGCTACTGGTGGTTTAGCATATATTTGTGCTGCTAGCCTTGGATTTATTTATATAAAATACAATGAATAGATCTGTAATATATTTCAATAAAGCATTTTTACCATTTTTCTTTACAGGACGCTAAATAATTTATGAAGATATTACCCAGTTAATTATGTATAGTTAAAAAAATTAGTGTAATAAGAACATTTTCAATCAATTAAAAAAGTTGTGAAATATTATATCAGGTGGGTTAAAAAATTGCATTTTAGAATATAACATACATGCTATAATAATAATTAGGGTGTCTCAAAAAAAGTGAAAGTCTGAAATTCATTGGGGCTAACCTCTAAATGTGTTCTATAGTCCCTCTCTGACTCCCATGTAAAATTTCAGCTCATTTGGTGTTTTAGATGTTGCTCAAGAGCCCCAAAGATAACCTTCAAATGAGCTGAAATTTTACATGGGAGTCAGAGAGGGGTTATAGAACACATTTAGAGGTTAGCCCCAATGAATTTCAGACTTTCACTTTTTTTGGGACACCCTATGCTATATGTAGGCCTACATATTGTTATAAATTCTCCATACAAAAGCAATACATTTAATGCATTATGACCCTATTCTAATGTCACTTATCTTTGAAAGTCGTCTTATCTGACAGGAACTGACGTAGGTCATTGTAATATAATCTGCTTTCATGTGCTAAAAGCAAAGCAGGTGCCCATAGCATTCAATCTGTCAGAAGCGATTAACCAATCAAATTAGGCATGATTTGTAGCTCATATACGATTTTATAAACTGTAATAACAATTCTATAGTATATTATATTGAATGATACATAGGAAGTTGGAAAATAAAATAACATGCTTGTCACATATTAAAAACACAGTCACACTAATCATTATAGTGATATGGTGATTATTTCTCAACATGGCAGGAGCAGGTTTGAATCATTTGCAAGAAGTTTGGTAGTCGGCTGCAGTATACTAAAGGTACTGTGTTGCCAAAGTTGAATCAAAGATGGCAGCCATCCTTCTATAGCTGAAGAAAACCCAGCCAACAATGTTATTGATACATGCACAAAAATGAGAAGACCCATGCAAATTATGCATTAGACGATGTCATGCACATGCTGGTTTTCCATTAGATCTTAAAGTTTCAAATATAATCAACTAACAACAACATAGTTTTGATCCAGAATGTTTTCAAAGGACAGAAATGTGACTCCTTTTCAAAGATGGTTAAACAATGAAAAACATTAAACATGCATAATTTGGATGCCTCAAAGTTAGATTTGGAAATATAGTTTGGCCTTCTATGAGTCTGCCAAAAAAGTGGCAAATGGATGGTTAGGTCTCCATTGCCCATATCAAGCAAGATCCTTCTGCAAAGAAATGTTCTTGAGCTTAATAACACCATCGGATGAAGATGAAGTGAATCCCCAGTCCACCTGTTTATCAGTGAAGGGCATTTTCTAGATTCCCAGCGGAAGTAACTAGGTCTGCAATCCGGATATAAGATGTGCTAGGAAGGCTGTAAAAATCAAATAAAAGGAACTGTTATGGGTGTCATAAAAGATGTGATCTTTGGGCAATTCGGAGTGACACTAGATCTCGTGATGAAACATCAGGTTCACTGACGGAAGGTCATGGTCTTCTCAAATGTGCTGAAGAGGAATCAGTGTCAGTTGAAGATAGGCCAGAAAATGTATTTCGGGTATCTTTCGTCAATGTGCAAAGTACAGTACAGACACATGTGTGCCATCCAGCTTAACTAGATTGGATTAATCAATCTGGTCTTGCTGTAGTAATTTTGGTTCATCAGAATCGAAAATTGGGTATGCAAGAAATTTACATGCTGTCGCTACAATTCCACCTGTTCCACAAATGGTGCCTGTCCGACATGTCACTGCCATGCTTAACCCAAATATGATGACGTAACCTCACTACGATTTAACTCTATAAAGTCTATACCAAATATTCCTCCTTTAGAACCTAACATTGTATTTGGAAAATGATAGAAATATTCCCCAAAACAGTGTTTTCATAAGTGTGTTGTACATGTCTTCAAATAAATAGAAAGTAGAATAACTGAAGTATTCTGCTTTTTAAAAGCAATGGTGTCTGACATATTTCTCTAGTGTATTACATACATGTATTTAATGCAGGCAGCACTTATTATGCAAGCAACCAGTGACAGTATGAAAATGTAACCCAAGAGATTTGCTATCCTGAATGTCTTAGCCTCCTTAGCCCGTAATATGCAGGGTTGAGGAGATACATGACCCCAGGGCTGTGAATTTGTTATGTAATATTAAGGGGACCACAGGAGGTCCTTGGGGCTGCAGTTAAGGTGATGCCCACAGTGTTGTTATGGACAGTCTATCGGTGAAGAAAGTTGGAGTGGGAAGGAAAGCTGTTGGAGTGGTTGTGCCAATGCAAACCTTATACACGTTGGGACACTGGGACTTCATTTGCATTCAACACATAATCCAAGTGACCACTTGTAGGGGCCCCGTATGACAGTGGCACAGAAAGGTGATGAGCACCTTGAGCAATTGCCAAAATGTTTGAGGGGAGCGAGCGATAATTTGCCCGAATTTAAAGATTTAAATTTAGTAAAAAGGGCAATGAAGAATCTTGGGTTGAAATCAAATGATGAAAATGCTCGGTTTAGACAAAAAATAACTAAGAATTTTTTAATTCATTGCTTTTATGAATTAGAGTTTATTGTTTACTGTGTACAAGCTGTGGATTTCTCTAAAGATCTTTATCTGCTTTCATCTCATAAAATTGCTTTATAATTGTGGAAAGTTGGAAACATGCTATTGTTTTTATTGCTATTGGATTGTTTGTCCCTGAGTGCTTAGTGTTCACTTATGGCATCTGGTTGAGCACAAGTGGTTCTCCTCATGAAATGTCTGGTGGACAAATTTATCAAAGTGGTGACAGCTAATTCTCTTGTATCATGTTCAACACCCATTTATCCTCAAGTTGGTTGCATTTTCTGCTTATAAGGAACCTCTTTTCTGTGTCAGGTATTTCCTTAAAGCCCCAGTGCTGGGAGTTCCACTCTGGCCTACTATAACCATTTCTGTATTTGAAGTTTAAGATATCAGACTCTTAAAAGACATATAATATATATGACCAAGGGGAGATTCTTTCACATCACTTTAATGTGGTTTTTATCTAAATATCAATGTTATGGAATCATTCTTGAATAAAAATTAACAACACATGTAGCAAAACACCCAAAAGCAGATCACATTGGGTTAGAAGCTGTTCTGGCAAGCTGCTGAATAATTGGTCAACAAATATGTCAATACTAATTTGAAAAAACACTGAAAAATATCATGTTGAAAACAGGGATGAACACAGCGGGGAGGGGGGGGGAATCCTTCCCACTAAATTATTTTTTATTAAAATTATAATTAAAGCAGCTTGATAAACAGCTTGATAAAACCATTCCAAGTTGGATAGAATCCATCTAAGATGTTTTATTTTCTTCAAAAACTTCCTATCGCACAGATATATGTCTGACTACCGGTATACAAGGAAGGGGGAAAGTATTCACAAGTCTCTATGCTGTTGAATTGTTCTGTGACAATCCAAAAGAACAACATCAGGTAGAATACAGCCACCAATCAGCTCTGCACATGAAGTTGGAAGCTGTCCAAGAACAAGCAATGTTGCCTGTACTAAAGTGAGCTGAGGAAGGGGATGTGAAGGTCTCTTAAGATGTTTGACATTTGGTTTGGAAAGATCTTCTGAGGCCGTTTGGATGGTTATTCCACCCCAAGAATGAACAGGACAGAGTGGCAGGACAACAGTTGCTTGTCCCCAGGGTTCTAAGAATTTTTGACATACTTTGCATAGAGCTGTGAACTGGAAGACTTCACTGCACACCTGTCTGAATGAATGCTGGGTCCAATTAAATGGATAGAGATGATTTTTAGTGTTTCATTGCAAATCAACCTTAAACAATGCTGAAGTTCTTCAGTGAATGAAACAATTTGCCTGACTGCTGCAGTCATATAATGATATAAACACATCTCATAATAATTGCAAACTGATTCACTTTATCAATTAATTTGAAATGTAATGAATGCTATACATAAGTAAATATTTGCCCCTTGGACAGTCATCCCCCCACCAACAGAGCATGTTAGGGAAAATAATTTTAGGCAATTTTATTTCTTCTGTTTTTACAACTGAACCCAAAAAATTCTAGACATTACTTAAAATTGTTATCATATATAAAGCTATTTTTATTAAAGCCACTGATAGCAGCTGATATTTCATTTATCTACGAAGTTTATAATTTCTTGTTTCCTGGAGCTTTTAACTCCATTAAACCATTTTGGCCCATTAAGACAAACTTGCATAGCATGTTATTAATATTCCTAAGTAAGAGAGTTAAGATGTTGCATTAGACATCAATTTTAAAGTGACAGAAAGCTACACTATTTTCTGAAAGAAAGAATATAATTATTTCTCAGTAGGATGAATTCCCATGAAGATATATTTGTTGTTCTTGAGCAATTTCCAAGGAATTTCTGAGAACCGTATGTTGAAGTTAAGTGGTATGAATTGCCTCTCTCAGCCCAAAATGATTTTGTCATCACATCAGTCAGGAAAAGGGCAACATCGGAAGCTATCAAAAGTTGTTGGAGCAGTGTGGCCATGAAGTGGTGGTAGCATCAGGTCAGCCTTGTCAAATTTTTGTTGGGTTGGGTGATTAGTTTGAGCGACAAGCGTTACGTCCAGCTCCAGAGTACCCTAGGGGCCCAGCCCAAGCACCTGCCAACACCTAACACAATCTTTACAAGCTGTCCTACACACAGTCAAGATGTGCTTTCCTCTCATCTGCACAATGACAAATTTTCAAGGCCTGGCCTAGACTTTGGAAATGAGAACACAAGAAAACATGGGTAATGCAGGCTAACACAGAAGAGTAGTAGGCAATAGACAAGCTAGTGCTGTCATATGAGTGTGTGTATACAGAAAAAAAAGTCTAATTGTAGTCAAACATCATCAAAACACTCATTCCAAGCTCTGCAACTGGAATCAGTTAGGGAATTGTATGGTTGAACAATGAACACATTGCAATATATTATACTTACTTCCCAAGAAACACTACAAAAGAAACACAGGTAAAAACAACGTCAGCACAAAAAGCTGAAATAAATATATAATTTTGATACACATTGTCTTTGAAGTAATTGCTATTCTAAAATGATGTCAAGTTAATATATTGATGATCCACCAATGGTTGCTAAACAATGTCAAATTGGTTCATAGTTGTCTTGTGTTACATAATCGATTTCTTTTAGTTTGCCAGACTGAATATGAATATGAACAAGTAAAGCACATGACAAATTCCATTAGAACCTATCTGGAGTTTATATGTCAGTCAGTAATCCCTAGCTGGGTAGGCATGAGTTCTGTCAAAATATAGAACATTGGTAGATTCTAAACTATACGCTCACTGTCTTCATTACACAATGCACAATAAAGTGCACTTGGGGGTTTTTGCTCGTCAAGGATCTATGGCTTAAAAGGTGCAAAATACCAAGAAATCCCTTTTAAAGAGATATTGGGTATCAGGGAGTTACTGGTAGAAAACGTCCAAGGAACCAGGCAAATGGCACAGACAGACTTGTAAAGTGAGAAGAAACACGCTTGATGCCCGTTAGCAGTTGGCCTGTCACACCGCGAAGGTCTTACAAGGACCTTTGGATGGTTATCTCACCCGAAGAATAAACAGGACCAGAGTGTCAGAATAACATTCGGCAGTCCCGGGGTTTACAAGCATCTTGATCTGTCAACATCAATGCCATCGGAATTGATGATAGGTCATACAGAAAGGATGGTGATTAAAGATGCTCTTCTTCGCATCTGGCAGAAATCTTTTCAAGACAAAACTTTTGCAGTCATTACACCAACTTAAATAGTTCAGTCAGAATGCATCTCAATATGCATTCAAAAATTTTTATTGAAAATTTCAAACTTATTTAATAAATGAAGTATGCACTTGCACCACTGAATGCTCCGGCGAAATATCTTATATGACCACAAAAGTAAGACTATTATTGTGTTGCTGTTATTCTATGTTTTGATGAAAATAATATCATTTCTTGGCAGTTGAACATTTTGTACAGGATTGCCATTCTCTGAGCAGAAATAGAAAAACGTATGTGAGAGGGGCAATTTGTCTTTGTTGATGGTACCTGTACGTCTGTTGCTTACATCAAACTGACCAAATAGCTGCTAATGTTTAATGAATCAAGGTTTGAGCACATAATATTACTTTTCACGTGGGAAGTTCATATAGCCCATAAAGAATTGGCACTGTTCAAAAAGCAGAGAAATGAGCTAAGTGAAAAGAGTGGCTATTCTCCATGTGACAGTTCCTCTGTATATGCGGAACGTGCTGTGTAATGTAATAGTTATGATTATCATCAAAAAGAAAAGAGACCAGACAGGATATAATGGCCAACTTTATCCTCAAACATGTACATGAACATGGATGAGGAATGCAGATGATCTCAATTTGACCTGTTTTGCATGGTTCACATTCGTGCTTTGACAAATTTGTATGCCCCAAGCCTCAAATATAATTCTTTATGACACCCTTTGTTTTCTATTCATTTGATGAGCATCTTGGCTTTCACAAGCAGTTTACAGTAGCTGAGGATGTTTAGCATTGGCTCAAAAGCAAACCATATTTCACTTACAGGCTGCACTGTTAGTGTATACTGCACAAAATTTGCTCACAAAATTACCAATCATTGAGCAAACTACCTTTAGAAACGTCTAACCTTCCTCCAAGGCAAGAAAACTTAGGTAACATTCAGAACTGTACACTTTTGACCGTCATATATATTCTGCATATTTCTACTACCCAACCAAAAAGCAGTGCTTGCTGTGTTTTCCCCAGAAATTGCCGAATAAAACGTTATATGATATAGCCAATAAGATGTTGGTATACAGCTCTTTCCAGTCTGCAACACAGTCTGCGATATATGATATCATCTAGAGAAAATTCAGACAGGTCTGTGTTATGTCAAACTAACTTAAGTAGGGAAGTATCGGATAAAGAGAAAGTCGTTCCCAATTCAGAATAATGTTTACCGCTCTTGTTTGCAATTATAAGTATAGAAAAATGTACAGCAGTGTTTTACCAATAATTGGACTTTTTATCTTCATTTCAAGGACTAGTTGAGTGAAGTAAAACACAGGATTCTAAAAAGCCTGGAAATTCAGTGCCAGGGGAACTTCATAATCATAATATTTTTAAAATACGCTCATTTCCCAGAATAGAAGGGGTAACACAGTGATGAGGCAAGTTCTTATAATATTTATTGCAATCCATGAAGTCGTGACAAAAGAGAGTAGAAAGTAATGTCTTATGTGGTGTATACATAGGGACAAAATGATATTATATATTTCTTTAAAATAAGCCGCTACATTGACTAGGAATTTAATTGTCGGCTCATTGTTGGAACATGCTGTGCAGAGGTTTGTGATCAGTGGCAAAAGAAATAAAACAATTTCAGACAATTCCATAGCCCAAAATAATGCTTTCCTGCTCTTAAAAAATGAGTAAATGAGATAAATTTAGGCATAACTACTTCATAACTATACAATTCTGCTTCATCCCTGACAGAATTTAAATTCCAATTGCCTTGTGTGTTCAGAGAACAAAACAATCAGATTCCTTGCCAGAAACAACCAAGACACGCAAGCCTTTTTGCACCTGGTGAAAAGCATAGAACAGCCTGATATTCCCATGTAGTACCTGGTTGAACTTAAGTTTCTCTGCTATGTTTTGTTAAGTTCATCAAATATTAAATCAAGAATAGACAGACACATGCAAAGACCTGATATTTGGTGATGAACGATTGTTGTTTCTTGGCCCTGGTATTCTTGCTCTATTGTATTCGTGGATCAGACAATCAACTCAACCACGCAACAGTTCATTCATAAAATTAAACGCAAGACTTCAATCCTTGTCATGAATTTTTAATTGATCTCTTTTCTCAGACACATTGTTAGAAGGAGGTCACGCTATCTTTCTGTAGATCAAGGAACACAACTTTAATTGCTTTACTCATTCCTCTTGCTTGGTGGTACAGAAAACCAGAAATGAAAGCCAGTTGAACCTGAGATATTCCATTAATTTTCAAAGTCAGTTACTGGAAGAGGACTACAATGAACCTATTCTAAAATTTATCTATCTAAAAAAACAGCCTTTCGGTAATGAGATTCGGCATACTTTTTATATTTCATTAAATGAATTTTTGCAAAGTTGACCAATGACCACTTGACCAAGACTACAATAAGGCATAGATAAAGAACTCTGACAAAGAAGCATGTATATATCTGTCGAAGAAATGATTCTATAACTGAGCACTTTTAAAATATCCGTCTAAAACCCTTTGTATAGTTTTGGAATCTTAGGCCTTGAGAGATTTTTCAATACACTACCCTCCAAAAGTTTGAATAGACCGGGAAAAGTGAGATTTCTTTTTAAAATACTTGATTTTTAATTCGATTTTTATTCTATACTGACATCACACAATATCACAACTCACATTAAGGCCATAAGTTGTCTTTGTTTTGTGATTTTAGATCATTTTGGTTCAAATTTTAATAATAATAATAATAAAATAATAAATTTATTTTATAAAGCGTCACATCCAAAATTGCTCACAACGCTGTTACAATGTACAGAAAAATTCATGTAAATTTAAAATGTGAGAAATATTACATTAAAAAATATAGTAATGTATACAATGTAGTAAATGTTAAAACCACAATAAATATAAATATATATATAATAAAATAAAATCAAGGGTATTGCACAGGTTTAAGATGGCTAAGCATAAGTGTCTTTAAATAGAAGAGTCTTTAATTTACTTTTGAAAAGTTCAATGGATTGCACAAATCTGATTTCTTCAGGAAGGTCATTCCATAGCTTTGGACCAATTACACTGAAGGCTCTTGTCTTGACTAGAGTTGATGAGGTATATGGCACATTCAGAAGTTTATGGTTTGATGAACGGAGACTGCGTGATGGTATATAGTCAGAAATGAGATCGCAGATGTAAAGTGGCGCAAGATGATGGACTGCTTTAAAAACCATGAGCAAGGTTTTGAAGATGACCCTTTTTTCAATGGGCAGCCAATGAAGATGACGCAGTGCTGGTGTGATGTGCTCGTGTTTTGGGGTGCCTGTAATGATTCTCGCTGCCGCATTCTGGATCCGCTGAAGACGCTGGAGATGGCAAGAAGGCAAACCAACCAATAGAGAATTGCAATAGTCCAACTTAAATGTTATGAAAGCGTGGACCACGCACTCTAGAGACGCCTTATCAAGACAGTGTTTCAGTTTACTGATGTTCTTTAACTGAAAATATGCACCCTGACAAATGTTGCTGATGTGATCTTCCATGCTTGCAAACTTATCAATTTTCACTCCTAGACTGCGCACTGATGATGATGGTAGTATCTGATTGTCACCGATGATAAGTGGGGCTGCAGATATTCTGTTAGACATGTGTCTGCTGGAAATCACAAGGAATTCAGGTTTGTCATCATTCATTTTGAGCTGGAACTTGCTCATCCACCTTTGAACCAGTGCAACACAGCTGGCAATTTCAGCAGTCCCTGTGGCTAACTGACTCGGCTTGACGCTTAGGTATAATGAAGTGTCGTCTGCATAACTCTGGTAGTCAGGAGCTTGAGATCTGAGAAGGTGCCCGAGTGATGAGGTGTAGATGTTAAAAAGGATCGGTCCAAGGACCGACCCTTGGGGGACACCACAGGACAATTCTTTGATGTTTGAATGTGTCCCTTTAATGTTGATTAACTGTTTCCTTTCACCAAGATAACTTCGGAACCACTGAAGAGCGTTTTCTTGTACACCCAGCTCCATTAGGGTGGCTAAAAGACACTGATGACTGACGGTGTCGAATGCGGTCGAGAGATCCAGCATCACCAAGAGAACTACTCATTTGTCTCCAGCAGCCTTAATGACATCATAGTGAAGCTTCAGTAACACATTCTCCGTCCTTGTCTGTATGCACTCTTGTGAGGTTCATGGAGGTTGTTAACAGTCAGGTGATCATTTAATTGGGCAGCTATCACTTTCTCGAGGATCTTTGATATGAAGCTGAGATTTGACACCGGCCTATAATTTTTGTTGATGTCTGGATCTAAAGAAGGCTTCTTAAGCAGCTGAGTTACTTGGGCCAGTTTAAACTTGTCAGGATAGATACCAGTGTTGATAGATTTGTTGATGATAGCTGTGATGATAGGAAGTACTTCCGGGAGTGCTGCTTTGATTAAGGATGTTGGCAGGGGATCTAAATCACAGCTTTTGCTGGCACTTTTTCGGATGATTTTTTCAACATGAAGATGGGACACTGGTTGGAATGTCTTGAGTTCCGAAGGAGTCTCATTCCGAGATGGTATTATGAGATCTCCTTGATCTTGTTGAATGGAATCTTTGATCTTTGAGATCTTGCTCACAAAGTAGTCACTGAACATGAATGCCACGTCTTTATCACTTCCTGAAGGTAGTGGTGATACAGATTTCTTGCCAAGAAGTCTGTTTACAATCTTGAATAATTGTTTGCTATCACCTTTATTGTCATTTACCAGCTGTTTGTAGTAGTTCCTTTTGGCTTCAGTGATCATATTGTTGACAATATGCCTCTGCTCCATGTATATTTCTCTATGAACTCTCAGTCCAGATTTTCGCCAAGCTCGTTCAGCCTGACGTCTCACTTGTTTGGCCTCTCTGATCTCAGTTGAGTACCACTCTGCTTCTGGTCGAAGTGTAATGATGCTTGTCTTGATGGGAGCAACCTCGTCGAGGACACTCTGAAGTTCTGCATCATAGAAGCTTGTAAGTTCTTCAATTTCAAGATTCTCCCAAGAATCTGACGCAATGGCAGATTTGGTGATGACTTCTTTCAAGATGGTCGTACTCACAGACTTTAACATTTTAATATTTTCTCGATGCCAGAATTTTGTCTTTTTATTAAAGTTGTTCCAGTCCAATTATCTTCTAGCATTTTGAAATTTAATAATTTTAAAGTACAATGTATTTTCATAGTTGTAATAAGACCTTAACCTTGGTTTCAAACCACAGAAAGACTGTTTAAAAAGTAGATTTCGACCACTCAAAAATACAAACTTTAGATTAATTTGGGCCCCCATGAACTATTATCATACACTGTGTTTTCTCAAGTGATAATTATTTTAGCTGAGTCGTTTCACCATTGTTTCGACCCAAAAATAGCCATAATTAGTATTTTTGTCTTATTTTCAAACCGCTATTTTCCGGTCTGAAACAACTGTTAAAATCATGTAAACAGGTGGAAACGTGTAAAAAATTATTAAATTTCATATGGCAGGAGAAAAAACTGTGTTTTTATAGCTTTTCATAAAAAGTCATAATTTGAGATATTGAGAAAATTATCTAAATTTATACAAAATAGCCTAAAACATGAAAAAAGACACCAAATAGCCTCAATGTGAGCTTCCATAGTGTTCAGTGCATGTATTAAATTAAATTTGGACTGTGATGTATTTTTGAAAAAAAAACATCACCTTTTCTGGTGTATTCAAACTTTTTGAGGGTAGTGTACATGTAATGGCTGACATTTTCTGGAATTTTGTATAAGGCAAAATGTATGTCATTTGTTGTTTAGGAATTAGTTGTACATCACCCTTTCCTCTAAGGACATGGCTATTAAGGAACATCGTAGAGCTTAAAAGACCTAAGATTGAAGGTTGCAGCTTTTAAAAAGAGCAGGATCTCACTTGATCAAACCCAAGGCCAACAGCTGTACTTTATAGGCTTAGTCTCAATTCTCGAATGTCCAATGTTTGAATTATTCATCCTTGTATATAATATTATCTATGTGAGAGATTAAGTACTGATTGGCTTGATTTCTTCATGCATCAACAATCAAATCAGTACTGTAGTGATTGGCTTCCTAAAATGTATATAGCGTAATGTTTGAAATTTAAGTCTGGAAAATAAGATCAATAGATCATGCTCGACTTAAAATCATGGATCTTTGCATTTTGTCAATAATTGTTAAATTGCATTAATATTCAACATGTATTCCATAAAAGAAGGAATTCCATAAAAGAAGGAAGTGACCAGCAGACTTTTTGGTTCGAATAATACCCATGGATAATTTCAAGAATGGTTTTGGCGCCTTTTGTGATAATTTAATCAGAAATGTGAAGCAAAAATTGAAGTCTCATCAGAATTTTAAGCCTGCAAATATGACTTTTTTGGAATAATGTGAAATATTTTCTAGGTTAACACCAACAATTATTGACAAAGACTCTCCAAATGTCTTTCTTACTCTGTTAAGTATCAAATGGGACCAAAATAATTGAAACAGATCTTTTTCGTTTTTACAATATGAGGAAAATACTGGCGTTACCTATGATTTCACTCATCTTTGCACAAAATGGCCACAAGGGGGCTGCTGCACAACCTGAGGGAGTGACCAGCAACCTAATTTTGAATCCTTCCCCCCATAGGATGATATTAGCACACTGGTTACTTTTCCTCTCGTGGGGTGAACAAACTCAAAAACTAAGCCACTTTCTTGGAGTTAGCCTCTGTACTATAAGTTCAGTTTTATGTTTTATGTTTTGAGCATTCCAATGCAAAAATCTCAGGTTGTTGCTAAGGGAATGTTTTGATTTTCCTCTCAATGTACCATTTTCAGTGCCACCAAGTTCAGTTGTCTGTTAGGCAAAAACTTGAAAACGTTTACCTGTTAATACCCATGTACCGTTAATGGGTATCTGGGCTGGTTTTTCATGGTAGGAGCTGCCCCAGCAAGTAACTGACCGGTCAAGTTTGTTACAAATTGAAGACAGAGACTTACCTTTGTTGCAACTGTGATCTTTATTATGCAAATATTCACATTCATTACTTTTCAAATTCAAGGGAAAAAAGTGTTTGGTTCTGGGACAGCTGTTGTAGAAGTGTCATTTCATGAATTTTGAGACTTCAACGTCAGAAGTCGCCTTTTCCCGAATCAGATTTTTATACGTTTCAGACGATAGAAAAGATTTCTTGCTTAGCGGCTGCTCTGCCTTGGCTGTTGCCCAAGATTAAGGCCAGGGAGACTTTCGGATATTGCTGCCTTTGTTGCCAATGATAACACTGACGGCTTGATTGTCAGAAATTTGGATTGCCTCTTGAATTTCCTCATCAGATGAAGCAGATGAAGGTTTAGTCTCTGGTTTTTCCCGAACTGTAATCTGCTCGGTAGTCTGCTCCTCTAGGGCCTCAAATATCACACTCAGATCTGGGCGGTAGCACTATAAACATCGGCCTTTTCAAGTTGACCCTTCAGATATTTATTGTTCTTGTCTTGGTTTCGCACCACCTTGTAATTCAAACATGTCTTGAAATTGCGAGGTAATAATATATAATGCTTTGGTCCTCTCATATTGTGATTCATAGACAGTAGTTGTCTCTACATAACAATGAAAAATTTTGACATGAAAGTGCTTCCCCCAACTGCAACTTCAATTATGTCTATGTTTGTTTTTTGTAAATTTATTAATATACATGTAAAGCTGCAGGATTACTTTTCATTTAATGCTGTGTATGGCAACAGGATTAGCTCAGGGAACCAACAGCTGAGCCACAGTGGTCCACAATGCTAATTGTCCACCTATGGGATAGAATAATTGTCACACTAGCCCACAGATGACACTGATTAGCTTCTCTCTGTCACAAGGAGCCCACACATTCTGTTTCTCTTTTTTGTCTTGAAAAAGACATCTAGAAGTAATAAATTCTCAGGAAATGAATTTGGCTAGAAAAATGACAATTTGTGGTGTGAATAAAATGATTTTGTTAATGTTTAAATGTTTATTCTCAGTGCACATATTTATATATACATTTACATAAACAGACACAAATCCTTTACAAAGTTCCTAGGTAATAAAATGATATTATCAATTTGAGTTAATCTCATCCTTGTATAATATTATCTATGTGAGAGATTAAGTACTGATTGGCTTGATTTCTTCATGCATCAACAATCAAATCAGTACTGTAGTGATTGGCTTCCTAAAATGTATATAGCATAATGTTTGAAATTCAAGTCTGGAAAATAAGATCAATAGATCATGCTCGACTTAAAATCATGGATCTGTGCATTTTGTCAATAATTTTTGGTGTTTACCTGGAAAATATTTCACATTCGTTCCAAAAAAGTGATATTTTAAGGCTTAAAATTCTGACGAGACTTTTTTGTCTCAGATTTCATTTTAAATTGTTAAGTTGCATTAATATTCAACATGTATTCCATAAAAGAAGGAAGTGACCAGCAGACTTTTTGGTTCGAATAATACCCATGGATAATTTCAAGAATGGTTTTGGCGCCTTTTGTGATAATTTAATCAGAAATCTGAAGCAAAAATTGAAGTCTCATCAGAATTTTAAGCCTGCAAATATCACTTTTTTGGAATAATGTGAAATATTTTCTAGGTTAACACCAACAATTATTGACAAAGACTCTCCAAATGTCTTTCTTACTCTGTTAAGTATCAAATGGGACCAAAATAATTGAAACAGATCTTTTTCGTTTTTACAATATGAGGGAAATACTGGCATTACCTATGATTTCACTCATCTTTGCACAAAATGGCCACATGGGGGCTGCTGCACAACCTGAGGGAGTGACCAGCAACCTAATTTTGAATCCTTCCCCCCATAGGATGATATTAGCACAATGGTTACTTTTCCTCTCGTGGGGTGAACAAACTCAAAAACTAAGCCACTTTCTTGGAGTTAGCCTCTGTACTACAAGTTCAGTTTTCTGTTTTATGTTTTGAGCATTCCAATGCAAAAATCTCAGGTTGTTGCTAAGGGAATGTTTTGATTTTCCTCTCAATGTACCATTTTCAGTGCCACCAAGTTCAGTTGTCTGTTAGGCAAAAACTTGAAAACGGTTGGAAGTGGCTATTTTTTGCGATTTTAGAACTAATTGTTTTTTTCCATTTGCATTAGTTCTGAAATGTTTACCTGTTAATACCCATGTACCGTTAATGGGTATCTGGGCTGGTTTTTCATGGTAGGAGCTGCCCCAGCAAGTAACTGACCGGTCAAGTTTGTTACAAATAGAAGACAGAGACTTACCTTTGTTGCAACTGTGATCTTTATTATGCAAATATTCACATTCATTACTTTTCAAATTCAAGGGAAAAAAGTGTATGGTTCTCGGACAGCTGTTGTAAAAGTGTCATTTCATGAATTTTGAGACTTCAACATCAGAAGTCGCCTTTTCCCGAATCAGATTTTTATACGTTTCAGACGATAGAAAAGATTTCTTGCTTAGCGGCTGCTCTGCCTTGGCTGTTGCCCAAGATTAAGGCCAGGGAGACTTTCGGATATTGCTGCCTTTGTTGCCAATGATAACACTGACGGCTTGATTGTCAGAAATTTGGATTGCCTCTTGAATTTCCTCATCAGATGAAGCAGATGAAGGTTTAGTCTCTGGTTTTTCCTGAATTGCAACGGTAATCTGCTCGGTAGTCTGCTCCTCTAGGGCCTCAAATATCACACTCAGACCTGGGCGGTAGCACTATATACATCGGCCTTTTCAAGTTGACCCTTCAGATATTTATTGTTCTTGTCTTGGTTTCGCACCACCTTGTAATTCAAACATGTCTTGAAATTGCGAGGTAATAATATATAATGCTTTGGTCCTCTCATATTGTGATTCATAGACAGTAGTTGTCTCTACATAACAATGAAAAATTTTGACATGAAAGTGCTATCCCCAACTGCAACTTCAATTATGTCTATGTTTGTTTTTTGTAAATTTATTAATATACATGTAAAGCTGCAGGATTACTTTTCATTTAATGCTGTGTATGGCAACAGGATTAGCTCAGGGAACCAACAGCTGAGCCACAGTGGTCCACAATGCTAATTGTCCACCTATGGAATAGAATAATTGTCATACAAGCCCACAGATGACACTGATTAGCTTCTCTCTGTCACAAGGAGCCCACACATTCTGTTTCTCTTTTTTGTCTTGAAAAAGACATCTAGAAGTAATAAATTCTCAGGAAATGAATTTGGCTAGAAAAATGACAATTTGTGGTGTGAATAAAATGATTTTGTTAATGTTTAAATGTTTATTCTCAGTGCACATATTTATATATACATTTACATAAACAGACACAAATCCTTTACAAAGTTCCTAGGTAATAAAATGATATTATCAATTTGAGTTAATCTCCTGAAAACATTCCCGAGATGAGATCTGATGCCAATGGGTGCAACGGAGTGAATGAGATACAATTTCATACAAATATCAAGATTGTGTTTTGTGAAGCAATGTAATTCACACATTTATTTTTCCTCCACATATATTCATGTATTATTCCCAGTAAAAGATCATTAACCTTTGTATAAGACAGATTATTCAAATGATATCCATCTTAAAGAATATACATTGTAGTTCTGTTAGTCTAGTTGGGGCTGTCAAGTTGTCTGACAAACCGCACATATTTGCTTATTGTCTGTCTTGCTCTTTTCTATGTTTTTTAGTCAGAGAAGCAAATGTATCTGATGACAGGAGAAAAGGCAGTGTTACCAGCTGTCAAAAATTGCTTCTAAGATGTAAATGTATTTTAGTCACATCATCTAGTTGTACCGGAAGTGTCACAGCAGCAGTCATCGTCTTTTACTGAGGGATGACCCCATCCTCTAGCTATAACCCTGGCGACTGACTCTCTTCTTATTAGCTGGTAATGCCTACCACCCAACCCTATGTGTGCATTTCATGAGGCACTGCTCCATATTCGCATGTGCCAGTCAGCAAGTGTCTCAGCAAGTGAGATTGGATGGCCAAGAGCAACCGCTCAATGTGACCTCTGGTGGTCATGGCTGAGATTATTGCGACACCTGGCATGGTCTGCGAATTGTTCAGAGGTATCTTAATGTCAATTTCCAGACATTGGTCGCTTTCATTCCTTGATTGGCTTGACTGCTTTATATAAAAGAAAGTAAGTGCAGCAACTATTTGAATTGGCATTCTGATTTTAAGCAAAATGATGTCTAACATATCTTTCTAGTGTATTACATACATGTATTTAATGCAGGCAGCACTTATTATGCAAGCAACCAGTGACAGCCTCTTTGCCCATCTGCTGATATGCAGGGTTGAGGAGATACATGACTGCAGGGCTATGAATTTGTTATGTAATATGAAGTGGACCACAGGAGGTCCTTGAGGCTGCAGTTAAGGTGATGCCAACAGTGTTGTTATGGACAGTCTATAGGAGAAGAAAGCTGGAGTGGGAAGGAAAGCTGTTGGAGCAGCAGTGCCAATGCAGAACTTACACACATTGGGACAGCGCACTTAATTTCGTATTCACCACATAATCCAAGTGACCACTTCTAGGGTCCCTGCTTAACCCATAAGCTGCACAGAAAGGTGATGAATGCATTCTTTTTAGGAGTTAGAGCTTATTGTTTACTGTGTACAAGCTGTTGATTTCTCTTTAGATCTTCATTTTCTTTCATCTCCTAAAAATTGCTTTATAATTGTGGAAGCGTGCTATTGTTTTTATTGCTTTCTGAGTGTTTGCCCATGAGTGCTTAGTGCTCACTTATGGCATCTGGTTGAGCACAATTGGTTCTCCTCATGTAATGTCTGGTGGACAAATTTATCAAAGTGGTGACAGCTAATTCTCTTGTTTCATGCTCAACACCCATTTATCCTCAAGTTCGATTTTCGGCTTATAAGGAACCTCTTTTCTGTGGCAGGTATTTCCTTAAAGCTCAAGTGCTGGCGTCCCACTCTGGCCTACTATAACCCATTCTTTATCTGAAGTTTAAGATATTGGACTCTTAAAAGCGTTTACAACATGACAGATAATATTTGACCAAGGGGACATTCTTTCACATCACTTTGCATGTGGTTTGCATTTAAATATCAATGTTAAGGAATCATTCTTTATTATAAATTAACAACACATGTAGAACATAACCCACAAGCAGATCACTTTGGGTTAGAAGCTGTTCTGGCAAGCTGATGAAAAATTGGTCTATCAACAACATTGTCAATACCAATTCAAGAAAACACTGAAGAAGTATCATGTTGAAAACAGGGATGAACACAGTGGTGGGTGGGGGGGAATCCTTCCCACTAAATTATATTTTTAATTAAAATTATAATTAAAGCAGCTTGATAAACAGCTTGATAAAACCATTCCAAGTTGGATAGAATCCATCTAAGATGTTTTATTTTCTTCAAAAACTTCCTATCGCACAGATAAATGTCTGACTACCGGTATACAAGGAAGGGAAAAGTATTCACAAGTCTCTATGCTGTTGAATTGTTCTGTGACAATCCAAAAGAACAACATCAGGTAGAATACAGCCACCAATCAGCTCTGCACATGAAGTTGGAAGCTGTCCAAGAACAAGCAATGTTGCCTGTACTAAAGTGAGCTGAGGAAGGGGATGTGAAGGTCTCTTAAGATGTTTGACATTTGGTTTGGAAAGATCTTCTGAGGCCGTTTGGATGGTTATTCCACCCCAAGAATGAACAGGACAGAGTGGCAGGACAACAGTTGCTTGTCCCCAGGGTTCTAAGAATTTTTGACATACTTTGCATAGAGCTGTGAACTGGAAGACTTCACTGCACACCTGTCTGAATGAATGCTGGATCCAATTTAATGGATGGAGATGATTTTTAGTGTTTCACTGCAAATCAACCATAAACAATGCTGAAGTTCTTCAGTGAATGAAACATTTTGCCTGACTGCTGCAGTCATATTATGATATAAACACATCTCATAATAATTGCAAACTGATTCACTTTATCAATTAGTTTGAAATGTAATGAATGCTATACATAAGTAAATATTTGCCCCTTGGACAGTCATCCCCCCACCAATAGAGCATGTTAGGGAAAATGATTTTAGGCAATTTTATTTCTTCTGTTTTTACAACTGAACCCAAAAAATTCTAGGCATTACTTAAAATTGTTATCATATATAAAGCTATTTTTATTAAAGCCACTGATAGCAGCTGAAATCTCATTTTTCTGCAAAGTTCATAGTTTGTCGTTTCTTTGAGCTCTTAACTCCATTAAACCATTCTGGTCCATTAAGACACTCTTGCATAACATGTGGTTAATATTCCTAAGTAAGAGAGTTAAGGTGTGTGTTGCATTAGACATGAATTTTAAAGTGACAGAAAACTACACTATTTTCTGAAAGAAAGAATATGATTATTTCTCGGTGGGTTGAATTCCCATGAAGATTTATTTATTGTTCCAAGGAATTTCTGAGAACTGTTTGTTGAAGTTAAGTGGTATGAATTGCCTCCCTCAGCCCAAAATGATTTTGTCAACACATTAGTCAGGAAAAGGGCTACATTAGAAGCTATCAAAAGTTGTTGGAGCAGTATGGCCAAGAAGTGGCAATAGCATCAGGTCAGCCTTGTCAAATTTCTGTTGGGTTGGGTGATTAGATTGAGCGACAAGCGTTACGTCCAGCTCCAGAGTACCCTAGGGGCCCAGCCCAAGCACCTGCCAACACCTAACACAATCTTTACAGGCTGTCCTACACACAGTCAAGATGTGCTTTCCTCTCATCTGCACAATGACAAATTTTCAAGGCCTGGCCTAGACTTTGGAAATGAGAACACAAGAAAACATGGGTAATGCAGGCTAACACAGAAGAGTAGTAGGCAATAGACAAGACACTTTCCTTCCTGTATCTGTTTCCCTGTTAAATGCTTCAATGTAATGTACCTTAACCTTGTACCAAGTACCAAAATTTCACTGTTGTATATATATATATTGATGTATACAATGTGACCAATAAATTATCTGTATCTGTATCTGTATCTGTATCTGAGTGTGTGTATACAGAAAAAAAAGTCTAATTGTAGTCAAACATCATCAAAACACTCATTCCAAGCTCTGCAACTGGAATCAGTTAGGGAATTGTATGGTTGAACAATGAACACATTGCAATATATTATACTTACTTCCCAAGAAACACTACAAAAGAAACACAGGTAAAAACAACGTCAGCACAAAAAGCTGAAATAAATATATAATTTTGATACACATTGTCTTTGAAGTAATTGCTATTCTAAAATGATGTCAAGTTAATATATTGATGATCCACCAATGGTTGCTAAACAATGTCAAATTGGTTCATAGTTGTCTTGTGTTACATAATCGATTTCTTTTAGTTTGCCAGACTGAATATGAATATGAACAAGTAAAGCACATGACAAACTCCATTAGAACCTATCTGGAGTTTATATGTCAGTCAGTAATCCCTAGCTGGGTACACTGTAAGAAATGACTGTGTTTTTCTGGCTAAAAGAACCGTAAATTTATTGTTATTTTACCAGTATTTTTTAATACAGACTTTGTCCGGGAAAAATGGCTACAAGATAAATTTACTGTGACATGTGATTCAACATTCAGTTCACGTTAATAAACAATTACTTCAACCGTTAATTTACTGGCAACTTGTAATATGCAGACAAAACATTTGAATTGGCCAAATAATCAATACACCTGGTCAGATTAGGAACTATAACCAAGAGATAGCATGGACTTCAACCACAGAACATGTGGTGCCATCTATAACATATGCTTAACACAGCTGTTAATCAAACTTAATTTATAACTTATCTGAAGGTAAGGGAACATCCTCATTCATATGATCTTAAAGATGCTGTCATTACACAAAAGTTGTAATGTCTATATGTGACATTGACATTTGTGTGAGTCTTATGATGTGATCTAAAGAATGACACTATTAAAACCAAAATAACCTAAGCGCAGTCTGCATCAATAGAACATACTTCGATAAATTTGACACCTGGTTCTCTTGGAAAATATCCATCCATTATATGGTTTGTGAGCAAACTAATTGATGGACTTACTTCCCTGCTGTCAAGCAAGAGATGAGCAAGGCCGAGCCTGGAGTCACTGGCTCTCTCACTCTCTCAGCTGATTCCAGCTTCGATACATCCCTACAGCTATGCGACAGTTAAATCAAATACTATCCGTATTTTTACAGTAGATTATACAGCCCCTTGCATTCTTTACATTCTATGTTTGACAGATGATATAACTGTAAAATATACTTTAAATAAACTGTTTTATATATGTACATTATACAGTAATATCACTTTGTTGAATCCGCAAAATTACAGTTCAATGTACCAATCTGCATTTTACGGTTCATTGTCCTGTTCAGGTTTATTAGTACTTTTACAGTTCTTAGACCTGGAACAAAGTTGCCAGTTAATTTAACTGTAAAATTCAACGGGAATGTTTTGCAGTGTAGGCATGAGTTCTGTCAAAATATAGCACATTGGTAGATTCTAAACTATACACTCACTATCTTCATTACACAATGCACAATAAAGTGCACTTGGGGGTTTTTGCTCGTCAAGGATCTATTGCTTAAAAGGTGCAAAATACCAAGAAATCTCTGTTAAGGAGATATTGGATATCAGGGAGTTAGTGTTGGAAAGTGTTAAGGGAACCAGGAAAATGGCCACAGACAGACTTGTAAAGTGAGAAGAAACACGCTTGACGCCCATGAGCAGTTGGCCTGTCACACCGCAAAGGTCTTACAAGGACCTTTGGATGGTTATCTCCCCCGAAGAATAAACAGGACCAGAGTGTCAGAATAACATTCGGCAGTCCCCGGGGTTTACAAGCATCTTGATCTGTCAACAGCAATGCCATCTGAATTGATGATAGATCATACAGAATGGATGGTGATTAAAGATGCTCTTCTTCGCATCTGGCAGAAATCCTTTCAAGACAAAAGTTTTGCAGTCATTATACCAACTTAAATACTTCAGTCAGTATGCATCACAATATGTATTCAAAAATTTTTATTGAAAATTTCAAACTTATTTAATAAATGAAGTATGCACTTGCACCACTGAATGCTCCGGCGAAATATCTTATATGACCACAAAAGTAAGACTATTATTGTGTTGCTGTTATTCTATGTTTTGATGAAAATAATATCATTTCTTGGCAGTTGAACATTTTGTACAGGATTGCCATTCTCTGAGCAGAAATAGAAAAACGTATGTGAGAGGGGCAATTTGTTTTAGTTGATGGTACCTGTACGTCTGTTGCTTACATCAAACTGACCAAATAGCTGCTAATGTTTAATGAATCAAGGTTTGAGCACATAATATTACTTTTCACGTGGGAAGTTCATATAGCCCATAAAGAATTGGCACTGTTCAAAAAGCAGAGAAATGAGCTAAGTGAAAAGAGTGGCTATTCTCCATGTGACAGTTCCTCTGTATATGCGGAACGTGCTGTGTAATGTAATAATTAAACTTCACCTATTACATAGGTGAAGTTTCTTGTTTTCGTAAATATTTTTATTATTTTTCCGCCGCCCCCTAATTTCTTCGAAAAAATTTCAAAAAATTCACATATATAGTCTTACATGACCTTATCACACTGACCCAGTTTCGGTGACCTTGACTTATTTTTCAAGGTCACAGGCCACTTCAAAGTCAGTTTTTTCATTATTTCAAGTGGTTGTTTCTCAGGTAATTACAGGCAAATTTCATTTTCCAATTATGTTACATGTACTACATATAAGTTACACAATCTGACCCAGTTTCAGGAAAGTAGGTCAAGGTCAAGGTCGTACAGAGCCGTTTTTACTAATAGAATTGAGAACACGGGATCTCAGAAACTGGAGATTTTTGAATCGTGTAACTGATACCTAAAGTTGCCTAAATGACTAATCTAGGTCTGCAACTCATTCTTGTAATGATATCATGCTTACTTTTTGAGTTACGTAATTTTAAATATTGACGGCGTCGTCAAAACAGGTGACCTTGAATATATATAGACTTTTATTTGACAACGGAATATCACATAGATACATGTGTCATAAATCAAAATTAAATAAATCATATAAGGAAATGAATATGTACAAAAGAGGGATACAACATCAACAAAAATACATACAATACCCATCCATAAACACAAATTTCTTGTTCTGTAATCAATCATTTTAAAGACTATGAAATAGTATGGAAATGCTAACAACTTAACTAAAAATATAACATCAATAATTCACATTAGATCAATTGTAATTCTTTTTTTCATGCAATCATGAACATATTTACCTATGACACCTATGACCACGCCATCACTATTCATCATAATTAATCTAAACCTTTCTGCTGTTCCTAAACTGTCCAAATTAGGTATGGTATCTCTAATTTTTTGCAACATAATTGTTCTCTCTGTTTCATAAAGTCTACAATTTAGCAAGAAATGTTTCTCATCTTCAATTTCACCCGAATCACAGTACACACATTTTCTGTTTTCCACTGGAGTTTTTGGTCTAGTAAATCTCCCTGTTTCAATCGCAAGGTTATGTGAACTGATTCTAAATTTTATGAGACTTAACTGATGACTAACGTTAAAATCAGTTTTGAATAATTTGTAGGTTCTAAGTTTGGGATTTCTAACACTATCCTGAATTTCCATCATACACTTTTGCATAAAGTTGTTATGTATTTTCTCTTTGAATGTTAACAGATGCTTTTTTGAAAAGTTTTGTTGAACCCAACATTCATCTAAATTAACCTCATTCAGGATTTCTTTTATTGTAGTGCACCAATTTGGTCTACCTGAGTCTAATGATAACACTAGTGAATTATAAGCTTGTTTTACTAAACTGTTATCATCATATGACAATATTTTTTGCCAATAACTAATCAATCTTACTTTCATTTTTAACAATAATGGAAACCTCCCTGTCTCACTATACAGCGCTACAGTAGATGTAGACTGTTTCACTCTCAATGTCCTTTTCATATAGCTGAGATGAATTTTCTCGAATTCAGCTAATTCTTTGTTGTTAAACCAAACTTCAGAGCCATACTCCAAGATAGGAGATATTTGAACATCAAACATTTTAAATGCTAGTACGGGTTGCAAGTATCCAACGGAACATTTCACTTGTGTACTAAGTGCAAATTCTGCATTTCTGGCCTTTTCATTTAAATGTGAAACATTATTCTTAAACATTGCCCCCCTACTTGAAAATATGACACCTAAGTATTTATAGTTGTCAGTGATAGCGATTTCATCAACCCCATATTTAAATTGAAAGTTTACAATTTCTCTTTTCTTTCTAAACACCATTACATTAGTTTTATTAATGCTTAAAATAAGATGCCATTTTGTACAAAACGTATATAAACCATTTATTAATATCTGTAACCCCTTTGCTGACTCTGAACAAAGAACCATATCATCTGCGTATAGCAAATGAGTTACAATATTGTCGCCTATTGTGATTCCTTGACTAACATCTAAGTACTTGTTGAGTTCAGTTAGATATTCAGTGAAGAGATTAGGACTCATTATACCCCCTTGTAAAACTCCATATTCACTTTCTATTTCTTTGCCTACTTTACCTTTCCATTTTACACGACATTTTGCTTTGGCATACATATCCATTAGTAATTTCAGCATTTTACCTGATAAACCTCTTTGACCTAACTTATAATACAATGCATTGCGGTTGACATAATCGAAAGCTTTGGTAAAATCTACAAAACACACCCACAAATTTTTGTTCCTCGTTTTTTGTAATGAAATCATAGAATTAAGCATGAATATGCTATCCACAGTGCTACATCCTTTTTTAAAACCAAATTGATGACAGTCATCAATCTCTAACACGATATTTTTGAAAACAAGTCTTTCGTTTAGAATTGATTCTAAAATTTTACCAACGGCTGGCATTACCGTTATCTTTCGGTAATTATCAGCTATATTGACAGAATTTTTCTTATGGACTGGACTAATGAGACCCACAGCCCATTGTTTGGGCCATTCACCACTTTCAAAAATTTTGTTGAACAATACTCCTAATAATGAAATTATATTACTAGGTGCATACTTCAGAAATTCTCCTACAATGCCATCATTTCCACTTGCTTTATTGTTTTTGAGTTTCTTCAGATGCAATTCAATCTCATCTTTACTAATTACAGCATTGCATATTTCATCAGTCATTGCATTTGGTTGTACAATATCCTCATTAATAACTTTTGATTTGATTTCATCCATGTATTGTTGGTCAAAGTATTCTACAGCAGGAGGCAATACCTGGCCTTCAAAATAGGATTCAAAGTCCTGTAAAGTCAGATTGCTTTTATTTATTGTTTTATTCTTTAATGATTTCCAGATATTCCAATATGTGGCTGGGTTTTTGGATTTACACTCATTCAGACGGTGACGAATGTCATTGAAATAGTCCCTTTTTGATTTTTGTATTATTCTTTTATATTCCCTTTCTAATTCCCCGTATCTTTCTGCATATATGTGTATACTGATATCAAAATTCTTAGCATATTCATGAACTTTTTTCTTGATATTTTTACAATCTTCATTAAACCAGCCATTTTTGGGAAATACTGATTTATTTGATTTCCTTGTTTTGAAATTTGGCTTTGCTGCAGCTTCAATTATATTTTGAAACATATTACTTATTTCACAGCTGCTTTTATTAGGAGCTTCAGTAATCAACAAGCTTTCAAGTTCCTTACAATTTCCACTTTCAAAGCTTTCTTTGTATTTTGTTAGTTTAGTAGGATCCCATCTGTATACTTTTGGCTCCACTCCAAAGTTTTCTCTAGCTTTGTATGATTCACAACCTTGCATTTCAATTTCAAAGAATAATGCTCTGTGATCAGATTCTGGATGTTTTAAAAGAATTTTAAATTCCTTAATGCAACAAAAGAAATCATGTTTGGTTAACAAATAATCAACTACACTGGCTCCTCCATTTGATTTATAACAAGTAAAGTCACCTGTGTTATTGGTGTTTCCAACACGACCATTGACTATTCTAAAATCTGTGCTTTTACAAAAATGTATCAACTGTCTACCATAATCGTTTACCCTATTGTCTTTACTTTTTCGTTCAGGGTATATCACATTACGATCAATGGCAGTTTCTACTGGGCATATTAAGTCAAACAAATCACCATCTTTGCCTGGTACCACATCTAATTCATCATTAAGATTTCCAGTTCTGGCATTTAAGTCACCACATAATATAATATGACAGTCATTGCGATCTTTTTTTGAGAACTCTTCCTTCAGGATATTAAAATAATCAGTTCGCACAGAGGTATTATGGATATATGATGAATCTAAAGGAGAAAAATAAATGCATCCTATCAGTAATTCTTTAGACAAATCAAAGCATTTTAACTTAACTCTAACCCACACAATACATTCTTGATTTGTTTCGAAAGTTACTTTGCTGAATAATTCAGATCTAATAAAAATACCAATGCCACCGGATCCATTCGGAGCCCTATGATGCTTAAATTTCCTAGGAAAATCTTTATAAACAAAACCTGGTATGCAGTTATAGAATGATTCCATGTTTTTTTCTGAATGTGTTTCTGTAAGTATCACAATATCATGGCTAAATAATTGAACCTGTAAGTCAGAACATTTAAGTTTGTCCCCTTATCCTCTAATATTCCAACATAATATACTAAATTTACAGGGTTTCTTTTCTAAAATAGGTAATTTACCGACTGATATTTCAATTGGACGTTCTGACAGCTGATCATCGTTATTTGTACAAATGATCCTAGGTGTAGAGACATCAATGTGGTCATAGCTGCCTTGGCTAAATACTATTCTTCAGTACAAAATCCTTGATACTTGAAACCAGACGCTTCCTTGACATTCTGGTGTAGTGTATTCCATCTCTCAGTGGTAGATCTGTATTGTCAATGTAAACCAGTCTGTCATTTGTAGCACATAGTTCTTGCGACTTTCTGCTGAGATTCACCAATTTACGACTCAGCTGGGTTTCATGCACTGCAGTTGAAATTCCATTAATCAGAATTGTTGCTTCAGGAAATAACATATGAGCCGCCAAGTATGTGTCCAAAGTGTCCTTCATTGGTCGGTCATCCCTTCTTGCATCGATGTCTCCAGTATGAAGAAAAATATGAGAAGGTGTGTCTTCTGACCTCAAACTGGATAAGCGACTTTTTATTTCATGAGATGGTCTGCCACCGTATACGAAGGCTGATGCATCAATGCCTTTGCTGTTCAATTCAGTTGCTACTCCTCTGATATTAGAGTTTCCGATTAACAAAATGGAGGGACATTTGCTTGATGATTGCTGTGGCATTGGGACATTATGAGTAGAATTTTCCTGAATCACTTCAGCCGAGGATTGCACCTTTCTGGATGGAGCAGCTGACACAGCAGTAAATTCCTCATTCTTCAGAGAATTACGGAGTTCCATCAGTAATTTTCCCATCATATTAAATCCTTTCAGATTTGTGCCGCATCCCCAATAGTCATCAGTTTCTATGTTGTGGACGAGCTCCTTATTTCCCGTTGACATGAGAGCATTTTTGAAGGATGGAGATTGATTTGCCTTACAATGTAGAATTGCGAGCATAATTTCCGACTTGCACTCGTGCCATGCTAGAATTTGGTTGATGGACTTTGCTTGTTTTTTCGCTTGTTGTGGTGACTTGGAGTTTAAGATTCGAATTGCAGTTGAATTTTCCTTGTGAAAAAGGGCCTTTTTGTGTTGGAAGGCTTGTTCCACACTGTCATATTTTCTGCCTTGGAAATCAATTTTCATTTCAGAAAAGTTAGAAAACACATGATAATTTCCATATGCCCGAAAAAGAATTATTTCTTTTGAGTCAGTCACAAGAGGGGGCGTTTCTGTCAGTTCCATCATAGGTACATTGTTAATAACTGACTCAGAGTTAGAAGCCGTAATACCAGTAGTCGCAAGAGGGGGCGTTTCTGTCAGTTCTATCTTAGGTAAACTGTTAATAACTGACTCAGAGTTAGTAGCCGCAAGACCAGTAGTCGCAGGAGGGGGTACTTCTGTCAGTTCCGGCATCGGTAAATTGTTAATAACTGACTCAGAGATAGAAGACGCTAGTCCAATAGTCACAGAAGGGGGCACTTTTGACAGTTCCGTCATAGGAAGATTGTTGTCAAGAGGGAACGCTTTTGTCGGTTCAGTCATAGTAGTAGGGGTCGCAATCAAGACAGGGGTCGTGGCAATATTTTGGGGCTCGGCCTTAAACTTCATGTTGACTTGCAAGTTTAGACTAACGATTTGTTCTTTTGCAACCAACAGTTCTGCTTTGAGATTATTAATTTCCTGATTTGCCAGAATTAATTGTTTAAGAAATTCTTCTAACAACGGAGTGGGAGATTGAAATTGTAGCAATGCAGAACTATTCAGTACTGACCAGGGAATCGTTGACCCAATTAAAATTGAATCATCTTGATCGTCAATGGGTGCAGGAACGGTAGATGAAGCTGGTGAAACTTGAGTGGGAACAACATTAGAAGCTTGAAAATCGTTAGATGGAGACGGAAAAACTATTTTTGGGGTGCTTCCAGATAACGACAAAGGAAGATGAAGAGATGAATCGGCTTTAACTGGAGTTAATGAAGGACTTGATGCATAACTTGAATGATTTGAAGGAGTCTTTGAACTTGAGGTTAGTTGACTTGAAACTGGACTTTCAAAGGGAGACATTTCAGGCCTAAAAGAGTCAGTCAAATAATACTGGAAGTCAGGGTTAATCTTAGGCCTACGGTTCGAGACGAACGAAGGTTCATTGTCAATTAGAAATTCCCGGGTTAAGACATTGTCATTTTTAAATCCATAGAGCTCTGTTAGACCTTTAAAACTTGAACTTTATAACTTGTACTTGAAGTTTAGAACTTTAACTTGAGCTTGTTATTGTTGACTTTACATCTTTAAATTTTGCTTGTTAATGTTGACTTTATATCTTTAAATTTCCTTGAACTTGTTTAGTTGAACTCTTGAACTGTAACTTGAGCTTGTTAAGAACTTCCCGTAGGGAAGTTCTTATTGATATTGTACGTATTCTTATTATTATAAATTCCCCCGTTAGGGGAATTTATATTGTTTTTGTTCAGTTTTTTTTTTCAGCATCTTATTATTTTTCCTTTTTTTTTGTTTTTCTTTTTATTTTTCGTCAACAATTTGACAGGCTGTATTTCAGAAACTATTTGAAATAATCAACTAAAACAAAAAGGGTCATTTTGCTTTTGGTAAACAATTTTATGTACTGGAATTATATTGCGTAATTCCTAGTTAACTGATAATTACGCAAGAAATTGATAAAAAATTTGTGTTCACAGTTTTGTCAAAACAGTCAAGGAAAAAACACCAAATTTTAACATAATAATCTTTAAAGATACGCAGTGCGGAAAGGCGGCTTTTGGCAATATCTCTAAAAGTTTTTTTTATATGAATTTTTCAAATAAGGGAATTCCCAAAATTGCTACTAAAATTTTCCAAAAACTAGGAAGAAATGCTCCAATCAAGCTGAAATTGTATGCAGTTACAGTCATACTATAGTGTAACAATCCACTAGAATTTCAACTTTCTAGCGTTAACGGTATCGGCGCTATAGTACCACAAAAAGCCTATTTTTCAAACGCCGATAACTCGGCCCCTATTGAAGATACAGAAAAATAAAAAATACCACCAGAAAGCTCTGTTTCTTAGCTTTCACATGGTATATAGCATTCTACTGTAGCGCCGTCCGTTCAAAATCGCGGTGGACCCTGAAAATTTTATCTCACTTTTTTCCTCCCCAAATGCTTCTTATGGCTGGAAACACTTTTTCCTGGCCATATGCCAATTTCATCGCATCTAATACTTCACTGGCTGCACATTTTCTTTGTTGAAATAAATGCTGACCCAATTACATTTCTGTGTGAACCATCGGATGGGGAAGGTAGAAGGGAAGGGGGCAGGGGGATGTAAGGGGGCAGGGAGATGTAAGGGGGCAGGGGAGAGGAAGGGAAGGGGGGAATTTATCTTTGTAATTGTGCACAATTACAGGTGTACTAGTTATTATTATTATTAAGAACTTCCCTTGGGAATTAAGAACTTCCCTTGGGAAGTTCTTCTTGATATTGTACGGATTTGCACTTTTCCGCCGCGTTTTTGGTCATTTTTTAATGTTGAATAAAACATGGCCAAGGCAAGATATCAGAAAGCTACTTCAGCACAATATAGACACTAGAAATGTCCTTTGGTGTTGGGAATTACGCATCGGAATTACGCTTGACGTGGGAATTACGGCCAATTTTCAATAAAAATTTCTCGCTCCGGTTCTGGGAAAAGTATTGACATACTTTTCCTCAAAATTTTTCCCCTGGATTTTCCAAAGAAATGCGCAGTGCGGAAAGGAATATCATCTCACGCCTCCTAGAAAATTTTCGAGAAAAACGAGTTCGAAGTTTCGGCACCCCCAAATTTCAAGGGGTGGTGTCATGAAAAACCATGATGTATTGGTCCGAATTTCATGTCCTGCCACAAATAATGAGTACTACCGGGGTACAGTGGAAATGCAAAAGTACGGCTCCCCAGCTCCAATACTTTAGGTGCCACAGGGCCTCAAAAATCGAACTTTTGAAGGGCTGTATCTCCCTTAATATTAATCCTAGAGAAAAAATAGGACCATTTTTGAAAACCTCAGAATGTCAGCTTTGCAATGATGTATAGCAATAATCCCTAGGACGTACGGTATAGAATCGCGGTGGACATTGAAAATTTCATGTCACTTTTTGGGCCTCCCAAAACCTATTTTGCCCAAAAAAACTATGAAGCTCCTCATGGATGTTCATGTATATTTTTTGTGTGATACCCATTATGGACCTGCATAATGTCTCCAAAGCAAAATGTTCTACTTAAAATATATTTTGCTTGAGAATTTTATTAATTTCAAAATTGAAATGTAGATTGCTCAGCTTCTACTTGTTCAAATGTCACGAAATTAACACCAAAAAATGTGTAAAATTCTGGCCTTTTATGCGCTCCAAGGGCATATACTTTATACTAATAGCCACATCTACAAATAAAATTTTATTTATTCATTTATAACTCATGAAGTATTATTTCAAATTAAGTCCCAACTGATATGGAACATTGCTTATTGTCTGCCCTATTTTTCCATGCAAGCACATCTCCCTACCATGAATTTTAGAATCCAATTAAAACTCTTCCAATAATGTTTCAAACCCCTTAAAATTGATATGATATGTTGCTTATTTGTTGCCCTATAGTTTGCAAATAAGCACATATTTTTTCTATTACATTTATGATTAAATTATAACTTGTGAAATACTGCTGCAAATCACTTAAAACTGATATGACATGTTGCTGACTGTTTGCCCTATGTATGTCTAAAAGCATGCCTTCCTACCTCTTATAGTTTGTCTGTGACAAGTCATTAGGGTTAGGGTTTCAACAAAATTTATTGCTTTCAGGGTGCCATGATGAGGCCACAGTTAACCAGACTTCCAGTAACTGGATGCCACACACATCAATGCTCAAATTATTACAACAAAGCTTCACAATGCTATGTTTCCTTTCTTATGGAATGCCACAGTTCCAGATTTGTACACAGCCCACCTTGCAAAGAACATTTCTTGTTTATTGCTATTGCTTAGATAATCTGCTCAGTAGCAAGCTAAATCAGCCTGATATTCCAGTCAAGCTTGTCTCATTGTATTGATATAGGCCCACATGTTGTTATGTACTGCCAGCATGCCACTTGAAACATCTGATGTTTTAAATATGTTCCACATAACCATCATGCTACCTATTCACAAGGCCATTGCTGCTAATTATATTTTGCCTTAATATATTCAAAGAATCAAAGTGAAACATAAGCTTACATGCTGTTTACACAGGCCTGTTACATACGCCTGCATACATCTGCATATATATATGTTTTATTGTATTTCTTTCTTTATACATTTCCAAGTGTGGATGAATGAATAAACTCAATGAAAAAGCAAAAGTCTCATTATGTCTGCCTACAAATGTACACCACATTATTTAAGTGTGGTCCTCATTCACAATTTAACAGCATGAAGGTCAATTTTCATAAGGCAAATATATAGTTCACACTCCTGGCTGCATTGTGAATGAAACTTTACCCAAACCTTTGGGAATATTGCCTTGTCTACATGTATACATTTCAGTGATCAATTAATAAACTGTGCATCACTTGAGAGAAGTTTGGAAATTTAATGAAGATTAAATATAAATTGAGTGTTTTATAATGGTCTGCTACTTTGATAAATCTTCTCTTTCTGAATCTTGGCTCTGTGCCAATTATCAAATTGACAGGTAAAAAGGGCAGAAGGTGACCTCTGTGCACTCAACTGTGTTGATAACTATGTACAGATAGGAGGTGCTAGTGGTTTTACTTGAGATATATGGATGCCTCATGTATCTGGACAAATTGCTCCATGACCAAAATGTTTTAATAGCCATGGCCTTACTGTACCATTGCCCACAAAAGCCCTCCATGCTAAGAAATGTATGATTTTGTAAGTGCCACTGTTTGTGTAGTTCCTTGCACTATTGCAAGTCAGCTCGAAGCACCAACTATGGCTCTTGGCCAACCAAAACAGACTCATCAATCCCAGGGAAAGGAATCCAACGTACGGCAACAGAAAGGAAGGGAAAGGATCGAAAGGAAAGGAAGGGATTGGAAGGGAAGGGAAGTTCTTCCTTTAAATTGCTGTGCAATTTAGTATACTAGTTTATTAT